>JACBWV010000730.1:7089360-7183621 GCA_013435795.1 Chlamydomonas sp. ICE-L
CCCTTGACCTGCAAGTATGCCAGGGACACCGCAGCGTCAGCAACATCCTTAGCATGGACTGTTTCGCTGGACACCACGTCGTCGATCTGCTTCAGCACAGCCGCTACATCGCCCTCCACAGGGACGTTGGTGACAGGCTCAGCATGCTGGGGCACGGAGGTGAAGATGTTGCGGGCCTGAAGGGTGGGGGGCAGGGTAATTCAAAGCGCGAGCTTTTGCGCTTTTGAGAGCTGACTTGTTGACCTCCTCTGCGCTTTAAGCGCAGTTTTTTGCAACCCTCTGTAGGCGCAACAAGCAATTCTTGCGCTTCTTGCACTACAAAGCGCAGTTTTTTGTTTTCAAGTGCGCTAAAGCGCTGGCCAATTTCGCCATTTGATGTACCCTGGTGGGGGGAAGGTAGCCGCCACTTAAGAAAGCCCCCACTTAAGTTTAGGGGGGCTAGGGTTGTGGTTAAGGTTTAGAGTTTAGGGTTTAGTGGTCATGGTTTAGATTCAAAGGTTTAGGGTTTAGGTGGGTTTAGGGTTTAGATAAGTGGGGGATAACTTAAGTGGGGGCTAAGTTCCCCCTACCGAAGGGATGCGCAAAAACACTAGCAAGTCAGTATGCAACCCAAGTGGGTAGAATAGGATGTTACCCAATGCTTCGAGGCCTGCTGGGGCACGGAGGTGAAGATGTTGCGGGCATGCAGGAATGCATAAAAACACTGGCAAGTCAGTGAACAACCTTAGTTGGTAGTTATGGATGTTACCCAATGCTTTGAGTCGAGGTGCCTCCCTCTGTATGCAGCCCAACTAGTAAATTCAAGATGAAACCCAATAACATATCAGGCTTTACTTCATTTCAATCATCCTGCAGCTACCACACACACACACAGTCGCACACATGAACAAAGACAAGGAGACAGGCATAGCACTCTCAACCAGTTCCAAGCTATCCCCCACCAAGACACAGAGAGTCTCCTTGCAAATGTATCAGTTCTCAGACAAGAAGATACAAAAAGATGCACTGATATCCCCATTCCCGAAGGAAATTGGATCATGTATACTACATACATATTGCTGGTCTTGGTGCCCTTCAGAAACCTGTCACTTCCCACAGGTAGATCAAGATCATAATCTAGCCACCAGCCAGCCACCATATTATTCCCTCCAAGCCACTCTGAACCCAAGGGGACTATAAACTGATCAAACATTTGGTTGGCAGATGATGATTCTGGCGCAAAGACCAGTTGCAAAGCCTGCCTGTCATACCTGGATGGAGTTGAGCTGCTCCACAGACCTGGAAGCAGTTTGATGGGGGGGGAGGTGGTGAAGTTGTTGGTGTTAGTGGAATGCGGGGGTGTGCAGTGGGGTGATGCGCCCACTAGTGCCGACATTGCTATCATCCACCGAGAATTTGCAGCTAATGACTAGCTTCGCACCTGAAGCCGGTGGCATCGGCATCAGCACCGAACAGAGCAAGGCTGCCGGACCTGGCAACCTCAGTAACGGCCCCTGAATCACAAAAACTGGGCCGTTAGGATTTGATCGCAGCCATCAGTGAAGCATGGAGCAGGAGTTATTATCGATAGTAACAGATGGACGCGCAGCTAACTCGGTTGCAGGTAACACGAGGCCATCATAAGATGCGTTTCAGAAACGCTGGAATAGGGCATGAGGAACTAAAACGCGCAGAATTGTTTAACTAACCAGAGCGGGCGCGCTGCAGAGCCTGTAGGGCAGTAACAGCTGAACGAACCCTCATGATTTCAGATAATCCTGAAACGAAGAAGGAATACTCAGAACAAATCGATGTGATGATCGCTGCGCTCACGGAGATGTTGCTTCCTTTGGTAACTTGGCTGGTAACTTGGTACCAGTACTGCACTGTACTGGCTTGTGCAAATAGATCGTACAGGGTGGCTGTCTCGCCTGCCGCCACGCCTCCCTGGGAACTTATAGGCCGCATCGACGCATCGCGGTATTCCTTCACATTCTTTTCGTATTCTCTTATTAAGGTTGGTCTCGTGCTTAGATTCCAGCACGGTTCCTTCTCTTCTTCTGCAATTTGCTGACTGCTGCCTACAAGCTAGCTTCTTCGCGTTCCGAACAGAAATTTAGCAACCATGGTAAGTCAGACATCGAAGCTTCCGCCATGAAATTACTCTCTATATTCCTGCGTCCTCATGAATCTGACTCGCCTGAATCGGCCGAGCCAGCCGGAATCTGGCCGAAACCAGCCGGAATCTAGCACCTAGCTAAAACTAGCACCTGCACAAGTCTAGCACAAGCCTTACTCTACCTCCTACCTGAATCTAGCACCAGCCCAAAGCTAGCGCCAGCTCCCTGCCCAACCCATCAACAACTTCTCGCCATTTCAGGGAGGTAAGGCCAAACCAACCAAGCATACAGCAAAGGAGATCAATGCCAAAATTGCAGCTGCCACTGTGAACAAAGGAGGAGGCAAAGAAGGCCGAGCTGATAGGAATGGAGGAGCCGCTGGGCACGCAAAGTTTGAGTGAGTAGAAGGCTGTGAGACCTTTGCTATTGAGTATTGGTGCAAATGTGTTTGCATGCAGGGTGTACAACCCTGGTTTTATGTTTCCCCCCCACAGCTGGCACCTTCTCCCCTCTTACCTTGGCACGTATGCTATTCCTAACCCAAGCCACCTCTCAACCTTGTCAACCATGCAAAACATGGCGCCCCTCATCGGCACAACCCTGGTAGATCGGATTACGTTGTTACATGTTGGTTCCAGTCATCTCTGGGCTGATCACGGCCTTCCACTTCATAGTCTCCACGTGCGATACCCTCGGAACCCAGAGGTGTCCACCTTCGAGGAGGGTCGGTCACGCCTGGTTTGTGGGTTCTCGGGCTGTGGGAGGTGTAGCAATTTGGTTGCACGTCGCAGGTTCATGCGCAGGTGGCGTGAAACGAAGGCCGCGGTCGATTGGCGTGGGACGAAGGCCGCGGTCGATGTGTCGATTGAACCCTCGACTCCCATGTCGGCTCCCCTGCCGGTCCGCTCCCCTGCCGCCCTGCCGGTAGGACGGGTGTCATGCCGAAGTCAAGTCTTCTTTGAGGTCTGTAACCGGCTAGCATGCTGAGCAGATTAGACAATTGAAAGACTTGTATAAGTCACCCTGGTAGTTCAGTTATTCTCTGACTGTTTCTATGTGTGGAAAAGACAGCACAACGGAGAACAGTGCATCAGTGCTTTTTGGCGGAGCCCCCCCTTCTGGAGGGCGGGAGCCCCCAGGGTTACCCATGTGTCTGTCAGACTTAAACATTGAAGCCTGACATGCCTCATTACTAACGTTGGTCAGCTCCATTTCCGTTGCCACCTGTCGTTCCTTTGCCAACACACTAAGCCAATTATCTGCGTCGCTTGCGACGCTGCATAAGACTTGTCTTTTCGGCTTCAAGCAGCACCTTCTAGGCAGAGCCTGCTTACGTTATCGCCACACTTCCTCATTAACTTTACCGCATGTGTGCAGGTGCCCCCTTTGTAAGGTTCAGGCCCCCAGCATCAAAACGATGCAAGCTCACCATGAGAGCAAGCATGCCAACATCCCCTGGGAGGCTGACAAGTGCGTAAACAAGCATGAAGAACACGGCGGTGTCACCACTGCGGGCGTGGGAGTCCGCGGAGCATTTGGGAAGAAGTAGGGCACCGGATTCATATCTCATCCAGTGACCACTTTTCCTTTTTTATCCACACATAGCAGCCTCTAGGTATTTCCTATTCCGCATCCTTGGTCCTCAGCTGAAGCTATCAAGACCATCTGATAGCTCTCCTGATGGGCATTATAATGCAGCCGACTGCCTTGGGCTTGACCTAATGAAGCTGGCTACAAGCTGCTAAGAATGGCCCTTTTCTTTTAGGCCATTATCAACAGCTTACGGGCAGCTCCCCTGGCTGGCTATTCAGCCAAGCCTAGAGCTGCCTTGGGCACCTTGAAGCTGACGCAATCAGCTGTCCAGAACTGCCGCATACTCGGGTGTAACACAGCCGCTTGCACGAGGAGCTACGATTTAGATAGAGTTCAATGCTTGCGGAAACACTTGCCCTCTGATGGTTCTTTCAATTATCCCCTCCAGGAATCCTGGTGTGATCTAGAGTTGATCTTGATTAATTGAGGTTGGGCGAGTCCCCACAGCCTATTTTGCGACCCGCGGACTGTAACATACTTTCCTGTCCGTTTTCTCAGTATCTATCCAGGTGTTCTTTTCTACCTCCCTTAAGTTTCGATTCTGGTGTCTTACTCATGAAGGTGTACTTCGTGTTGTGGGATTAGCGTGTTGACCTTAGGTTGCCAGTTTGACTGGAACAGCCTACTCTGGCAAGGATAGTGGGGGGTTGTCCAGTGTGGATGGGTGTGAGTGCTATGTCTCCGAAGTGGCTGACTGTACTACAGAGAAGCGAAGCCAACCCTCAATCCCCTCAATTATAGTGTCTGATCTGGGTGTCCTTTTCTACCTCCCTTGAGTTTCGATGCTCATGTTTTGTTTCAAACTGCATGTTGGCTAAATGAGAGTGTATGTTGTCACAGTCCAGGGTAAGCTATTGGGACTTGCTCAACCATGACAGGAGGGGGGCTATAATAGAAAACAACTGATGAACTGAACCCCAAACAATCATTTAACCGACCGCCGACTTGACTTCAGTGAAAAATTAAATCTCCGATGGGTTAATGGCTGGTGAGATGGTCTTCACTTGCAGCGTCCAGCTACCACACGATATAAACAGAAGTTAAATTTGAAATGGTTGCATGCTTCTACAACCAACTCTGGGCTGCTCACACTCTGCCAATTCCGAGCCCCCCAGTGTGATAGACAGGTGGCCGTATTATTACATTGGATATGCAGGCCAGTGTTGACCAGGGTACTTCAGGAGGATGCCCAGTTATACAGCCTGAGACGCAACGGACCCTTTCTTCTGTTCAACGGACTCTCCCCACGTCGCGTCTTTTTTTAAAGTTATGAAAGGTATTTCACCCCAGGAGGTGAATCTCCCGACACAAACCAGCGACACGCGAGATGCATCACAAATTAGACGCGGATCCTTAAGACAAGGACCTCATAGTTAATGTGAACAAAACCCAGGTTATGTTTTTTAACCCTAAACTCTATGACTTTCGTCTGGTCGAAGTCTGGGG
Organism: Chlamydomonas sp. ICE-L; assembly: GCA_013435795.1. Classification (NCBI taxonomy): domain Eukaryota; kingdom Viridiplantae; phylum Chlorophyta; class Chlorophyceae; order Chlamydomonadales; family Chlamydomonadaceae; genus Chlamydomonas; species Chlamydomonas sp. ICE-L. Next base: position 7,094,499 of record JACBWV010000730.1, read on the forward strand.
AGATTTTTTGAGTTTAAATACCTTGGTGTTGTATTCAATGAGAAGGGATGCATGAAAAATGCTTCTGAATACGCAGCTCAGCCTTTAGGGGACGGGATCAAGCGTGTTACAGATATGGGTGAAGAGTTCGCAGGTAAGGACATCCTTGTGGGGACACGCCACACGCTCACTCGGGCTATTCCTGTACTTTTTAAAGTTGTGAAAGGAATTTCACCCCAGGAGGTGAGTTTCCCGACACAAACCAGCGACACCGAAGATTCAGCTAGAATGGCGTTGCCACTCCTACACAAGAGTAGGCGCACGGCAAGAAGACCGGTGATAGCAACAATCCAGACTAATCTGACATCGTCCGAAAAGCTGACTTTAGCCAACACCCAGAGAACTGGTCCTCCAGGAACCAGACTGTCAAATTCACTCCCGGTAACCAATGATTGTATAACGTTGCCGAGGCTGAGAAGCAACAGGTGAACGGGCAGATTTCTGCAGGGGTAGAAAGTTATTCAAAATGATGAATACCGGTAGTAACAATTGAAAATTAAATAAGAAATTGCGGTGGCCATGGAGCTACAGGCTGAATGATTGGATGAACTATATTGTCACCACAATGCTTTGCTATTAATTAATTATGCAACTGCCAAAGAGGGCGAGCAGCCTTGAACTTGGTTACATGGCTCCAGCCTTTAAGTCAAATTCGCTAACGACAATCACTGCTGTATATATGTATGTATGTATTTAAGTATGTAACGTATGTTGTCCAGGGGTAGGCCAAACAGGCTGAAGGGACTTGCCCAACCGTGACAGGAAGGGCTACAAAGAACAAGCAGTGCTAAACTGAGCCCCAAACAACCGCATTACCAACGGGGGCCCTATTCCTAAACGACCACTACTAAGGTAAATGCTAGGAGGCATGACGCAATCAAACGAGTTCGTGCTCGGCAGATACTTCAACATTACATATCTTGTCACATATATTAATACATTTATCAAGATGTTTCCATCCTCTACATGAGTCAGGGTTCATTATCATCCCGAATCCAAATTGTTACCACCTCTCATTCTATCACTCTACCAATGTGCACAGTCAGACGCTGCTTCTTTCTGAGCTACCAGTGCATGTGGCAGCTTATAGGCAGCCCCCTGTATGATGACATGATATCATTTGATATCGTATTGCCGCTCCCTACTCATGTGCAGGAGGGAGTTCCCCAGGGGTGGGGTGGGGACCCCGCTCCAAACTTCGCCGTGTTTCTTAATTCGACGAAGCGTCGCCATTCCGTCGCCATTCCGTCGAGTGCTACACCCCCAGAACACTCCGATACCGAGAAGCGCTGCCCCCCAACCCCCCCAGGCTCCGCGCTTCGCGCTCCGCCATGTGATGGCTACGCAACTTTCCTGAAATGAGGGTCGAGTAGCCCAAGTAGCTACTCAACCTGGAATACAGAAATCTGAAACAAAAAAACACTGGGTGGGGTGGGGGTGGTGAGACAAACTAGGCTTAACTTACCACCACAACTACCAAGGAACCACCCTTGTCAACTCAAACCCAATGTTGGTCTCAGAAGGAGGTGTCACTTGGAGGTCTGTGTAAAAAGATAACAAAAACCCTGAGGAGGGCTGACCCTTATAAGATCTCGACTCACAAAACAGTGGGCATGCCACTTTATCCGAGGCCCAGAGCGCAGAGCTTTTCTATTCAGCTGCAAGCAGTATCTTCTGGGCAGATCCTTGAGCCAGCCACTGAGCACAACCCCAATATTTCAGCAGTTCTGGACAGGTAATTGTGTCAGCTTCAAGGTGCACTAGGTCGCATTTGGTTTGGCTCAAGAGCAAGTCAGAGGAGCAACCTAGAAGCTGTTGCTCTTAGCTGAAAAGAAAAGCTATGCCTGAGCCCAGGGGCGACACTTACATCAACCAACAAGCTATACTTCAACTGTCTACTTGTTCGACTCCGTTTCGAATCCTTGAAAGCGCCACTGCTGGAATCCACCCTCCAGGAAGACAACGTTGTTGGCATTCCATCCTCCCTGCGTTTGGGTGGGACATGGACAAGGTGTGGCGTCATGGTGTGGTGTTCTGGTGGCGTGCTCATGGGGTGTTCATGGTGTGGGGTGCTCATGGGGTGCTCATGGGGTGTTCATGGTGTGGTGTGGTGTTTTGGTGGGGTGTTCATGGGGTGTTCATGGGGTGTTCATGGGGTGGTGTGGTGTTTTGGTGGGGTGCTCATGGGGTGTTCATGGTGTGGTGTTCTGGTTGCGTGCTTCGGTGTGGGGTATTGGTGGGGCGTTTTGATGTGAATGTGATGTTTTGATTTTTGGCGATATGCTTCCCAGCTTATTGCGTTCCATGATCAAATGACCAAATGAAAAAAAATACAATTTAAAAGTTATAAGTTACTTAATTCACGGAAGTCAGAATATCAGCAAGCTAATAAACTTCCAAGCTAATGGTGTGGCGTTAGGCTGGGACAGTTTTTTTGTGTGTTGTGTGTGTATGTGTCATTGTGTATATATGTGTTCATGCACATGATTCAACACATTTGTTACTCATCTTGGAAATGAACTATCTATCGCAACCCAACGCAACCCAACCCAACGCAACCCAACCCAACGCAACCCAACCCAACCCTACTCCCACCCTACCTTACTCTCCCCTCCCCATCCCTCCCATCCCTCCCATCCCTCCTCTCACATTGTAAATAAACTCATGGCATGCTTGGGTGTTAGTGTGTGTGTATGTGTGTTTCCGTGTGTGTGTCCGTATGTGTATTGTGTGTGTGAACGTGTGTGTGCATGTGTGTGTATGTGTGTTTCCGTGTGTGTGTCCGTGTGTGTATGTGTGTGTGAACGTGTGTGTGCATGTGTGTGTATGTGTGCAAACGTGTGCGAAAGTGTGTGCGGACGTGTGTGTATGTGTGTGTATGTGTGTGCATGTGTGTATGCATAAGATTCAACACAGTTGATTGCCCACCTTGTAAATGAACTCATGACATGTTTTGGTGTCTGTGTGTGAACGGGTGTGTGAACAGGTGTGTGTACATGTGTGTGCACGTGCATGCGCGTGTGTGTCTGCACATGATTCAATACATTTGATTGCTCACCTTGTAAATAAACTCATGGCAAGCTTTGGTGTCTGTGTGTGTACGAGTGTGTGAACGGGTGTGTGTATGTGTGTGTGCACGTGTACGCGCGTGTGTGTCTGCACATGATTCAACAAAGTTGATTGCTCACCTTGTAAATAAACTCATGGCAAGCCTTCAGAGAGCGACTCTCGCGCCCAAAGCTGCGCTCTGGGTCTTTGATACCTTCTTTATACTTGTCAGGCCTCAAGCGGAGCACAGTGTCAAGCGTGCCACCTGGGTTTAGGGAAGGGGGGTCGGGGTTCAGACATTAGGGTCAAGGGTGCCACCTGGCTTATGGGAAGAGGGGTTTGGGGTTCAGACATTAGTGTCAAGCGTGCCACCTCGGTTAAGGGAAGGGGGTCCTAGGGTTCAGACTTTAGTGTCAAGCGTGCCACCTGGGTTAAGGGAAGGGGGTCCTAGGGTTCAGACATTAGTGTCAAGCGTGCCACCTGGGTTGAGGGAAGGGTGGATCAGGGTCAGGCCTCAGGCACAGCACGGTGTGAAGGGTGCCACCTGGGTTAAGGGAAGGGGGTCCTAGGGTTCATACTTTAGGGTCAAGGGTGCCACCTGGTTTGAGAGAAGGGGGATCAGGGTCAGGCCTAAAGCGCAGTAAACAATTAATAATAAATTACACACGGAATCATAGTTTCAGGGTAAGGTTTAGCGTTTAGGGTCATCAATTAAACACGGTATCATGAGAAGCTGACGAGGATCAGTGCTAGATTGTGTTGTAGGTGCTTGTGTTGGTGTGTGTGTGTGTTTGTGTGGGTGGGTGTACACCACCCCCACCCCCACCCCCCGGCCCCAAAACTCCTGTTGTAGGTGTTGTAGGTGTTGCACAAAGCATGTGTTTATTTGTCACATTCCAGGGGGTAGCCAATTAGGCTAAAGAGACTTGCCCAACCTCGAATAATCAAGATAATTATTCACTATCTGAGGGGGCTTTAAACACTTTTGACAGTTATGATGACTACTTGATGAACTAAGGAAAAGCGAAACCAGGGTCTGCGTAAACCTCTTTGAACCTCATCGACTCTCTTCATGCGCAACGAAGAGGGTCGAAGAGGGTTGAAGAGGGTCGAAGAGGTTTCGTTTTTCCTTTTTTCTTCTGCCATCATAACTGTTGTCATCATAACTGTTGTCATCATAACTGTTGTCATCATAACTGTTGTCATCATAACTGTCAAAAGCGTCAAAAGTGTCAAAACTGCCATCATAACTGTCATCATAACTGTCAAAAGTGATAACAAGCTCAAAAGATCTGGTCCCAACCATCTCAGCAGAATACGACAGAGGACCTGAGATCGAGTTCTACCAGTTGATTTAAGGCATATATATTCGCATTTTTAGGATTCCCTGGACTATGACATACATACATATGGAGTCTAACAGGCAATGTTTTGCATGTTGGAGTCCAGGGGTACTTGGGTAGCCATAGGGGCTCAAGGGACTTGCCCAACCTCAAACAGACATGAACAATATATATATATATATATATATATACACACACACACACTAGTATATACACACAGCAGTCCAGTAGCCCGTGTGCCTGCTGGCCACACATTCACACATCACCCCCACTCCAATCATAATAGGGTGCCCGTGGGGCTGGGTTACATAATGAGCTACACATTTGTCCTCACCACCCATATATGTACATAGAAATCAGCACACTCACCGATAGCGCACATAACAAGAATCTTCTCGTTATATATCTATATCTATATTTAGATATTAATATATATATAAATCAGCACACTCACCGATAGCACACATGACAATAATCTTCTCGTTCTTCCTTAACTGCTTCATGGCGTTGTCAATGAAGTCTGGATCACGCTCTGTGAGGCAGGGAGGCAAAGTCACATGGATTAATAGTTGTCTGGATCACGCTCTGTGAGACAGGGAGGCAAAGTCACATGGATTAATAGTTGTCTGGATCACGCTCTGTGAGACAGGGAGGCAAAGTCACATGGATTAATAGTTGTCTGGATCACACTCAGTGAGACAGGGAGGCAAAGTCACATGGATTAATAGTTGTCTGGATCACGCTCTGTGAGGCAGGGAGGCAAAGTCACATGGATTAATAGTTGTCTGGATCACGCTCTGTGAGACAGGGAGGCAAAGTCACATGGATTAATAGTTGTCTGGATCACGCTCTGTGAGACAGGGAGGCAAAGTCACATGGATTAATAGTTGTCTGGATCACGCTCTGTGAGACAGGGAGGCAAAGTCACATGGATTAATAGTTGTCTGGATCACTCTCTGTGGGGCAGGGAGGCAAAGTCACATGGATTAATAGTTGTCTGGATCACGCTCTGTGAGACAGGGAGGCAAAGTCACATGGATTAATAGTTAGGGAACCTATTTGTTGGAGTTATAAGGAGACGAGAAGAAGTTGGTTGGAGTTGGTTTGAGAACCTACCGCTTGGAGTTGTCAGGAGATGATGAGAAAAAGAAGAAAACATGAAAACCTCGAAATTTCGTAATGGGGTGTTCCGCGATAAGGCAGGTTAATATAAGTAGGGGTCGCCCAGGGGGGGGGCAGAAAGACAGATCTTGGACCGCACCTTCGATATGGTATCCTATTCAGATGGGAGTTGGAATTGTGGACGTTTCATACAAAAGAGGGTAAAAATAAAGTTGGCTACATTTTTTTTACCCCCCCGCACCCCCCACCCCCCCCCCCCTCCTAAAACCCAATTACCTCACCCTACCCCCCCTAAAATGGGGGTCATTCGAAAGATCTTTTAAAGCCCATTTCAGTTATGCTCTTACATCTTTCATGGGGTTACCCAAACGTGATTTATCGCGAAGTTAAGATTTGGGCCGCTTTGGTTGAAAAAAACTTTGGACCCCTCTAACTTGTGTACAACTTTATTTTTTGCTGAAAAAAAAAAACTTTTTTTAAAATATATTTTGAGGATAGGCTCTATCCAAAGCGAAGGTGCGGTACGGCAGCTTTTTTCTTGCCCCCCCCTCGGGGTCGGCTATGTTATATAATATTAGAGAATAAATAATCTTATACAATATTATATAATATTAGTCGGATGAGCCGTCTCACCAGAAATTCGAATTTATTTGAAAAACTAATATTATTGTGACACTGTAATAATATTAGTTAACATTAGTCTTTCGAACACTAATATTAGTTGCCATTCCCTACATATAAGGAGAAGCCTCCTTTTGGGAACAGCATGCTGTGACAGATTCACACACATGCTTGCTTTCTCACTCACTCAGATTAAATGGTTTACACTGTTTAACAGCGGTCCTGCCGTGGTACATAGGCTCAGGCAAAACACAGCATTAAAAGTAGCTAAAATACCAGTCAAACTGTTCGCAGTAAATAAGGCACACAAATTTGCTTGGGTGTCTGGTCATAGGGCATCACGAAACATTGACCTGAGGCGCACGGAGATTTACACACTTGCTCGCCCGCTCACTCTCATACTCAAACAAACTCACTCACTCTCTCTCTATCACACACTCACTCTCTTTCAAACACACACACAAACACATTCACTCATTCACACTCACTCTCATACACACTCACGCTCACTCTCTCACAAACACACTCACTCATTCACACACTCACTCTCATACACAAACACACTCACTCATTGATACACTTACTCTCACACACTAACACACTCACTCATTCACACACCCACTCTCATACACAAACACACTCACTCTCATGCACACTCACACACACTCACTCTTACACACAAAAACACACTCACTCTATCTCACACACAAAAACACACTCACTCTCACACACAAAAACACAGTCACTCTCCCACACACAAAAAAACACTCGCTCATTCACACACTCTCTCATGCACACAAACACAATCGCACACTCTCTCAGATAACTGGTGTACACACACTGCTTCTTTTTGGGCTACGCGTAGCAGCTTCTAGGCTACTCATAGGCGCTCACTTACTCACCCACACACCCACACACTCACCCACCCACACATGCACCAACCCACCCACTCACCCGCTTACTCACCCACCCACTCATTCCCTTCCTTCTTCCCCCACCCCTTCTCACCCTGGTCACCCTTTCTACCTCCCTCCCTCCTTCTCCCTCTTTCTCCCTCCTCCTCACCCCCCTCGCTAGTTAGCCTATGGCGTTCCTGCTCTTCTTCCACCCCACCTTGACCTGGACAAGTCTTTAAACTATCTGATCCACTTAGTACGCTCCAGTGATTATTATTTCAAATCTTAAAGTGGTTTTTATTTGGCTTCATGGTTCTGGGCCTCATCCAGGGACAGTTTTTTCTTTTAGCTTTTGGTAGCTTTTTGGGGCCATTTGGGGCAAACAAGTTTTTTTTTAACTTTTTCATAGCGATAATTTCTCAAAAAACGGGGTCAAAACTACCGATCGCTATGTATAGCGGGAAAAAATATCCACTTAGTACGCTCCCTCATTTCCGTGGGTATTGTGCGGGGGGGGGGGGGGGGGGGGGGGCTTTCAATTGAAAGGCGGTGAGCAGCCCCGAGTTGGCTTACAAGCCATGTAACAATCCAATCCAGTCAAATTTCACCCCACTCACTTGCAGGGATTCTTTTTTCAAATCTGAAACAGGTCTGAATGTGTTTTTTTCTAGCTTTATTGGTTTAGGCCTCCTCTAGGAGCAGCGTTTTCACAGCTTTTTATAGCTTGTATAGCCTTTTATAACTATTCAAGGCCATTAAGGGCAAACGCAAGTAAAACTTCCATTTTTATACATTTTACTGCAGCAATTTGGCAAAAACAGGGTAAAAAGTAGCAATCGCTATATATAGCGAAAATAAAATCCCACCACAACCATTGCAGTTAATGCAAGGCCATGTAACAATCCAACCCAGTCCAATTAAAAAAAGCCATGTAACAATCCAAACCAGTCCAATTTCACCCCACCTCACCTCTAGCTGTCATTGCCAGGCCAGCCATGACGATCTTCTTCACATGTTGGTTGAAAAGCCATGTAACAATCTAATCCAGCCCAATTTCACCCCACCCCACCTGTTGCAGTCATTGCGAGCAGCCCCGAGTTGGCTGAAAAGCCATGTAACAATCAAATCCATTCAAATTCCACCCTACCTCACCCCACCTCACCTGTTGCTGTCATTGCCAGGCCAGCCATGACGATCTTCTTCACAGTATCCCACGGCTTGGTACCCTGAAGCAAATGAAAAGGCCAAGGTCAGGGCATGTGGGCAGTGGTATAAGTGGCAGTGGTAAGGAGAAGTGGTATTAGAGGTAGTGATGGTAGTCATAGTGGTGGAAATGGTATTGGTAGTGATGGTGGTGTTAGTGATGGTGGTAGTGGCAGTGGTGGTCGTCGTAGTGGTGGAAGTGGTAGTGGTAGTAGTGGTATGGGCAGTGGTGATAGTGGTAGGAAAAGTGGTGAGCAGTGGTATCAGTGGTAGTGGTGGTGAGCAGTGGTAGTGGAGGTGAGTATTGGTATAAGTGGTAGTGGTGAGCAGTGGTATCAGTGGTAGTGGTAGGGAGAAGTGGTAGTGGAGGTGAGTATTGGTATAAGTGGTAGTGGTGAGCAGTGGTATCAGTGGTAGTGGTGGTGAGCAGTGGTAGTGGAGGTGAGTATTGGTATAAGTGGTAGTGGTGAGCAGTGGTATCAGTGGTAGTGGTGGTGAGCAGTGGTAGTGGAGGTGAGTATTGGTATAAGTGGTAGTGGTGAGTAGTGGTATAAGTGGTAAGTGGTGCGTGAGCAGCTGTGGTATGGAGTTGTACAGGTATTCTGGTATATCAAGTGGGAGTGGTGCGAGTAGTGGTATAAGCTTTCTTCATTGTGTTACTAGTGGTAGTGGTAGTGGTAGTGAGTAGTGGTAGTGGCAGTGGTAGTGAGTAGTGGTATAAGTGGTAGTGGCAGTGGTAGTGAGTAGTGGTATAAGTGGTAGTGGCAGTGGTAGTGAGTAGTGGTATAAGTGGTAGTGGCAGTGGTAGTGAGTAGTGGTATAAGTGGTAGTGGTGAGAAGTGGTATAAGTGGTAGTGGCAGTGGTAGTGAGTAGTGGTATAAGTGGTAGTGGTAGTGGTAGTGAGTAGTGGTAGTGGATTGTAGTGAGGTATGGTATAAGTGGTAGTGGCAGGGTAGTGAAAGTGGTATAAGTTGGTAGTGGCATTGGTAGTGAGTATTGTTAAGTGGTAGTGGCAGTGGTAGTGCAGTAGTGGGTATAAGTTGGTAGTGGCCGGTGGTATTTAGTAAGTGGTATAAGTGGTAGGTGGCGCGGTAGTGAGTAGTGGTTAAATAAGTGGGAGTGTGAGCATTGGAAGTCGTGGTAGTGTGAGTATGGTATAAGTGGTATTGTTAGTGGTAGAAGTGGTATTGCATTGGTATGAGTAGTGGTATAAGTGGTAGGGTGAGCAGTGTATAATGGTAGTGGCGAGTGTAGTGAGTAGTGGTATAAGTGGTTAGTTGCAGTGTAGTGATATTGGTCTAATTGGTCAGTGGCAGTGAGTGTGAGTAGTGGTTAAGTGGTAGTGGTAGTGGTATTGAGTATTTTTATAAGTGTCATGTGGGATTGGTAGTGATGTTGGTAAGTAAGTGGTTGTGGTAAAGTGGTAGTGAGTAGTGGATAAGTTGGTAGTGGCAGTGGTAGTTCGTATGATTGTATAATGGTATTGCATTGGTGTGAGTGTGGTATAGTGGTAGGTGGTGAGTAGTGGTAATAATTGATAGTGGCAGTGGTAGTGAGTAGTGGTATAAGTGGCAGTGGCAGTGGTAGTGAGTAGTGATATAAGTGGTAGTGGTGGTGGTCGTGAGTAGTGGTAATAATGGTATTGGCAGTGGTCGTGATAAGTGGTATAAGTGGTAGTTGGCAGTTGTGTGAGTATTGGTATAGTGGTAGTGGTCAGTGGTAGTGGTATGGGTATAAGTGTAGTGGCAGTGGATGTGAGTATTGTATAGTGGTATTGTTCAGTGGTAGTGAGTAGTGGTTATAAGTGGTAGTGGTAGTGGTAGTGAGGTTAGTGGTATAAGAGGTGTGGCAGTGGTAGTGAGTAAGTGGTATAAGTGGTATGCATTGTAGTGAGTGGGTTGTATAAGTGTATTGTAGTGAGTAGTGGTATAAGTGGTAGTGGTAGTGGTAGTGAGTAGTGGTATAGTGGTAGTGGCATTTTAGTGAGTATTTGTTATAAGTGGTAGTTGGCAGTGTTAGTGTATTAGTTGTATAAGTGGTATTGGCAAATTGGTATGAGTATTGTGTTATAAGTTGTAGTGGGTTAGTTTAGTGATTAGTGGTATAATGGTAGTGGGCAGTGTAGTGTGAGTAGTTTTATAAGTTGTAGTGGCAGTGGTAGTGAGTAGTGGTATAAAGTGTAGTGGCAGTGTAGTGATTTATTGGTATAAAGTTTGTAGTGTAGTGGTATGAGTATGGTGTAAGTGGTAGTGTGGCAGTTGTATGAGAGTGGTATAAGTGGTATTGGCCATGTAGTGAGTAGTGGTATAATTGGTAGTGGTAGTGTATGAGTAGTGGTATAAGTGGTAGTGGTCAGTGGTATTGATAGTTGGTATAGGTGGTATGGGCAAGTGGTAGTGGAGGCGAGCAGTGGTATCAGTTGAAGTGGCAGTGGTAGCAGTGGTAGTGGCGGTAGTGGTAGTGGTGGTGAGTAGTGGTTTAAATGGAAGTGGCAGTGGTAGTGGCAGTGGTAGTGGTAGTCAGTAGTGGTATCAGTGGTAGTGGCAGTGGTAGTGGCAGTGGTAGTGGCAGTGGTAGTGGCAGTGGTAGTGGCAGTGGTAGTGGCAGTGGTAGTGGCAGTGGTAGTGGCAGTGGTAGTGGCAGTGGTAGTGGCAGTGGTAGTGGCAGTGGTAGTGGCAGTGGTAGTGGCAGTGGCAGTGGTAGTGGCAGTGGTAGTGGCAGTGGTAGTGGCAGTGGTAGTGGCAGTGGTAGAGGTAGTAGTGGTAGTGGTGGTGGGCAGTGGTTTAAGTGGTAGTGGCATAAGTGGTAGTGGCATAAGTGGTAGTGGCATAAGTGGTAGGTGGCAGTGGCAGTGGCATAAGAGGTAGTGGCAGTGGTAGCAGTGGTATAAGTACATAAGAGGGGGAAGCTCGCAGCATCTGTGCATGAAGCTTTTTTTGTTTACGGAATTTCACTCTAAGAGGTGGGTCTCCCAACACAAATGCACGCCACAGTCACCGCACAGTACCCTGGTTTGGACCCAGATCATGATATATTATAACAGATTAATACAGAGACCAGAAATTAGGGCACAGTGGCAACCCTGAAGAGGGGGGAGCTCACAGCATCTACGAATGAAGTTCATCACTGCTTTTTCTTCTTAGCCCTTCCTGTCACTGTTGGGCAAGTTTCTTTAGCCTATTTGGCCTACCCCTGGACTGCAACATATATAAATACATAAAGCTTGTAACAGCCGAAGACGGCCAGCAGCCAAATTGCTGGCTGAAGCTATGTAACTAAGTTCAAGTTCATGTTGTAACAGCCACAGCACAGTTCCCTGGTCTGGACCCAGATCACGTGAAATACTAAAAGATGAACATATATAAATACGTACAGCTTGTAACAGCCACAGCACAGTTCCCTGGTTTGGACCCAGATCATGCAACATAATACCAGATTAATCCAGAGACCAGAAACTAGGGCGCACACTGTGATCATTCTGAATACTGTGACATTCTAAGCATCTTCTGAATGAAGCTTGTCACATCCACAGCACAGTGCCCAGGTTCGGGTCCATGCGAAATAATAACATATGAATACATATATCAGGAACTAGGGCACACACCGTGACAACCCTGAACACGGGGACGTTCACAGCACCTTCTGAATGTTGCTTGTCAAAGTCAGCTGCACACAGGTAGGCAGGGGACATCATTTAGCTCAGGTTTAGGGTTCAAGGTTTAGGCTGGCTGTCAGCGATCAGCGGATGATTTGTTTGTTCAATGGCGCAGTATCTGCTATTAGCTGTGAAACAAGGGTACAAGCCAGGCCAGCCAAGCCAGGCCAGGCAATAAGGCTGTTGTTGAAGACGGCAGATGGATAACTTGTTTGTACAATGGCGCGGTATCTGCTATTAGCTGTGAAACAAGGGTACAAGCCAGGCCAGCCAAGCCAGGCCAGGCAATAAGGCTGTTGTTGAAGACGGCAGATGGATAACTTGTTTGTACAATGGCGCGGTATCTGCTATTAGCTGTGAAACAAGGGTACAAGCCAGGCCAGCCAAGCCAGGCCAGGCAATAAGGCTGTTGTTGAAGACGGCAGATGGATAACTTGTTTGTACAAAGGCGCGGTATCTGCTATTAGCTGTGAAACAAGGGTACAAGCCAGGCCAGCCAACAGGCAATAAGGCTGTTGTTGAAGACGGCAGATGGATAACTTGTTTGTACAATGGCGCGGTATCTGCTATTAGCTGTGAAACAAGGGTACAAGCCAGGCCAGCCAAGCCAACAGGCAATAAGGCTGTTGTTGAAGACAGCAGATGGATAACTTGTTTGTACAATGGCGCGGTATCTGCTATTAGCTGTGAAACAAGGGTACAAGCCAGGCCAGCCAAGCCAGGCCAGGCAATAAGGCTGTTGTTGAAGACGGCAGATGGATAACTTGTTTGTACAATGGCGCGGTATCTGCTATTAGCTGTGAAACAAGGGTACAAGCCAGGCCAGCCAACAGGCAATAAGGCTGTTGTTGAAGACGGCAGATGGATAACTTGTTTGTGCAATGGCGCGGTATCTGCTATTAGCTGTGAAACAAGGGTACAAGCCAGGCCAGCCAACAGGCAATAAGGCTGTTGTTGAAGACGGCAGATGGATAACTTGTTTGTACAATGGCGCGGTATCTGCTATTAGCTGTGAAACAAGGGTACAAGCCAGGCCAGCCAAGCCAGGCCAGGCAATAAGGCTGTTGTTGAAGACGGCAGATGGATAACTTGTTTGTACAATGGCGCGGTATCTGCTATTAGCTGTGAAACAAGGGTACAAGCCAGGCCAGCCAAGCCAGGCCAGGCAATAAGGCTGTTGTTGAAGACGGCAGGTGGATAACTTGTTTGTACAATGGCGCGGTATCTGCTATTAGCTGTGAAACAAGGGTACAAGCCAGGGCAGCCAACAGGCAATAAGGCTGTTGTTGAAGACGGCAGATGGATAAATTGTTTGTTCAATGGCGCAGTATCAGCTAACAGTTGCCACTATCTTCCTGGTTCTATGATTATTGCGCAATATAGCATGGACCCATACCATCCCATACAAACAAGCAGAGAACATCGTTAACCTTAGGTTCAGTCATGAACAGGGTTGTCACTTTCTTCCTGGTTCCATGATTATTGCGCAATACAGCATGGACCCATACCATCGCATACAAACAAGCAGGGAACATCGTTAACCTTAGGTTAAGTCATGAATACAATTTTCACTCTCCTCCTGGTTCCATGATTATCACACAATATAGCACACACCCATATCATCTCAAACAAACAAGCAGGCAACATCGCCGGGCTCAGGTTTGGTCATGATGAGGCTTGCCAATATCCTCCTGGTTCCATGATTATCGCACAATACATCATACCATATCATCAAAACAAGCAGGGACAAGCTTGGAACATCCTTGAGCATAGCTTGAGTCCTAATATATGTATGTCCTATATGACAATATGTGAGTTCATTATGCATGTATGTATGTATTTGTGTATGTATGTATGTGTGTGTATGTGTGGATGTATGTATGTATGTCCTTATTAAGGTCATCATGAATGTTCGTCCTATATGAGGTCATCATGTATGTATGATTAGTTTGCAGTTGTCTGGAGAGCATGCCATCACTAGCTCTTTGTGTGTGTATGTGTGGGGGTGTGTATTAGTGAAAGTGAGTGTGAATGTATGTGTGCATGCGTATGAGTGAGTGTGTGTGTGTGTGTATGTATGTATGTATGTATGTATGTATGTATGTATGTATGTTTGTATGTATGTATGTATGTATGTATGTATGTATGTATGTATGTGTGCATGTGTATAAGTGAGTGTGCATGCGTGTATGTGTGTATGTGTGTATGTGTGTGTGTATGTAGGTGTGGGTCACGGGGCTACATCAATTAGCCACAAATACCTAGGGACCAGCTACCGTATGATGCTGGTCGAAGGAGAGTGTGATATCATATGATATCATACAACTTGCATCATATCATATTGTATATATAAGGCATCGTTAGTCTAGTCAGGCTGCCGGCATCATATGATGTAATATGATGATATGATATCGAATGATAGCATATTGCTGTTCCCTGCAAATAATAAATACCCACCTGGCAGTCGGACATCAACCAAGGTCCATCCCTTTTTTGCCCTTTTAGCCGCCTGCATGTTAACACAATAATGGAGCAATTGTAAAAATAAAGTCGAACACCATTGCTAATGCAGACACAACAATAACACACGCAACACTAACACACATGAACAGAAACACGTTAATATTAACAGATTACACCAACACTGGACTGGCACACACACTAACACTAGCACACACAACACAAACACACACGAACACTAACCCACACAACACAAACACACACGAACACTAACCCACACAACACTAACACACATTAACACTAACACAACAGTAAACTGCGTGCAATCAACCACTTGCAGTGCAACGTGGCTCATGGAATCAAGAAACAATCTTAGGTGCGCATGCTTTTACTGTCTTAGCGTTGAAGGCACAAACAATAGGCTACATTGACTTGCCCAACCTCAATATTGGGAAGGGCTGAATACAAAACAAGCACTGGTGAACTGACACCCCCAAAACATAAACGACGGGGGACTGGAATCTGCGCTATGAAAATGGGGCTGTTTGAGGTGGTGTACGGATAGGTCTGATACACCCTGTTTGAGGTAGTGTACGGATAGGTGTGATAGGTGTGATACACCCTGTTTGAGGTAGTGTACGGAGAGGTGTGATAGGTGTGATACACCCTGTTTGAGATAGTGTACGGAGAGGTGTGATAGGTGTGATACACCCTGTTCGAGGTAGTGTACGGATAGGTGTGATAGGTGTGATACACCCTGTTTGAGGTAGTGTACGGATAGGTGTGATAGGTGTGATACACCCTGTTTGAGGTAGTGTACGAAGGAATCCACTCAACCTATCCATACACCACCTGAAAATGTGTCCACCTGGGGGGGATTATCCATAAAAATGCAAGTAAAGTAACGGTAGCTAGCTTATAGGATTCAAGGCTCGGCCTTAGGGGGCCTTGGAGAGTGTTTGGTGTTTAGAGAAAGGTGGAAAATAATCCCCCCCCCCCCCCCCCCCCCCCCCTAGGGCTTACCCCCAAGTCCAACATGTTGTAGTCTGGGTAATTCAAAGCGCGCGCTTTTGCGCTTTTGAGCGCTGACTTTTTGACCCCCTCTGCGCCTTAAGCGCAGTTTTTTGCAACCCCCTGTGGGCGCAGCAAGCAATTTTTGCGCTTTTTGCACTACAAAGCACAGTTTGTTTGTTTTCAAGTGCGCTAAAGCGCTGGCCAATTTGGCCATTTGAAGTACCCTGGTTGTAGTTATGATGGCTGCCCGTGTTTCAATAAGGTAGCTAATCGAGGGACCGAGAACAAACCTCGACTCACCTCAGCCCCACCCCAAGACACTTTTTTGAAACACAAATGGTCACCATAGTACATTATAAAAGGAAACGTAAACGTAATGTAAAAAAACATAAACTGAAGGTATCGTAAACGTGACGCATTTTAAACTAAAAGGTTAACATGACATATCGTAGACTAAAAACATAAACGTAACATTTCGTAAATTCCAAAACGCTAAAATGAAACACAAGAGGCCACCATAACGCAAACTAAACAAAACGGAAAACGGAAACATAACGTAAAAAATATAAACTCAAGGTATCCCGAACGTGCCGTACCGTATTTCCCACACCGTAGTGTGAGAAATAAAGTATTAGGAAAGGCTGGACCAGAAACCAACATTCGCGCTCATATTTTGAATGTTCAAAACCTGCGGAAGGCGAAACGAGGACGTTCGTATGCCGCTAATTCAAATCAGTACCCAGACCCCGCGAGTAGTTAGTCTGTGCGCAGCAATAGAACAATACTACAATTGTTCAAATTGCTGTCACAGCAAATCGGTCCTGTCATTTTTCTAGTTCATAGGAAACATAACATAAACAAGTTCGATGCAGCATCGCCTGCGCCGCTAAAAATTGGCGGAGAGTGATCGCGAGGGAGCGACAGGGGGCAACGGAAGCGAGTTAGTTACGAGACCGTTGGCTGACGTGTCGGGCTTCATCACGGTCAGACAGACAGATGGATGGATGGATGGACGGACAAATGGATAACACTGGGGGCTCCCGCCTCCCAGAAGGGGGGGCTCCGCCAAAAACATAAACTCAAGATATCCTGAACGTGACGACGACAACAAGTTACTCTCTACAATTGTTCAAATTGCTGTCACAGCAAATCGGTCCTGTCACTTTTCTAGTTCATAGGAAACATAACATATCAAACATAAACTCGAGATGTCCTGAACATGACGTAGCCCGTTTCAGCGATACAATTGGTTTAGTGGTACACCAAATCGTTTTAACGAAGGACGTTCGGAGTTTCGATTCCCCCTACGGTCGCCCTTAGCGTTGCAGGTCGTTGTCAACCGCGGTGGTGGCTTGTCCAGTCGAGATGTTAGACCGTTCTCTGCCCGCGTACGACGGGTTCCCTTAACACCACGCCCCACCAGGCGATGTCATTACCTTTGAACGTGACGTATCATAAACTGAAAAGGTAAACATGACAATTGTAAACTAAAAAGGTAACCGTGACGTATTGTAAACTAAAAAGGTAAACGTGACGTATTGTGAACCTAAAAAGTGAACAAGACATATAGTAAACTAAATAGGTAACCGTGACGTATTGTAAACTAAAAAGGTAAACGTGACGTATTGTAAACCTAAAAAGTAAACTAGACATATCAAAAACTGCAAAAGGCTATAATGAAACCTACCTCTTCGGCATCCACTCCCTTCAGCTTCTTTGCCTTCAGCTCATAGTGAATGACAGGCCAGACCTGAGCAAACACATGTGAGGCTCAGACAATGACACATACAAGTTAAATGCCTTAGGCTCCTGGTGAATGATAGGCCAGATCTGAACAGGCACATGAGAGGCTCAGTCAATGACACATACAAGATAACTGACTTCAGCTCCCAGTGAATGACAGGCCAGACCTGGGCAGATAAATGAGAGGCCCAGTCAATGGCACATGCAAGTTAACTGCCTTCAGCTCCTCGTGAATGATAGGCCAGATCTGAACAGGAACATGAGAGGCTCAGCCAATGACACTAACAAGTTAACTGCCTTTAGCTCCTAGTGAATGACAGGCCAGATCTGAACAGGCACATGAGAGAATCAGTCGATGAAATGTATAAATGTATAAATAAATAAATAAATAAATAAATACACAAATAAAATAAATATAATAGTAGGGTTACATGGACACATTGTGCAGTCGCCCTGAATTCTCCCCCAAAGGCAATAGGATAATGTGCTGCAATGCTAATATAATTGGCAACACAAATCAACTCTCAGAAAGCTAATTAGGAAGCTAATGAAGTAAGCGCAATTAACCTGTTCTGGAGGGATAGCGGAAGCTTCGCGAGTAGTTGCAGATGGAAAGTGCGCTTTCCCGCGATTGTCCCTACTGAGCCTGGTGGAGGGCTTGGCTTCTCAAGTCTTAAGAGCTTCTTGCGAGCTCCCCTGGCGCTTATCAGTCCATAAACCCTAAACCCATAGTCTGGTTCAGCCCCAGCGGCAAATTCATGAACGTCTGTTTTCCATCTTTCTCGTACCAAAACTTGGATGGGTTGTAACCGGTTACCATTTGGGAATGAAAATTACTGAGCGATGCAATGCAAAAATAACGAGCGATACGGTTAGAGCCTTAGACTAAGAAATCCACAGAGGGCCAGTCACCTGTACTGCCTGGCCCTAAGCCCTAACTCGTGCTGTTCACCGGGACCGGTATTTGTGCCCTCACCCTGCTGTTACCACCGCGTTCTGTTTTCAGCCATGCCGACGTGCTATTTCTCTTCTCTTAACTTCTAAATAGGGCTATAATTATGAAATCGCTTTTAGGGCTAGCAAGCACTAGTAAACTTCTACCCCCCCCCCCCCCCCCCCCCCCCTCCCCCCCTCGCACACACACACATACACACACTTCAGACCCTATGTGTGGTATAATACTACATGAACATTAACATATTTCCACCTACAGTGTAGGGATCTCCCTGGAGGGGTGTCACAGTGGTCTCCACAACAACGTCTGCCTTCTTGCTCACCACCCACCTGAGCAGAGAGAAGGGGGGGGGTGGGTGGGTGAGTGGGTGGTTGTGGGGATGGGTAGTGGGGATGGTGCGTGTGTGTGTGTGTGTGGGGGGGGGGGGGGGGGGGGGGGGGGGGGGATAGGTAGTGGTGGTGCGTGCGCATGTGTGTATAAATGGGTGGGTGGGTGGGAGAATGGGCGGATGTGGGGATGTGTGCACATTATGACTCACGCCTGCGTTCTTGATCACCGCCCACCTCAGCTGAGGGGAGGGGGCGGTTGTGGGAATGGGGTAGTGGTGGAGCATGTGTGTGTGTGTGTGTGTGTGTGTGTGTGTGTGTGTCTGTGGATGAATGGGTGGGAGAATGGGCGGGTGTGGGGATGTGTGCACATTCTTACTCACGCCCACGTTCTTGATCACCACCCACCTGAGCAGGGAGGAGGGGGGGATGGGCGGGCGGGGGGGGGGGGGGGATGGAGTGGGTGGTTGTGGGGATGGGCTGTGGTGGTGTGTATTTGCGCATGTGTGTGCAGATGAATGGGTGGGTGGGTGGAAGAATGGGCGGGTGTGGGGATGTGTGCACATTCTTACTCACTTCCGCCTTCTTGCTCACAACCCACCTGAGCAGAGAAGAGGAGGGGGGGGATGGGGGGGTGAGTGGGAGATTGAGTGTGTGTGTGTGTGTGTGTGTGTGTGTGTGTGTGTGTGTGCGCGTGCGTGTGCATGAATGGGAGGAAGAATGGGCGGGTGTGGGGATGTGTGCACTTTCTTACTCACGTCTGCCTTATTGCTCACCACCCACAAGTGCAGAGAGGAGGGGAGGCGAGTGGGGGGCTTTATGGTAGTGATGGTGGGTGGGAGGGTGGATGGATGGATGGATGGATGGATGGATGGATGGATGGATGGATGGATGGGTGGGTGGGTGGGTGGGGTGGGTGGGTGGGTGAGTGGGTGGGTGGGTGGGTGGGTGGGTGGGTGGATGGGTGGGTGGGTGGATTGTTTGGGAAATTGAAATTGGAAATCCATATGCCCTGCCACGGGGCGTGAGGTTGAAGGAACTCTCACGTTCAAATGCACAGTACATACTGGAGAATGGTTACTATGTTGGGAGTTTGGTTTTGCAGACTGCAACTGTACCTGAGCTTGGACTACCGCGCGACAGCACGGAGGGAAGATCTCTTCCTCTTCCAAGGCGGAAAGTCTGAAATTTGGGAACCTGGCAAGGGCTCTAACCACAGAGCTGTCTGGCTGGATTATACTGAACCATACAGCCAGAGCCTGATTGGATTGTTTGGATTCTGTAGTTTGATGCAGTGTGGTGTGGTGTGGTACAGTAGTGTGGTATAATAGCATTTGTATCAACAGCAAACAAATGCGATTTCTAATATCAAAATGTAATGTACTTAAATCTATCAAAATGTTATGCACTTTCTACTATCAAAATGTGATTTCTACTATCAAAATAAACAGTAGTTTCCGACTTGTTATAACAAACATTTGTTGACACAGGTGCATATAGAAGCATGATGAATGTATGTTGTAATAGTGTGGTGGTGTAGAATTTGTACGTCGCATTTGGTGGTGTAGCATGGTGTTGCAGTGTGTGTATTACGCATGTGATGGTGTAATGTTTGTACTACCCATGTGGTGGTGTAGTAGTGTGGTGGTGTAGCGTTTGTACTCCCCATTTGATGGTGTAGCGTTTGTACTACCATGTGTTGGTGTAGTAGACTAGTAGTGTGGCAGCGTGTGTACTACCCACGTGATAGTGTAGAAGTGTGGTGGTGTAGTGTTTGTACTACCCATGTGATGGTGTAGAAGTGTGATGGTGTAGCGTTTGTACTACCATGTGGTGATGAAGTAGACTAGTACTGTGGCAGCGTGTGTACTACCCATGTGATAGTGTAGAAGTGTGGTGGTGTAGTGTTTGTACTACCCATGTTGACACAGCAGAAGTTGAGTAGCATGAAGACTCTGTCAACATACCGACCTCTGCATGGAGGAAACAAAGCCGAATCAGGCAGCTGTTCTCAGAAGTGTGTGGTAGTAGTGTATGTCCGAGGGTAAGCAGCTTGAAGGCTGATATTTACACCATGGTATCTAACCATACTACAACCACACTACCCTATACCTCTGCATGGAGGGATCAAACCGGAAGCCAGAAGCCTTGCCATCCTCCTTGAATGTGACTCCATCGACGGTCTCCCCTTTGTAGCGAACTTGAGTCACGACGCTGCGACGTTGCGCGGCGCCAGCGCGAGGCCGAATGGACGCGGTATGAGAAGCGGCTGAGATCCTCATGATTGATGAACCCAAGCAGGGGTGCTAATAACTCGCAAGGCCAAGTGAGCGATGTGTGGGATCTTAGAAATCGTCTTGTGGTTAGATATGTTTGTTGGTCGATGGGATACGTTGGGTCGTGGTGGGTGTGGGAAGTCGGGCAGCGATTGCCGTTGGGTGGTCCAGATCTACGCACGCATAAGGACCTGTACAGGTGGCAAAATTAACGATCTCAACGGGGCTGATGCCCAAAAGGGGGGTCTGAGCGGGTCTGAGCGGCCTTCGGCACGGGTTATTTTTTTTATATTTTTTTTGCACGGGTTCTGAACGGCCGAAGGCCGGGTTTTTCCCCCCGCTCCAGCCCGAATTACCTTTTTTAGCCCCTATTTGGACCGTAGCGCAACTAAAGCACGGCTGACTGAAATGTGACTGTGACACTCTGAATTGACCCTAGTCAGCCCTTAATTAGCATTTGCTTGGCCCTTAATTGGCCTTTACAAATTGAAATTGAAATTGAAATTGTAACACCCGTGTAATACCGTTACTCACAGGACGTGAAGTTAAGGACACCATAGCGTAAGCCGGAGCTAGCTATAGTCACCGTAGGGCCACCTCATTAAAAAGAATCACCACCGATGTCTGACACCGTCAGGCACTGTGGCCACATCATGCCAGTGCAGCTTAATACGGGGGTTTTTCACCCCGGTTGGGAAGCACCAACACAATGTAGCTGGCAAGACAAAAACTGAGGGAGGGCACGGTCTGTGTGCTAGTCCCGGGTATCGACCCGGGGTGTGCTTCCATGAACTGCCTGCACTGTAAAATACTCTTAAAGCTAGTAATGGTGTGGGAGTGGACTTTGTCCGCTAGTTTAAGGGCACATGGTCTCTGAAGTCCAAGTGTAGTCATAGAAGTCAAAAAAGAGGTTGGAATAGTACCAGTTGTTCCAATGGTGATAACTTCGTAGTGAACTAGGTATCCAGCCTACATAGACCTAATGTGGCCCTGCATTGAGCCAATCAGACCTTAATTATACCTTGCACGCACCTCATTTAGCATCGAATTGAGCACTGAATGACCAAATTTAGTCCTAAATTAGCCTCAACGTAGCACTGAATTGATCCTTGCCAGCCGTGAATTAGCCCTTTAAGTGGCCCTTACATGTGGCGAATCGTTACTACTCAGACAGCTAAATTTCAATCGTAGAGTTGTTACACAGTAGAGGACTGAAGAGAAGATGGATAAAAGACGCATCGAGTGCGCTTATATCGAAGAAGGGAATGTGCTGCAAGATCCTGCAGACACGTGTAGGCCACAGCTAGCCTGTGACCTGGCGGCAGTCAACTCGGGAAATGGAGGGACCAGGTACCGGTATGTATTATGCCGACTCAGTAACCGACGTATGTCGGATAATAACATCCCCCCCAATTCAAGGTATTCTTTGGACTCAAGAATTCCTGGAATTAACTGAGGGGCATAATAAATTTATAATAATGTTTAGACTGGTAGAACTGGGAAAGACTAATAAGTGCAGGTATGAAGAACTGTAAAATAATAAATTTTTCAAGACAGGGCTCATCGGGGTAGGGCGGCTATCATGGTGTGGTATGCTTCTTTAATGCAGATAATGGGGATGCGATATATTACATGAGGTGCCTTATTACTTTTGGACACCCTTATCGCTTGGTATGCTCCCTAGTTCGTTTGGTGGTTGGCAGTGCAAGCAAACGGGCTGGTCCCCTCAACCAACAACAGGGCGTACTACTTATTTTTCCCCTTGTACGCACGGGGGGACTTGGAAATGGAAGATGGTTAGCGGCCCGGAGTTGGTAGATTAAACATTGGTGCTGTATTGGTATTGACCGGGAGACGTAATCTACATCGAGCCTTATGTAGTATTTTTTGTATAGCCCATGTCCACACAGCACGCAGGCGATGAGCAGCCTGAAGCCATAAACTACGTAACCTAACCAATTCCTTAAATCAAGCACCATTTTTGAGCTCCCATAGATTAGTGCGACACATGGTATAGAAGGATCTTGATATATGAAGAATGATACTAAAGGACCACGATTTATGATATCTAAAACATGATACACAAGGATCATGAACCATTATATATGAAACATGATAAGGACCACGATCCATGATATACGAAACATGACACACAAGGACCATGAACCATTACATATGAAACATGATACACAAGGACCATGAACCATTATATATGAAACATGATACACAAGGACCATGAACCATTATATATATAAAACATGATACACAAGGACCATGAACCATTATATATGAAACATGATACACAAGGACCATGAACCATTATATATATGAAACATGATACACAAGGACCATGAACCATTATATATATGAAACATGATACACAAGGACCATGAACCATTATATATGAAACATGACACACAAGGACCATGAACCATTATATATGAAACATGATACACAAGGACCATGAACCATGACACATGAAACATGATACACAAGGACCATGAACCATTAAATATGAAACATGATACACAAGGACCATGAACCATTATATATATGAAACATGATACACAAGGACCATGAACCATTATATATATGAAACATGATACACAAGGACCATGAACCATTATATATGAAACATGACACACAAGGACCATGAACCATTATATATGAAACATGATACACAAGGACCATGAACCATGACACATGAAACATGATACACAAGGACCATGAACCATTAAATATGAAACATGATACACAAGGACCATGCACCATTATTATATGAAACATGATTCACAAGGACCATGCACCATTATTATATGAAACATGATTCACAAGGACCACGAACCATTATATATGAAACATGATTCACAAGGACCATGAACCATGACACACGAAACATGATACACAAGGACCATGATTCATTATATATGAACCATGATGCACAAGGACTACGGACCATTGTATATGAACCATGATACACAAGGACCATGGACCATGACACACAAACCACGACACACAAGGATCATGATTCGTGATACATGAACCATGATACACAAGGACCACGAACCATTATATATGAACCATGATACACAAGGACCATGATTCATGATACATGAACCATGATACACAAGGACCACGAACCATGATACACAAGGACCAGTATACATTATAAACAGGGACCATATGACACAATACGTTATACATTCATAGATTCATGTGTTGCCTTCAACATGTCAGGGGACTTCTTCATCACCATTTCCTTGTTCCTCCGAATCACGCTCATGACATGATGCAGGCACGCATTAGTGTGAATCCTGCTCCCCACCTCCCCTTCCCTCCTTCCTTCGTCCAATGTTCCATCTTTTGGTATCCACCTGGGCAGCAGCTGAGGGCATGCAGTCCCCATCAACATCTCCTCCTTGGTCCTAACAACACTCGAAGACATGGTGAGAGGTGACACGCCAGAAGGTCAATCCTGCTCCCCACCTTCTTTCCTTCCCCCAATGTTCCATCTGATGGTATCCATCTGGGCAGCAGTTGAAAGCATGCACTGCCCATCAACATCTACTCCTTCGTCCTAGCCATGATCATATAGATCATATCATTTGTCCCACCTTCCTTGCTTCCTCCATTGCTACATCTCTTATCTTGCATCGCTTGATATCCACCTGGGAAATGACTGAGAGCATACTGGACACATCCTGTGTACCCCCTCCCCTCCTTCACCCATCACTCCACCTTCCTGTAATGTCCATATATTGGTATCCACTGGGGTATTAGCTGGGGGCATGCCAATCATATCACGTGTCCCACCTTCCTTGCTTCCTTACCAGCCCTAGATGAGGGCTCAACCTCCGAACGACACCCGTACTGCCGGGAGAGGAGGTGTTGATCATACCTCAGGGTCCGGCGTCTACCGAGTCCTTCATCCCACACCAATCGCCCATGGCCTTACTCCCACGCCACCTGCGCATGAACCTAGGCTGCTCACCTCTGGTTCATTCACTGCCACATCTTTCTTATCTTACATCGCTTGGTATCCACATGGGCAGCTGCTGAGGGCATGCATGTCGCTCTATCTGCCAATGTTTCTTTTTTGGGCTACGCGTGGCAGCTTCTAGGCAGCTCCCTCCCCCTGTCCTTGGGTCAACCCTGAAGCTAGCTAGTGTGTATGGAAGCTGACGTGACAGGCATTCCAATGCAGCTGGAAGCTTTAGGTTTGGACTACTGGATGGCTAATGGGGCTGGTGGGAAGCTGCCATAAGCGGCCCCCAAAAGAAGCTCGGTGTCCCACCATTCCCCGCAGCAACTTCCCTGCTCCAGTATTCACTTGGCGCAAACGGTGAGCAGCCCAAGGGAGGGCCCCATGAAGTCAAGCCAAGCCAATTTAGACGCCGGCAGCCAAGTCCCGCATCTTCTTTCGCATACGCTTCTTCTGGGATGCTGACATTCCTGTGTGGACACGGAGGATAAGGGTGAGGGTTAGGATTTGAAGAGGATGGGGATGAGGGTGCATTCCTGTGAGGACGCGGAGGATGATGGTGGGGGTGAGGATTTGAAGGGGGTGAGGACACGGATGCTTACATTCCTGTGAGGACGCGGAGGATAAGGATGAGGGTGAGGATGAGGGTGCGGGATTCCTACGAGGACGTAGAGAAAGAGGGTTAGGGTGAGGATTAGAAGAGATCATGGTGCGCAAGACTTCGGGCAAGGATTAGTGGAGGGCATGTTAGACAAGGAATAGGATAGGAGTTGTTGAGTACTTAGTAGGGTACTTCCAAGCGCGCACTTTTGCGTGCTGGCGCGCTGCCTTTTTGAGCCCCACTGCGCGTTTTGCGCAGTTTTTTGCAACCCGCTATGGGTGCAGCAAGCAATTTGTGCGCTTTTTGCACTACAAAGCGCAGTTTTTTTGTTTTCAAGTGCGCAAATGCGCTGGCCAATTTGGTTGATGGAAGTACCCTGGTACTTAGTGGTCAAGGAAGAGGACAAGGATTCATTTGGGAATTTGAGGACGTGGTTTCAAAAACGAGGTCGAGGATTCGTAGTGAATGTGGCGTTACAAGAACGAGGCGAGGATTATGGAGGCGAGGAGTGTGGAGGTGAGGATTGTGGAGAGTGAATGACAAGATAGGCAGCGGCCTTTGATAGAAAGCAGAATCTACAGGGGTGACAAACGACAAATACAACAACAATCATGACGGCGACATTAACGGCGACTATGGCAGTGTAACACCACCACCAACAACCATAAGGGGGAAGCCGGCATTGAAGACGCTGGAAATCCAGGACGGCTGATTGCGGCATGGTACAAGAACAAAGGGGGTCCGTTTAAGCTTCAGGGAGTGCTCGCAAATCCCGAGTTGTGTGTGGGGGTATTGTGCTGCGGTTCACTGCGGAAGGGGTGGGTGGAGGCCGGCATTGAAGACGCTGAAGCTTTTAAGCTTGTCCATAAACATCTCGATGTATACCCCAGCCAAGCCCTCATGGTGATGTACACACAAAAATACATTTTTACTACCCCCCCCCCCCCCCCCCCCCCCCCTCTCAAGACGGCTGATTGCGGCGACAACACCAGCGGTTGCAGCGTCAATAAAGAAATCCATTGCGTCTCTCACCCTTCATGTCATCGGAGTCAGCAACAGAGCCACAAGGCTCTGCATCCAAAGCGGCCTTGGCCACCAGGTCAGCTGCCAGCTGGGCAGCGGCTGCCGCCATTTGCATGTTACTGGGTGTACCATGGTTGCCATGGCCGTTGGCATGACCGCCAGCATGGCCGTGGCCATGGCCATGGGCTGGAACCTGGTGCTGGTGGGTCTTCTGTTGAGGTGCAGCAGAGGGGGGTCGCTGCTGCTGCCCCCCCTGGTGCTGGCCTTGGTGGGCACGGCCCTGGTGGCCGTGGGAAGGAGCCTGGTGCTGGTGCTGGGCAGGGGGGGCCTGTCGGGGGGGCTGGGCGTGAGGCTGAGCGTGCTGGGGCTGGCCCTGGTGGGGGTAGCCCTGCTGGGGACGGGGTCCGTTAGGGTGGGCTCCAGGATGAGGTCTGGCCATCTGCATGTGGGAAATTACCGTGTTCAATATATAAATGCATGAAGTATGATCATATTCAAATATTATCCTCATCATTATCATCATCACTGGGCATCAG
The DNA here is from genome assembly GCA_013435795.1 of Chlamydomonas sp. ICE-L. Classification (NCBI taxonomy): domain Eukaryota; kingdom Viridiplantae; phylum Chlorophyta; class Chlorophyceae; order Chlamydomonadales; family Chlamydomonadaceae; genus Chlamydomonas; species Chlamydomonas sp. ICE-L. The sequence goes on from JACBWV010000730.1 coordinate 7,121,343, forward strand.
GGTACTTCCAAGCGCGCGCTTTTGCGCGCTGCCTTTTTGAGCCCCACTGCGCGTTTCACACAGTTTTTTGCAAGCCCCTGTGGGCGCAGCAAGCAATTTTTGCGCTTTTTGTACTACCAAGCACAGTTTTGTTTTTTTCAAGTGCGCTAAAGCGCTGGCCAATTTGGTCAATGGAAGTACCCTGCTGGGCATTCAGTTTCTCGGGATACAGCGTCAGAGCTCTGTGTGTATGTATGTTACAGTCCAGGGGTAGCCGAATAGGCCGAAGGGACTTCCCCAACCTTGATATCATAAGGGGCTAATGCAAAAAGTGTAAGCTCTAACCAAGTCCAACAACAGACAAGACAAGTTGTATGCCGCGTCGCAAGCGACGTTAAAAATTGGACAGAGCGACAGGTGGCAACGGAAGCGAGTTAGTTACGAGACCGTTGGCTGACGTGTTAGGCTTCATCTCAGTCAGACGGTCGGTCGGACGGACAAATTTGTAACCCTGGGAGCTCCCGCCCCCTTTAGGAGGGGGCACCGCCAAAAAAATTCCCCCTATCTGATCTTTCCCAATGCTCATCCTTGAAGGTATTTAAAAAGGGCTTTCGTGATCTTGCTGGTCAACAGTTATGTGCTAAGAGCGCCAGCTGTATAACAATCGTTCTGATATCATGTACCTATTCATAAGTAGCTTATATTACATTTCATCTCAGTGCTATTTCAAAGCTCACACCTGCTCAATATGCATGGTGCACGGATGCATGGTGGTTCATGGTGGTGCATGGTGCATAGCCCAGGTCCAGGTCTAGGTCCAGGTCCATACTCCACAAACACAGCACAAATCCACACCGCCTCACACTTCCCACACATAGATATCTTGAGAAGCTATTTGTGCAAAATTCCACTTTCACACCTGCTGGTTGTGGCTATGGGGTGGAGCAGCAGCACTAGAGGGAGGGCGAACTCCAGCTGGAGGGCGGTAGCCACCGTTAGCCTGGAAGGGGAAGAAGTGGTAGGGGGAAGCTGGTCAGCACTTGGGTTGGTGGTTTATGGTTTAGGTGTTGTTTGGTTTAGGTAGTTTCTGTAGTTAACAAAAATAAGTGCTGTCCAGCCAAGTGCTGACCAGCTTCCGCTAGCCTGGAAGGGGTAGCCACCGTTAGCCTGGAAGGGGAAGGACTGGTAGGGGGAAGCTGGTCAGCACTTGGGTTGGTGGTTTATGGTTGAGGTGTTGTATGGTGAAGGTTGTTTGGGGAAATAAGTTGGTTTAGGTAGTTTAGGGAAATCAGTAGGTTTAGGTGGTTAGGTGGTCTAGGGAAATAAGTGCTGACCAGCTGCCGCCTACCGGAAGGAGTTATGGAGGCGATGCTCAATCTGTTTTCGTACCGCATTCATGTGATGCATGATGGCAGGGGCATGTTACCAACAAGAAGGGTCCTGATGCATGTTACTCACATACAATTGAATGCCCACTAGCCATGCAGACTTTCTGTGCAGTCCTGTGTATCATTCTGAGTATTGTCTGTCATGAGTACTTTAAACTGGTTGGATAACTAAGATGGGATTTGGTATGTTGCCCCACCCCTCCCCACCCCACCCCTTCCCAGCCCATCCATTTCACACCATGCCCCACCACTCCCCAGCCCACTCCATCCATTCACACCATGCCCCACCCCTCCCCAGCCCACCCCATCCTTTTTACACCATGCCCCACCCCTCCCCACCCCATCCATTTCACACCATGCCCCACCCACCCCCAGCCCATCCCATCCATTTCACACCATGCTCAACCCCTCCCCACCCCACCCCTGCCCACTCCATCCATTTTACAGCATGCTCCCCCCCCTCCCCTACCCACCCCATCCATTTCACACCATGCCCCCCTTAACCTGTTTGTTAGGTTCCTCCGAGGTTGGGACAGTTTACCCATCTGTATCCTTGCTGGTCTCTAATAAGTCTTGGCAAGGGCGACTGACCGTCCAATGTTTCAGACATTACATACATCTCTTGTCATCTACTGGATTAATGAAAATATTAAGTTTCAAATCAGGAGTCGCCTGTGCAGGGCGCTGCTGATAGCACCCCTGGCCCCATTTGCTGAAGAACCCGATACACCTCTTTTCATCTAATAAATTAATGAAATGACAAGTTTCAAAGCAGGAGTCACCCGTGCAAGGCGCTGCTGGTAGCCTCCATAGCCCCCGTTGGCTGGGGGACCCGATACACCTCTTGTCATCTACTGGATTAATGAACAATGACAAGTTTCAAATCACCCGTGCAGGGCGCTGCTGATAGCGCCCCTAGCCCCCATTTGCCAACTAACCCGATACATCTTTTGACGTCTACTGGATTCATGAAAATGTCAAGTTTCAAATCACCCATGCAGGGCCCTGCTGGTAGCCCTCATAGCCCCCGTATGCTGGGGGACCCGATACACCTCTTGTCATCTACTGGATTAATGAAAATGTCAAGTTTAAAATCAGGAGTCACCTGTGCAGGGCGCTGCTGGTAGCCTCCATTTGCAGGGGGGGGCCTGTTGGGAACTTGCTGGTAGCCCCCATTTGCAGGGGGCCTCTGCTGCTGCTGTCCATACTGCTGGTGCCCGTGGGGCGCAGGAGCACGCTGCTGCTGCTGCTGGGGCGGTTGATGCTGCGGGGGAGGTCCAGGCCTACCAGCAGGCTGAGGAGCCTGTTGAATGGTGTGTTCATGTTGCAGGGGTTCAGTTGGGCTTGCCTGAACTGGGATTGGTTAGGTTTGTATTTGGCTGAGATTGGTTTGGTTTGTTTGTTTGGTTCGTTTGGTTTTTTCTTGTACGCTTGATACTGATTGTTTGGTATTGTCATGTTCGGCTTAGTGTTGTTTCCTTTTCTTTTCTTTTGCTTGGTTGGTCTGCTTTGGTTCTGGTTTCGCTTGGTTTAGCAAAGTTTCTTTATGCTTGGCTTAAATTAGATTGGCTTGAATTGGTTTGGCCTTGGTGAGTAGGGTGCCCTTGCTGCTGAGGCTAGGGTAGTTAGGGCTGGGCGTATGGTTGACAGGGGAGTGGGATACCAGGCCTCATCTAATGATAGAGTTTGAATGGTGCTCAGATCCAAGGATTTTTTCCCCGCTATATACAGCGATTGATAGTTTTGACCTAGTTTAAGGAAATTCTTGCTACGTACAAATTCAAAAAAATGTTTTGCCATAGACAGCCCCAAGAAAGCTAGAAAAGCTAAAAAAGGCTATGCAAGTTATAAAAAGCTACAGAAGCACTATAATGCTGTCCTTACAGGAGCCTGAACCCAAAAGCTAGAAAAAACCACTTTCAGATTTGAAAACAGATCCCTGCTCAGATCTACAAAACACATCTACAGATATTCAAATCTACAAAACACATCTACAGATCAACAAAACAAATGTTAACACAGGGGGGGGGCAGAAAGACAAATTTTGGACCGCACCTTCGATATGGTGTCCGATTCAGATGGGAGTTGGAATTGTGGAAGTTTCATACAAAGGAGGGGGGGAATAAAGTTGGGAAAACGCTTTTTAACCCCACCCCCCACCCTCCTGAAACCCGATTACCTCACCCTACCCCCCCTAAAATGGGGGTCATTCGAAAGATCTTTTCTGGCCCATTCCAGTTATGCTCTTACATCTTTCATGGGGTTGCCCAAACGTGATTTATTGCGAAGTTAAGATTTGGGCTGCTTTGGTTGAAAAAAACTTTGGACCCCTCAAACATTTGTACGACTTTATTTTTGGCTCAATTTTTTTTATACTATGAGGATAGCCTCTATCCAAAGCGAAGGTGCGGTACGGCTGCTTTTTTCTTGCCCCCCCCCCTCGTGTCAACACCAACAGTAAGCCAACCAAATCAACCTCGTCCTCTGCCATTTTTAACAAGAGCTTTTGTTTCAGATACCAGTAGCGATCGCTGCCTAGGACCCTGTTTTTGCCAAACCTTCTGCTACCACGAAACTCGAATCTCGGCCCTGCCCCTCGAGCCCCCCAGGCCGGGCCGCCTACCCAAATCGTGTCAGGAGCCCAACCTTGAATAACTCAAAATCCCTGATCAATACCAGAAGACCCCCTTTCTGAAACGAAACGAAAAGCTATGATTTGAAGAGTACCTGAGCTTGGCCTGGCCTGATCGGAACAGGCTGAGCTCCTTTCCACTCCTCGGGGAACTCCATTTGCTGTAGAGGAGAAAGCAGGAAGGCTAAGTGAGGAAACGAGATTGTCAAAAAAAAGATAACGCCTGGAGGGGCGCGGTGTTAAGGGGACCCTCCCGTACGCCACAGCTGGGGAAAGTCATCATGACTGACATGGTAAGTGTCACCCTCCAGGCCGTACAGCTCCTTCATGCGACGTGCAGCAAGAATGCTGGTACAGGAGGCAATAGATTCTCTGTGAAGCTTAGAGATGAGTTTGTCTCTGTGGCCGAGACTGATCCCTAAGGTGATAGAGATTGTTGAAGTACATGTGATTTTGTGTCTGCACATGCGTGTGGCAGTGTGTGATATTTGTCCCAACAAATGAGTGCTTTTGTTCACTCGGATGGTTGTGTGAGCAAACATAATTGGGCATGATTATGTGATCATGCGCCTGCACATGCGTGTAATAGTTAGTGTGATAGTGTCACCACAAATGAGTGATTTTACTCAGTCGGAAGGTTTTGTAAGCAAACAGTATTGTGCATGCATGTATGATCATGCGCCTGCACATGTGTGTGATGTGCATACTTTGCGTCTGCACTTTCCAGCCCAGGGGTTGTCAAATAGGCTATAGGGACCTACCTAACCCCAAACAATCAACATCAACTCTATATGACCATGTGATCTTGTCCAAATACTGAATGCTTGTGTGCAGTCCAACACATGTGGGCATGAGAGCATGCGTGAATGCATGAATTTGAATGTGTCTGTGGCTATGCATGTGATACAGTCAGCGCGTGACCCAAATATAACAGAACCCTGACTCCCTGGGCTAACTATCACCTCTCACTTCCACATTGTTGTAGACCAGGGTATGGACATGGTCTTAAAACACCAGTCATGGATTAGGGTGTCGAACTGCAGGGGTTATAATAATAAGGAAGTGAGCAGCCCAGAATTGTCTGAAAAGCCATATAACAATTAGATTACTTGACCTCTGGCCTGATCCAGCAGTACAAGCAGGGGTTCTAGAAAACGGGAGTCGGATTCGTCGGCCCGTGGGTTGGACACCCGACCCGAGTAATTGGCGCATATCAAGGAGTTCTGGTCAGGTTCGTGGTGCGTTCAAAACGAAGACAGGGGACAGGAAATATGGGCCACTCGTAGAAGCGATGCGCTGGCAGGCCAAGATGTTGGGAGGAGGAGTACGGAATAAGAGGCAGAAGGCGCGAAAGGAAACCAATGGCCGGAGATTCGTAAGATGGAATAGAAGGGAGGGGGATGTTCTGTCGTGGTAGGGCATATGTTGCCGGAACTGAACCAGACGTTAGGAACGCGGGAATGAAACGCCCTGCGCTCTTTTACCTACTCCCCTAGCAGCGCAAGAAACAAAAGACTAGCCGAGAATGAATCACTTTTGGGCCGCGCGCATGACCCTTTGGACGGACTTTCGGTAGTGCGAGTAATTGCTTTGGTTTCCACACAGGAGCCGAACAGACTCGGTTGCTAGCTTGGGCATTCGTATTTCGGCTTCTGATAGGCTTACTTCCACAACTACCTCGGCTTCTGGCGCGTTGCTCTATGAGAAAGCTGAACGAGCTCCCCAACATGATACGTAAAGGTGATTTCCTAGATCCTTCCCAGAATCATCGCTAAGATTAATCCAATCATTCGCAGTGGTTAACTAGGCATCGAACAATCTAGCGGGGATCTCACCGAGACTGTGGGGGGCTGGACCTGCAGAGGCTTCTCAAATGGCCGCTGAGGAGGGAATGCAATGTAGCCACTCCCGACCATGTTTGGGTTCTGCGCAGGAAGGGGAGCATCGCAGTGTTTTGAAAAATTCGGAGAACAGCCTGGATGACAATTTCCCTGTAACCACTGCACTATCCTCACGTCAATCCTCATCGTCATCGCGTCGATGCGCTCCTGCTCGGTTCTGAATGCTGATGCGGTCATGGTGCCTGCCATTTTCGCCCCCGTCTGTACTAGGTCGAGATTGATCAGATAGCGTGCGAAATTGAAATGCCAAGGTTCCCAGCAAGTAGTAGAGTCTTCAAACGACCGGGACCGGGATGGGCAGATTATTGGCCATAGCTGGCTGGCTAGCTAGTCAACCCACGTGGCAAGTAGCTGCAGTGAGATAGTCTGCAGGGGGCCCTGGTTAGTCAGTGACTCCTGAGGGTGGATTTCCAGAGGCCGTGGATGGGCCTGGATGGGTCTCACTAAGACTCGCTCCAGGGAGGGAGGGGCTCCCAGGAGGGTCACCTCTGGGGGTCACCTGACTACCTATGGAGCATGCCGGTCTTCGTTTTTTTTTCGATAACTTCATTTTACCCCAAAAAACCAGTAGGGGTCTTTCCGATAGTCCCTCCGCACGAATTATATCTCGGGGGATGTCCGATAGATTTTCCCGTGCAATACCGTGGTAGTACCGTGGGCGGCTTGTACCGTGGGCGGGTGCAGTACCGTGATTTTTGATCAACAATTCGCCTAAGATTCGGGAGCTGACGCGATTCGCCTTTTAGATTTGCCTGAAGGGCTCATATGCGAAGCATGTGTCATACGCAAAGCGTGTGTCGATAAGAAAAAATAGTAGTCGTCGGCAGGCCCAGTACAACGTTTACCCCCCCCCCCCCCCCCCCCAACGTCCACAGTATGGACCTTGCCCCCCCCTAGAATTCCAGCCGCGAATCGCCCTACGCTGAAGTGTGAACCTGACTCCGATTAGTAAAACTGTCGTACGTCGTTTACCCCCCCCCCCCCCAAGGATGACAGTATCATCCTTGCCCCCCCCTAGAATTCCAGCCGAATCAAAATACGACAAAATACGACAATTTACGATTCGCTACACTTTGTTACACCTTTCTACTCTCCGCGCAGGATGCGACTGATAGACCGGTTACCGTTCCGCCCCCGCTACTCGCAGGATGAGGTTACTCAGCAAACCGTTTGGGCTTTCGCACGCTTCTTTTTGCTTTTGGTTCGTCCTTCTTATCAATAGCAGTAACAATCTCGTCATAGGAATTAAATGCCTATGACCTTTGCATCCTTCTGATTTGATTGTCTTCTTTTTCTGGCTCCAGTCTATCTTTCACGGTAGTAACAACGTTCAATTCGCTTGGTCTATACAGACGTTTGACTCCTCTCAGCTTGAATCTGTATGCTATGTGTTCTTCAATGGTGTAAATCTCTGTAGAAAACCTGGCTTTCTCCTTTTCAAAGGTCTTCTTCTGTAACATTACACGCACTCTGTCTCCTACTTTCAGGGTCACTTTGTCGTTCATCTTTTGATTTTTTTTTAATTGAGCTTCATATAGCTTTTGAGAATAATCGAGATCGTCATACACCTCGTTGGGCGAAGCATCTTTCAACCCAGAATGAGGGGAGTCGTTATACAGCTCAACAATTTCACCAAGTGCGTCTACCCATTTTTTAGTCTTGTTCTCTAGTGAGTATTTCTTTATCAGACCCTTCAGTGTCCTAGTAAATCTGTCAACGATTCCCAGCTTGTTCCCCATCGGAGTAATGTGGTCTTCTTTTGCAACGTCCGTATATACCTTTACATTTAGTTCTTTATTGAAAGACTCAAATATTGAAGATGCAAAAAAATTATCTCCTGATACACTGTTGATGTCTTCGTCTACATCGCCTATAAATTCCTGATAGGCATCTAAGACGTCATTCATCTTGCCGCTTTTCAGCGGGTAGCAATAAGCTTTGCGAGAAATGATATCAATACACATAAGAATTTGATTGATGTTGTTATTTATCCTCTTGCTCGACAATGGCATAATTGCCACATCAATCTGGAATGATCTGGGTTTTGCAGTGATCTTGAATTTGAATTTAGTGTTTTGTGGTCTTTGGTAAATTTGTGTTAGCTCTCGTGGATTGAAGTAATCTTCGATATCTCGTTTGGTAATCCCGTCGTCTTTTAATCTAGTAAATAGCTTTGCCTTGGACAGCAATTTTAGATTTGGATTAGCTTTCAAAATGGATTCAAGATTCATTATATATATTATGAATGTTTATGGAGGGGGAGGATCAATCAGTATTTTTGTTGTTCTCTCTGTTGCAGGTCCAACAACACAGATGGCAATTCGATTTGATATGATGCAGGGCGTTGTCCTCTCTGTCTACAGTACATTGGTTTTTTGAATGTTTTTCTACTCCCATGTACTGTTGGCATTTCCTGCAAATTCTATTATTTTCCTTTTTGTAAAGCTCTATGCACCAATCAACAGTGATGCAATTTTTGCAAGGCACGAAGTTCTTGTCTCGTTTCCTGTCTTGTTTCTTGTAGCCGCAAATCTTCCCGTTGAAGAACTCTACCAAGTTCAATTCCTTCAAGTCAAAGTCCAGGAAATACACGTCAGATAGCCTGACACACCTTGAGACAGTACAGTAGGCCCAGCGGATGTCTGTTATAATGCTCATGTCGCAAATGACAAATTTCTCATCAATACAAGCACCTTGTTCCGAATGGCAAGTGTTAGCGTGTGATAGTTTGAAATGTTCGACAATCATGTCATGGGGGATATCGACTCTAAGTTCTTTGTCTTGAACATCTTGCAGAGTGAAATGTTTATTGGTTTGTCCAACAATAGTGTATCTGTAGTTGGGTCGCATTTTTATCTTCTTGCTCTTAGGCGCACCCTTGGAAGCGCTTTGCGCATGAGTCCCGCGGGGAGTAATCTTAGGCGAATCCTTGGTCTTAGGAGAATCCTTTACCACTCTGTTTATTGTTGTCTTGCAGATCAGTTCCTGATTGTAGTGATATTTGATTCCATTGTCCAGTGTCTTGAGTTTATCAGCTTTCTCTATCTTTTTCTTGTCAATCAGACTGTCTAGATATTTGTTGACACTATTCGAACTAGTATCTCGATGTGTGATCGCTTTATTAATACCCAGTTCTTTGAGGTCTTCCAATGATTTCAATATCTTTTTTGGGAAATGCTTCAAGATAGTTTTATAAACACCCAAATCAGAATGAAATAGGTCATTGAAAAATTCAATCATTTTCAATTTATCTTCATCTGTTTCCAATCGATGATTCTTTGTTAGCGTCATTGTCCATTTGAACATTTTGGTGATATACCCTGTCTTTTCATCAGTGCTTACGTCATCTCCAATGGATTCCAGTTGATGAGAGTCTCCGTTAGCCAGTATGTATAGTTTTTTATTCTGCATAAACTTGTACACGTCAACCAGGTTGCGTCTTGTGAGCAACATTATTTTCTCAAATATGACGCATTTAATTCCTTCCATCGAATGACAACCTAGTGTTTTATTCCCATTATGATCAAATCCCATGAGGCTGTGAAATGTGCATGCGTTGATACCAGTGGTTTTCTTGAGAGCTTCTCTAACTTGTGAATTCCATGGAGCCACTACCAATATCTGGTTTGGTTCAAAATTCTTTAATGCATCTACAATTGTAGTGTAAGACTTTCCACAACCAGCTAGACCGTTAACAAATGTTCTATTTTTTACCTCTTTTGTGCTTGCTGGATTTACACGGGATTGTAATATATATTCGTCTAGATTGGTTTGAAGGTATTGTTTGATCTCCTTTGTACTGAGTTTACTAACGTCTATTTGTGGTGTATTTTGATTCTCTGTGTCTAGCCTTTGATTCGTCCCTAAGGGATTCGCCTGTAGGCTAATGGATTCAGAGCATCCGTCCATACAGTGGATAATCTCTTTTTCAGCTTTTTTTCGTGTGGGTTTAGGAATGTCCTCCTCCTTCTCCTCCTCCTTTATTGAGTTATTATGTGGGCGAAAATCATAACCAATAGGATGATTTGGTGGCATTGATTTGTTCTCCCATTTCAATTGACCCAGTCCGTCTCCAATAAGGTGCTCAATGCAACTGAAATCGTTTCCTTCTTTCAAAACATATACAGCATCGGTTTTGACGGCTTTAACCTCGATGTTTGATTTAGCCAATGTTTCTATCAGTTCGTTTACTTGAAATCTTGCCCTATTGACAATACCTATTCTCATTGGTAAAAATCCGCTTGTTAGTTCTGTTTTTTTCGTTAAATTCACAATGTGTAAATCTTCGGATAGTGAGATCACACAAGATGACTTGCCGCTTTTTCTTTTTTTTAGCAAGTAATTGCAAGCGTCATCTTTTTTTGTGAATACAGCCGAGTGTCTTTTGGTATTGTATTTCTTTCCCAACAATCCAGACAACTTGTTGGGTATACCCTTTCGAAGTTTTAGTGGGATATCTTCGTATTTTTCATCAAAACACGATGCCACTACGTCTCCCAATTCTTCGCATTTTACCCATAGAACTTCTAAATATGACAATACGCTATATTCGACGTTCATTGATTCCAGTTGTAACAATTCGTATCCGTATATGAGCATACGTTCTTTGCTGTAATTTTTGTGTCTTTTAGTTATTTTCACAACATACAAGAACTTACTGTTGATAGGTCTGTTTTCATTGGCTTGGAATGTATCCCATGGATGGACAATTGGAAAACCCAATGTTTTCAAAATATATATCAAGCATGAAGCATAGTGTTTGTTAAAATCTATTCCTACGTATTCATCACGTATGCGAACAAGTTTACCATTAGGGATAGACTCCGGATACCAGTTAAATACATTTGCAACTAGAGGGTGGTACGTGGAAAGGTTCTTTTTGTTGAGGATAGATTTCACGACAGTTGATTCTAGTATGATAAACTTTTTATAAATATCTATGTCATCAATCACACAATCGATGCATCCATCTATCTTAACGGCGGATTGAATCGAAATCTGAACAGATTCCAAGTGATTAAAATATATGCCAGTGATTGTTGAGCCTCCTTGCGTGGTAAATGCTGGGGTTACTCCTTCGATACACACAAATTGTTCAAGAATAAGTGCCAAGTTGCCATTATAAATGATTTCAATGTTTTTATTTTTAGCAAGGATTTGTTCCTTGATTAATGGAAATATCTCCTCCACAGAGCTTGCTACTGCAATAGGGTGTGTCTTTTTTCCCTTCTCATTTGGTAACTTGAATTCAGACGATGGATGTTCCAATACAGTGTCATGCGATGACGCATTGAATTCCTTTTTTTTGTCAATGAGAGAGAGATGTCCGTTCCAGTAGATCGCTTTAGTTATGGTTTCAATAGCAGGATGTAATTTTTCTGGTGTACATCCTGCCAGATATTGGTTCTCATTGTCGTATATCATGCATCCAAAATTGTTTTTTTCAAACCATTTGAGAAATAGTTATATCGTGACAGCGTCTTCATCAGTGTGTTCGGTAGAGTCTTGGTTGACAAAATCTCTGTACAATGACTCGTAGCTCATTGGTGGCCTGGGATCACAAACCAGATTTGTGTAATGCTTGTCATACGATTTCTTCAAAGATTGTAGAATAACCTGAAAGGCACATGTATTGGGAGGGAGATCTAATAGTATGGATTGCTTGATAGAACCTCGTAGTGTGTCTTTCCCTTCAACGTCAATATCCCGTTTCAAGTATTTGTTGTCACAACACATTGTAGCAGTGTTCTGTACAATTCTGTGTTTGAAGGGAATTATGATGTCTTGGGCGCTTGATTCGTTTGAAATAATTTGAATACAATTTGTATTGTAAAAGATTTCTAGCATGTATCCTGCTGCATCTGGGTCATCCTGGAAGATGTGGTGAATGAAGTCAACATAATCAGGAAACATTTTGTAGTCTGTTCCTTGTAGATTTGTGAGCAGTTCATAGTATCTTGATGTTTTAGGAATTATGAAGCCTTCAAGGCTGCCAATATGCAAGAATTTGCCTGATGGAAAGTCTCTGACGGGATTCCAAGCTTTTGAAAATGACGTTATTTCATGGGCATACATATGGTGTGTTATGCCGGCTTCTTGTTGTTTTTTGGAAGCTGTGTCAAAGCTATAACACATCATTCGTACAACACGTTTCTCGTACTTACTCTCCTCTAACTCCCTCTCACTTTTTTTCTTTTTCTGCAAATAGCGTTCCCTATCATATTGTACCTTCTTTTGCCTCTTAACCTTATTTTCCTTTGCTTCGTGTTGGTCCTTCTCGACTCCAACATCATCATAGAAATCCGCTAGTGATTCGTATCCCTTTGCTATCACATATTTCTCTGTAATCCTACTCGGAGCTTCCCCTGTTACCATTACATTACATTACATTACATTACATTACATTACATTACATTACATGTTAAAGTCTACTTGACACCGCGAGGGTGTATGAAACTCTGTGCTTTAAACAAAAAGAAAAAGCACCCACAAAGCAAAAAACCCCATTACATCAGGGGTGTGTCGAGGACAAACAAACCAAACTCCCAACCACCGTTTTGGTGGCGTAGGTATTAAACCCCTTAGAGCCGGACCCAGATCTCAACCACTTACAATGGCGGAGGTAAGAAGCTAACAACTGAGAAGTCACAAGAAGAAAAAAAGGGATGATAAATTACGGTGCCACTAAGCAGTCCAGGGCTTCCTGTCTTGCTCTTCTACAAGTAGAAAGATAGTCGGCTAGGTTGCTCCAAAAAGACTTAGTGCCATTTCCATTCATAAAGGTTCTGAATGTGGAATCGCAGAATTCCACATTCCATACGGTTAAGTCGGTATCCTCCTGGACATGCCTATAAATATCTGTAAACAGCTTCTGGTAGCGGAGGCGAATATCATTATAAAAAGGGCACTCAAATATATGCATTTCATCCTCAGGTTTTTGGAACCCACACATTTGACAGTGTCTCATTGAGCGAGGGATGTGTGCTCTATCCACCACCCTCATTCTTTCTGTGTTCAGCCAATGGGAACCCATTCTAAACTGTGCTATGGAACGAATCTGATCCTGCTTATGTAAGGCGGATGTAAAGGGAATCAAGCCATTCTCATCATTACTGTTGGCTGCGAATCATTTTTGGTATCGGAGGCGTTTAAAGCCAACCCTTCTCTCATCAGGGATGTCTCTAACTGCATTGGTGTCACTTGGGTACTTAAACCTCCATGACTCAAAAACTTCAGACATAATACCTTCGACATCGACAGCCTCCAAAATGTTGATGTTTTTACTGGATCCTAGCTTGTGGAGAGTGTTGGAGTCAAAAGATTCCTCAAGAGCCATTCTAATGAGATCCTCAGGTTCTTTATGAATGGTCTTGTTCCAGAAGCGCAAAGCTTGTTTAAGCCAAGCAAAAAACAACGGGGTTCTACCCAGCTCTTCCATGATAATATTAGATGTAGTAGATTGGCAAACACCCAACATTTGTTTAAGTATACCTCTATGCCATTTCTCACAAGCATGGTCATTTGAGATAAGCGTGTTGTTCAGAATAGAAGGAGCCCACACCTCACAGCCAAAATTCAGGATAGGTTGTACAAGAGAATCAAACAGGTGGGTGAGAATATCAATATTGTATATCTCCATAGTATGGCATCGCCTACGGAGCATGTGGTGTGCCTTTTGGGCCTTAGTGAGCATCCTAGAAAAAGCAGCTTTTGCACGATTGCTTGAGTCACCATCCACAAAGAGGGATCCCAAGTAGATAAAAGATAACTTTGTAGAAAGTTGTGCTCCATCATAGACAAATTTGTAATTAGGATCCATGCGGGCCTCATCACAGAATTGCTTGTTGAAAACGACAATCTCAGTTTTCTTTATATTCACAGCCATCTTAGTAGCCTCGCAGAAATCTCTCAGGCAGTCAAGCATCGCTTGCATATCTGCCGGGGATTCTGCCATTATAGCTAGGTCATCAGCATAAAGTAACAGTTGCAGAATCTTTCCCCTAAGCTCAGCCCCTACATTTGGGAGCTTGGATTGGAGGAACGATTCAATTCTATCAATGAACAGACCGAATAGGAGTGGGGATAGGGGGTCTCCTTGTTTAACTCCTACAAGGGATGGAAAGGAGGATCCAATGTCCCCATGTAGGCGAACTTGGAAAACAACATGATTATACATGGACTTCAGAATACTGAGGTAGGGGTCCTTGACTCCTAGCCTTGCTAAGCAATCCCATAGCAAGTCTCTGTTGACCCAATCATAAGCCTTCTTGAAATCAACAAAAGCCACAAAGAGTGGTTTTTTCTTTTCTCTATATTTATCTACAATATGGTTAAGAATGAATGATGCATCTGCAGTCCCCCTACCACTTCTAAATCCATATTGGCCAGCGGCTCTAAGGTTGAATTTTCTTCTGACCAATCATCTAGTCTACGTAGCATGCAAAGGGAGAAGATCTTTCCTATGGAGTTGCTCACCGCAAGACCTCGATAGTTGTCCTTGTCATACACACTGCCTTTGGATTTGGGTACGGGTACCAAGGCAGCTGCAGCCCATTGGCTAGGGTAAGAAGTCTTCCAGATGAGATTAAACAGGTTAGTCATAGCTTGTACAAATCGGGAGTTGGCCTCATGGGAAGCAAATCTGTACCATTCTGCAGGGATACCATCTACCCCGGGGGAGGAGTTTTTCCGTAGGGATTGGAGAACAGAAAACACCTCCTGGGTGGTGAAGTCTTGACATAACCATGTTGGTGCGGCCTCTATCTGAGGTCCATCAGCTTGAGGGACAAAGTCCCTAGCATCCAGACTTGGATCAATACCTACTTGCACATCAAAGAGGTCTGCAAAATAATCAGTCCAATCATGAATTGTGATGTCTGCCGTAGTGGCCTTGTTAGGCTCACGCACGTCTTTCCAAAAACTTTTCGGATTATGCCGAAGATTCGTATGAAGGTTCTCCATGCGTGTTTCTAGCCACTTCCTCTTCTTTCTTCTGAGAATCCTCTTGTACTCCTTGTGCATAGAACCAGCCAAGTCAGAGCTAGAGCCATGTTGATGTTCTGCTTGGCTTGCTGCCTGTCTAGCACGATTGCATTCATCATCATACCATGCGTTCACGGGCCCGTGCTTACGCTTAGCTACAGGTTTGTGACATGGTGTGCATTTGCTTATGGCTAGTTCAATAGCACTAGCAATCCCCTTCTCTGAATCTTCCATAGATGAGCTATGGAGTGCATTGTCAAGTAATCGGTTAACGTCTGGGTCACGCTTAATTGTGTGTGCATACATCTGGACATAGTTGTCTTTCCATTTCAGTTTGGGCGAAGGTTTACCACCAGCAGGTGTACTAATAGTACCTTGAGAAGGCCTAAGGGCAGCATCTGGTATGTGGAGTGTGATAGGCATGTGGTCAAACTTTCCACCCCCGGGCTTGAGAGGGCAGTCATGCTTGGGAGCCACACTAAACTTGACTCCTGGGGTGTTGAGAAGACTAGGGGCGGCTAGCGCATAATCAATGACAGATTTCTTGTCCATGCCATCTGCAAAGAAGGTATGTGCACCTTGCATATCACCTTCTGTTCTACCGTTAAGGATGATAAGACCAATTACTACACATAGCTGTGCCTCTTGTAAAATGTGCTTCTTGTAAAATGTGCCTCTTGTAAAATGTGCTTCTTGTAAAATGTGCCTCTTGTAAAATGTGCTTCTTGTAAAATAGCTGTGCCTCTTGTAAAATGTGCTTCTTGTAAAATTTTATCAAAGTTTGTCGTGATGCCATTATATGTTTTGTTATAATATTATCTATGGAATTTATCTTTAAGCAACAATCTTAAAGAACTTTTAAATAATCATTTGTATTTCATTTTTTTAATTCACTTACACAGACTCTGCCTTCAACATAGCCTTCCGTTCCTTCAATTTTGCATTATAAATCCGCGAACGTTCATTTCGTTGTGCACGGTATTCTGGGTCATTCTTATACCGTTCATTCTTCAATTGTTTTTGGCGCTCCATGTACACATCATCTGTCTGATATCTTCTAATCATTGCAATGCGAGCCATATTGTTTACATGACTTCTATACTCTGGATCCTCCGCCATTTTCGTTTTGTGCATCAATGAGTTGTATTGAAAAACCTTAATCGGCTGTTGTTGAACGTCAGTCATCTTATACTGTATAATATATTATAATCCTTAAGTATTCAATTTCTTTAGGTCATCAACCTCGACTGATAAAGCCCTTATTGCACCAATTAGATGTGGTACAAGGGAGTTGTAATTGAGACCCAATCTCTCTTTCTCTGAGTCTAGGAATCTCACAGCTTCTGGACAAACGCCTATCACTTCTTGGGCATGCAGCCCAATTTCCACTGCATTTTTAGCATCTCCCTTGAACGTGTATTTTGCCGGCTGCAAAGATTTTATGGCCTTCAATGACTCCTCAGGGTTGAGGTATTCAATATGATTTTTTTATGACTTGTCAGAAAGGTTAATGTATGATCCCGTCTGGTCAATCCTAGCTTTGGTCATGAATTCGAAGAGGAAATTGAATGATTCACTACCCCCATCGCTCAAGAAAGATATGCTCCCATTAATCTCCGACCCTGTGTCTGAAAAGTGAATCAAACCAGGCCCATTGGCTCCAGTCTGCGTTGGTAGTTCAAGACGACTCACCTTCACTCCGGGACCAATAGCAACAAAAGCGTTTTGTACATTCAATTGGTCTGTAAGATCATTGTAAGACCCTGAAAATAAGGTGGGCTTGTTTATAAGTGCGTTATAGTCTCCTGAAAAACTGTTGGTGATCTTTTTGGTGTCTCTGGGCTGAGCAAATATATACTGAGAGGTGTTGTACATTAATTTATAACATAATTTAAACCATGAGGTCCAGAAAAAATGTGGGAAAAACAAAAACAAATACAATCAAACAAAGAGGGAATACTACAAACCAAAGAGCAACAACAATTAATGTTAAATTACCTGCTGATAGGACACTCCCTCGAATGATGGGATTCAACCCTTATGCATATGTAATAGAGATCCCAAAACAAACCCATCAAAATATGATAGCTCAGGCTGTAAATGGGGTATCTGCTGTAGAACAGCTTGCTAGATCTGCGAGGGCTGCCATGACTCAACCAAACACTGCACCACAAAATGTGTTTCAAGGAACTAGGACGTATATAGACCACTTACCTAGACCACCTTCCTCTCGACCATCTCCGTCTAATGCCAATTATGCAGCACCTAAAAAACGGTATGATTTGAGGCGGTCACTAGATAGATTTGACTTCAGGCACGCATCGCCAGATTCAAGTGGCCAATCTAAGAGGGAGGTGCTTGCAATTGCAACCGAATACCAAGAACGTTCTAATGAGCCTGGATTACAAAGACTACTTGACAAACGGAGAACCAAAAATCATTATATAGATATCTATAATTATCTGAAAAATAAACTTTGATTATTATCAAAATATAGAAAGTATACCGGTATAAGCTACATGTCTGCATACCCAAAAAACCTCCAGTACATTACAAAACGGATCTCTAACTATAGTCGAGCAACTAAACGGCTGTCCACCCTTAATAGTACTTCTGCAACCAACAATGGTGTGATTACAGTCGACATGCCTTCCAACACTTTGATAGATACTGATAGCCTGATAATGAGTTTCAAAGCAATCAAAGATACTGGGGGCATGCCAAGGAACATTGAATCAATCATACAAAGGTGCGACTTGGAAGTGAATGGGCAAGTGATAGGAGGGTTCTCCAATTATAATCAGCTTTTTAATATTATCGCGGATACCAGCTTTGGTGCAGATTGCGTCAACAGACGTAAGATTGTCCAATCAGGAGGTGATGGTTCAGCTATTCCCATTGGTATTCCAAAAGATTATTGCATTTGTAATTGGCTGACTCTCAATAGTTTTCAGCCCAGCATATTGGATACAAAACTCCTAGGGCAGGTTCGCCTTAGGATACAGCTAGATGGATCCAATTGTCTAATTGGGGGAGGACAATTTATTCTATCAGACATTTCATTCAGTGTTGATACTATCTCAATAGATGATGGGCTCTTTGATGCCGCACACAATGCCTTTCTGCAAAATGGAGGTGTGTATGAAATCATGTTCAAGAACTATTTCTCATTTTCATCAGCTGCATCAAGTTATAGCCAGTCCACCAAATTTAGTGTGTCGTCCCAGTCGGTTAATCGAGCTTGGGGAATGTTTGTAGACCAATCACCTACTGGAGCATTGGATGCAGTGACCAAAAACTGTAACACGTTCGTCAGGAAAGCGACTGGAATGGAAAGTGCTCAGTACACTATCAATGGGACTTATTATCCAGATTTTAGGGCCAATGTTGGACAGTGTTTTTCGTTAACACAAAGTTCTTACAACCAATTACAGGACACCCTAGGAGGGTTAAGTCCCCTTTGTGATTCATTTGCAAGCTGGCGTGATAAATTATTTGTACTCTCATGCAAGTTCTGCCACAATGATGATGAGTTCATGTCGGGCATTGACACAAGAGGGGACAGTTCGATTGGAGCATTCGAGTCTCAAGCCGTTAGTGGAGCAGCAGGCTCAGCCAACTTGACTGCAATGGTGTTTATTGAGTGTAGTAGCATGATCCGTGTGGTAGCGGGTTGGCAGCTCGAATTAGTTCTATAAATACAAATAATTATAAATGTAACAATAATATAAATGAATCCACTTCCTCAAAACATTACTAAAATCCATAGAATTGAGCCAATAGGAACAAAAACAGGTTTCCCCCAAACACAGACCGTGTTTGAAATAAGTGATGGCATTGGGGATTTATCCAGTGTCAAGCTTTTGTTCACTTTTAATTCGGATGGTTTTGCACCCAGGGGAATAGATTGCTTAATCAGTTCATTATCAGTTTCGTTTGATGACGTTGAGGTCCAGTCCATCAACAATTATCATCATCTCACAAGACTAATGGCTGTTCATAACTCCCCTGCGAATTACTCCAATATGTTAGGTAATGCTCAGGCTGTGGATTTAATTTCCATGTCAGATGATGAGCCATATGTTATAGACCGTTTCCATGGTATCTTAGGTACCAAGGACTGTGTAATCAAAGGCAGGGTTCGAATCTGTATTGTTTGGGCAGATGCTGCAGTATTGTTGAGAGACAATGATTCAACAAGCTATGAAATTTCCGATCTACACCTTATTGTTCGAAGTGAAATTCAAGACAATGTCACAGAACGTGTTGAATTTGACAACTTCTCATCCATGTTTCAACTCAATGAAAACGAAAACCAACAAACTAATGTATACATTGCTTCCAGGGATATTGAGTATGCTATTGCAACGTTCATGACAGAAGATTTTCACTCCAAAACTTCAACCCAAGACTATAACGGGACAAGCTACTATTTTTCACAAGGCATTCCAAGTATTCTAACAAATGATGCTCCAGTTTATGTTGGTATTAGTGTCAACAATATACCTGTTGCAGACCACCCAATAAACTATTTCAGGGCAAATGAATACTTGGACATGATTTTTGACAACGACAACAGATCAATGGAACACATGACTACATTGACAAAGGATGGTACCCTATTAATACGAAGTGCAAGTACACTAGCAACTCGTCAGTGGGCCCTGGGTCTACCAATAGATGTAATGGATGAAGACATACCCTATAACATCACATTTCATAGCACTGGTAATATCAACACGAAGAACTATTCACTTTTATTCGTCAAGTACAACTCTCTTTTGGAGATAGATACTGGTTAAAACGGCTCGAAATACTTTTTCACAAGGTAATGTATAAAATGGATAAATATTTGCTACCTCTCTCTCTAGAAACATGGCCTAATAGAGCCATTCAATATGCTCAACCAGCTACAAACTATGCAGGTAGGAGAATGATCCGACAACCGTTACATGAGACTGAGTTGCTGTGGGGTCGTCCTTTACCCAACAAGCCCAAAGCCATACATATACTGAGGACATCTCCTGTGGTTCCCAAATTCCAGTGATCATTTGTAAATTCCAGTAATTTTTTCTATTATTTTCTAACTTGAAATTATATATGGAGGATATTGAACAACTCAGTAACAATTTGGAGGATGTGGAAGTGATTCAACCCAAAGCAAAGAGGGTCATGTCTGAGAAGCAGAAAGAGGTACTAGCAAGAGCACGGGAAAAAGCTTGGGCCAAGAGAAAAGAATTAGGAGAAATCAGTAGACAAGAGAAACAGCTCCAGAAACAGGAGAAACAAGTAAAGCAACAAGAAAAGGCTACTGAGATGAAAATTCGTAAGAAGGCAGTCAATAAGAAACTGAAGACAACTATTGTTGTTAGTGATGATGACTCTGAAGAAGACGAACAGGTGATAACAGATGATTCCCAGCCAGAATCAGAAGAAGTTGAAGTGAAACAGATGTCAAGACAAATTAAAAAACGCTTGAACGTTACAAAAGTTCCAAAAATAAGCCAGGAGGAAACTGTTGAACTGTTTAGACAGAAAATAATGAATGATGGGAAACGACTGGCTTATCAATCACTCTTCCCTGGGTCACAATGCCCTTTTTAGTAAAATATTATGTCCTGTAAAAATAGATGAATATCACAGAAAACGCAGTCAGTAATTTTATTCATAAAAAACTCGTTTATAAGCCAAACACTTACCCACAGTGTCTAAACACGTCTTCGCCACGCAACTATTTTGTAGCCCTTTTCATTGGGAGCCGAGGGACTGGTAAAACATATTCTGTTTGCCAATTATTGAAACAATATGAGCTTGCGGGTTTTGATGGCAAACAGGCTATGAAAATTCTTGTATTTTCACATACCCATGATGCAAATCCAGTATTCAATTGTCTGAAGATTCATCCTGATGATATTATAAGTAATTACAGTGACTCAAAGCTTTTAGAAGTTATTGAAGACATCAAAAAAGAAAAAGAAAACACTGAACAGTTCAAGAAAGATTTGCAAGTTTGGGCAAAGTTTTTCAATGGAAAAATAGATGCATTGACATTTGATGAGATAGATTTTCTTGAGAGAACTGCATACCAAAAGCCTACTTGTAGATACCCAAACGGTGCAATAAATTATTTTGTATTGGATGATCTGGTGGGTAGTAGTGCATTCAAAAGTATGGGTAAATCAGCATTGACAAACTTGGTTTTGAAGAACAGGCATTTGGGTATAAACATCATGATTTGCTCACAGAATTTGAAAGCTATAACCAAGAGCATCAGAACTAATACTTCATTGTTCGTTTTATTCAAGTTTGCATCAACCAAAATATTGGTAGATCTTTATGATGAAGTCAGTTCTACTCTCGACTTGAAGAAGTTTGAGAGGCTGTATATACATGCAACACAGGATGAGCATGACTCTCTTGTTATAGATTTCACAGGAGACAAACTAAATAGGTTCAAGAAAAACTTTGATATTGTTCTGAACCTGCAATAAAACATTTTATTTTTTCTAAATGATTGTTAAAGAATGGCCTCTTTGACACAAGAATACAAGCAAACCAATGAATACAAAAACTTCAGAGCTGCAATTTTAGACTTGTCTCCTGGTCTACCTGAATACTAGGTAGATGTAGCTATTTCTGTACATATCAATAAACCATTGTTGTATAGGGACAAGAAAGCTATCAGGAAAGACTTGCTGAATAAAATTAAACCTGTTTCTGGTACTGAGGTTTTAGATGGCTTGGTTACAATACAAAATGTTACAGTATAATATATCCCATCTTATAAAATGTCTCCACCTGTCTTGAAAACACAATTGTTGTACATATCAAGCACGTTTCGAACAAGTGGAACGCCTGACAATTTCACAACATCATTGCCTGCAGGAGTCCTGCAAAATCCCTATGGAGGGAGGACGAAATTCACAGTTGCAGATGTCATCATCAACAGGTGTTTTTATTCGATTAGAGCAAGTAACAATGACTTTATTGTTAACAACAATGGCACCAAGACATCAATCAGAATTCCAATTGGAAACTATACCCTTGATTCTTGGCTGACAAAATTGGGTGTGTTGCTTACGGGATGGACAACAACCCATAATGAAACAAACGGGCTTCGTATATTCAACCCTCCTGGGCCAGGGTATTCATTCGAATTCAAAGATAAAAGTAGTTATTTGTTTGGGTTTCTGCCTCACGAAACACCTGGTGGTGCTCCCATTGTTAGCTCCTTTCCATTGCGTTTAAATCTTGAAAGTTTCCTGACAATCCATCACAATTTACCCAAGGTAACTAACAGTGCTGTCAACAATTTCAGACAAAACAATATGCAGGAATCTGATGTATTAATCCGTCTACCTGTTAATGTTGAAAGTTTTGCCAACATCATTTATCAGAATACAGCAGACGACTTTTCTTTCTATACAAGCGCCTCACATGTGTCAGAATTGAGTTTGAGCATTAAAGATGAACATAAAGACTCTATAGGGCCTTTTCCCTACGACTGGAGCATCACTCTCAGAATAGATTATGAATCTGATACTGATCCTATGAATTCTATTTTATCAATTTTGAAATCCATAGACCAGAAATTGCTTTTACTTTCCATCAAAAAATATCAAAGAGTATATTAATGGGATTCTTTAATACTCTCAAATCTGGCGTTGGTAAGGTTGTAGGCACTTTCGGGAATGTGGTTAGGAAGGTAGCTGATTTCGGTGGAGATGTAGCTCGGAAGGTGGGACAATTTGCGGGACCAGTGTCCAATGCGGCAGCCTCCATTGCTGACTTGTTGGGACAGGGAGGGGTAGCGGACGGAATAAGGGGCGTAGGAAGCGCGTTACAGCAGTTCAGTCCAGAAGTTGAAAAAATACTATCCAAAGCTAGTGGGGTAGGTCGTATAGCTCAAGGGGTAGCAAAAGTCATCAAGTAGTGAGTAGCAGCAGCTCCCGCCACGCAGTGATGAGTCGCGGGCTGAACGGGAACCTGGAGACAGTCGGGTCCTGCCGCGGCTCCTGACTTCCTCTTGACTTCCTCGGCTTCGTCTCACGGCTGAATCGGCAGACGGTTGCAGTTGGTTCCTGTCGGGGAGAGTAGAAATGTGTAACAAAGTGTAACGAAGTCTGGCTAATCGTATTTTGTCGTATTTTGTCGTATTTTGTCGTATTGTTTCTTATCTATTCGCGGGACACACGTCAGCTCTCGAATCTATAAGGCGAATCGCGTCAGCTCCCGAATCTTAGGCGAATCATCCATGGCAAAATCACGGTACTGCCACGGTACTACCACGGTATTGCACGGGGAAATCTATCGGACATCCCCCGAGATATAATTCGTGCGGAGGGACTATCGGAAAGACCCCTACTGGTTTTTGGGGGTAAATTGAAGTTATCGGGAAAAACCCGAAGACCGGCATGCTCCATAGGTAGGTCACCTGCTGCGGTAGTGCTGCATCAGGGGTGCTGCATACTCGACTTCTCCCGGTTATTATAATGTTTTTGACTCAACCAGGGGACACAACCGTTAGGCTCGATGGGATACTTCCTGCAGCGTTTTGACGGAATTTTGTCGATATTAATGTTTCTGCGCGACTTCGGCCATTGACACCCAAGGTCTGGTTATTTTTTACGGTTTCTGAAACGTTGGCTGGAGCATCGGTCGCGTCCAATAATTAATGTTTCCGAACGACCGGTGGCTTACGGCTTGGCTGAAGCATCGGCATGGACGACGCAGACTGCTGGCTCAGACATCGGTCATCACGTGCATGGGGGCGCAGCTGGGCCAGGTCACCAGGATGACAGGTATTGGTAGGCCAGCGCCTCAGACAATTTTGGCATTATGTTCATTCAGGTATTGGAAGAACAGTCTCTACCATAAACCGGTAGGTACCTTCCCCTAACTGTGGATTAAAACACTAATGGCTAAAACCCTAAACTCTAAATGGATCCTGAACATGAGTTTATTGGTTGAGCCAGAATGTGAGCAATATCGTGCAAAACATTTATTAATGTTTTCATCTCCTCAAACCCTAGACTGGGTCATCGAGCACTACCAATGATAATAGTTTAGACCAACGTTAGCCGAAACACTGATGAGCTATGTCGTGGCGTGAGGCAAGGTTGGAGCAGAACTCTATGTAGCCTTGATTGTATATGAATATGCGACAAGGCTATTTTCCCCACCGGGTAAATGATAAGTCGTGTCAGGGCACGTGGTGCTATTAGGGGTATCTATGTTACAGTTCAGGGGTAGGCCAAATAAGCTAAAAGGACTTGCCCAACCGTGCAACTAGGGTTTTTAAGGCTTGTCGGTAACGTTTGCCCGCATGTTATAAACGAATTCTCTCATTTCTCGCCGGAAATGAGAGAATTCATTGTCTCTCATTTCCGGCGAGACAATGAATTATCTTTTGGAATAAAATCGTTGACCGTAAGGATGATCAAACTAGATGGTCAAACTACTGAGTCCATCCCAACTTCAAAAATGCTGAATGTGAAGTCCTCAAATGGCGATTGTCAAGATATCCTACTAAAAAAACACGCAAACGTTTTTTGATCCTCGATTCCTCGATTTTGCAAATAATTTGTATCTAATACCTGACTTCTGTACTTATTTCGGATGTAGATATAATAGTAGAAAAATCCAGACAAACTTGAAAAATTTCATTCTCGATTTCAAAGTTCACATTATCTTGAAATTGCAGTCAAACTTGGAAATCGTGGTTACATTTCAGTCCAGTTTTTGTGTGTGAGTATTGCACAAATATTCAAGTTGAAATGCTGACCACAATTTTCAAATGGCATAACTGCAAGATACTTAGATATTCGTGGGTATCGCACGGAAATCCAGTGTATGGCAAATGTGGTTAAGTTTCCCAAAAGGGAATGGTATAATCTAGATTTTACACATAACCAGAAATCTGGGTGAGGCCTCGAAGACAGCAGGATTAGTAGCTCAGCATTTGCAACCCTCCGAGTCCAGAACAAATCCCAAGATGCTGAGTTTGGTGCACAAACATCGCAAGTGTAAATAGCAGCTCTGTATGTTCAATAATTTAAATCTCTAAAAGGCCTGTCCAACTCGAAAAATGCAAAATGTGGTGCCGAAACGTGGCGAGTGTCCAGATCAGCACTGCATGTTGAAACCTCACAGTCCAGACCAAAATCAAAAATGCTGAATTTGATTTCCAAAGATGGCGATTGTAAAGAGCAGCTCAGCATGTTCAGTCCTCTGAGCCCGGTCAAAATACGAAGATGATGAGTTTGGTGCCCACAGATGGCGATTGGAACGAGCAGCTCTGCATGTTCAATCATCTAACTCTCTAAAAGGCCTGTCCAACTCTAAAAATGCAAAATTTTGTGCAGAAACGTGGCGATCGTAAACAGCAGCTCCGTATGTTCAGTCATCTAACTCTTTAAAAGGCCTGTCCAACTCTAACAATGCAAATTTTGTGCCGAAATGCGGCGAGGGTCAAGGGCAGGTGCACATGTTCAAACCTCACAGTCAGAACAAATCTTCAAGTGCTGAATTTGATGCTGAAAGATGTCGAATGTACAGAACAGCACAGCATGTTCAAACCTTGCAGTCCAGACCAACTCTAGAAGTGCTAAATTGGAAGTCCAGAGGTAGCGATAGCTACAAGCAGCTCCACATTTTCAATCCTTACAGTCCAGACCAACTCCAAAGATGCTGAGTTTGGTGGCCATATGGGCGTTATTAAAGATGGCTCGCTACACATGCAAGCATGTGACAAGCCATGGAATAGCTTGGCCATGTATAGGGATGCCAATATCGAAATGGTCCCAAAGATGATCGGGCCATATATCATACGATATATTGTACGATACACTGACATATCGTACAATATTGTGCGATATATCATATGATATCATCAGTATGTCTCTACGATATAGTACTTGAAAAACCTAGACATAGGCCACTTCAACCAGGGTACTTCCAAGCGCGCGCTTCTGCGCGCTGGCGCGCTGCCTTTTTGAGCCCCACTGCACGTTTTACACAGGTTTTGCACCCCCCTGTTGGCGCAGCAAGCAATTTTTGCGCTTTTCGCACTACAAAGCGCAGTTTTTTGTTTTTCAAGTGCGCTAAAGCGCTGGCCAATTTGGTCAATGGAAGTACCCTGACTTCAACGCTACACCTCGATGCTAGTGCTTTTCTTTCCTCGAGCTGCCTAGAAGCTGCTGCTGGTAGCTGCAAAGAAAAGCTATGGTTCCAATGAAGCTGGAAGTATAAGGCTTAAACCAGCGGCTGGATCTCTGTTTCTTTCTGGGGCTACTACAGCTACTCTTCAGCACAGAGATGCCAACGCCAACCCTTAAACAATGGCCTACTACATCATTTTCACGCAAGTCCTGCAATGGCCTGCTAAACCATTTTCACGGAAATCCTGCAATGGCCTGCTACACCAATTTCACGGAAATCCTGCAATGGCCTGCTACACCATTCTCACGGAAATCCTGCAACGGCCTGCAACACCAATTTCACGAAAGTCTTGCAATGGCCTGCTACACCATTCTCACGGAAATCCTGCAATGGCCTTCTACACCATTTTCAGTTCAAATTCAAGTTCAAATGCAAGTTCAAGTACCCTTTTCACGAAAGCACCATTGCCTCACCCTCAAATGACACCAAGGGGGCGCGAAGCACAGAGGACCAAGAAGATCTGCATTCAACTCACTCAAGCAGGAGCTACTCCCCTCTCTCCTTACGCCGCCTTGTGCTCTATCAGCTTCCTCTTCCCGTTGAAATGATGAAGGTGCGGGGCTCGAATCCCTATGGGTGCGCTGCCAGCCGCCATGGTAGCTTTGTCCAAGTAAAGTAGCAGCTCGTTTCCTACCGCTGTAAGACAGCGCTCCCTTTATGCCACGCCCTACCAACTCTACCCAGCCTCCATTGTGCTCTATCAGCTTCCTCTTCTCCCGAATATTCAGCTCAGCGACGCAGGTACCAAGCCCTAAAGGAATGGCCTGCTGCATCCTTTTGCACATAAGCAACTTCTCCTCAACCATCAAGGGGCACCCTCAGGGCTAGGCCAAACTGAGGACCAAGAAGATCTCTAAATAGGGTCTCTAAAAAAGCTAAGCTTTTATACCATATTTGAGAGAGCACTTCGAATCTACTCAACATACCCAAGCAGGAGCTACTCCCCTCTCTACCTAGCCTCCATTGTGCTCTATCAGCTTCCTCTTCCCGTTGAAATGATGAAGGCGCGGGGTTCGAATCCCTATGGGTGCGCTTTAGTGTTTGCGGTCGCTGTCAACCGCCATGGTAGCTTGGTCCAAGTACAGTAGCAGCTCGTTCCCTCTCTCCCTAGCCTCCTCAGTGCTCTATCAGCTCTCTCTTCACATGAATATCATACATATTTATGAAAATGAATATATTCAGCACATAGATGCCAGTACCAAGCCCTTTAGCAATGGCCTGCTGCACCCTTTTCACGAAAGCACCTTCTCCTCAACCATCAAGGGGCACCATCAGGGCTAGGCCAAACTGAGGACCTAGAAGATCTCTAAATCTCTCTATAGGGTCCCTAAAACAACTCAGCTTTTTATACCATATTTGAGAGAGCTCTTGGAATCTATATAACACACTCAAGCAGGAGCTATTTCCCTCTCTCTTCTTACGCCGCCTTGTGCTCTATCAGCTTCCACTCTCTTGGATATTCAGCTCAGCGACGCCGGTACCAATCCCTAAAGGAATGGCCTGCTGCACCTTTTTCAAATAAGCACCTTCTCCTCAACCATCAAGGGGTACCATCTGGGCTAGGACCACGGAGAACCAAGAAGATCTCTAAATCTCTAAATAGCTAAGCTAAGCTTTTTATACCATATTTGATATTTGAGAGAGCATTTGGAATCTATTCAACATACCCAGGCAGGAGCTACTCCCCTCTCTCCTTACGCTGCCTTGTGCTCTATCAGCTTCCTCTTCTCTTGGATATTCAGCTCAGCGACGCCGGTACCAAGCCCTAAAGGAATGGCCTGCTGCACCTTTTGCACATA
This sequence comes from Chlamydomonas sp. ICE-L, assembly GCA_013435795.1. Classification (NCBI taxonomy): domain Eukaryota; kingdom Viridiplantae; phylum Chlorophyta; class Chlorophyceae; order Chlamydomonadales; family Chlamydomonadaceae; genus Chlamydomonas; species Chlamydomonas sp. ICE-L. The sequence continues at coordinate 7,149,244 of JACBWV010000730.1, forward strand.
GGTACCTTCTCCTCAACCATCAAGGGGCACCATCAGAGCTAGGCCAAACTGAGGACCAAGAAGATCTCTAAATCTCTAAATAGGGTCTCTAAAAAAGCTAAGCTTTTTATACCATATTTGAGAGAGAACTTCGAATATACTCAACAAACTCAAGTAGGAGCGACTCCTCTCTCTCAAGAAGTTCCCTCGCGCTGTATCATCTTCCTCTTCTCCCGAATAGTCAGCCCAGAGATGCCGACGTCAAGCTCATCAGCAATGGCCTGCTGTACCCTTTTCACGAAAGCACCTTTGCCCTCACCCTCAAAGGGCACCATGGGGGGCAGGACTACAGCCTCGGTCTCAACCCATGGGCAGAAACTGACCCAGAAAAAGTTCTGCTTTCGAAGTGGTGGTGGTGGTGGGTAGATCAGATGTGGATAAGCATGAATTATTCTTCATTCATTCCCAAGCGCAGAAGCTGACCCAGAAAAGGTTCTGAGTTAATGGTGGTAGTGGTTGGATATATAAGATGTGTAATGAATAGGTTTAGCAGGAACCATTCTTCATTCATTCCCATGGGCAGAAGCTGACCCAGAAATGGTTCTGCATTAGTGGTGGTGGTGGTGGTCAGTAAATCAGAGGTGGAATGGAACTGGTGCGGTAGTTATTAATCATCATCTACCCCCATGGGATAAACTGATCCAGAAAAAGTTCTGCATTAGTGGTGGTGGTGGTGGTGGTTGGTAGATCAGATGTTGAATGGATAGGTTTAGCAGGAATCATCCTTCATTCATTCCCATGGGCAAAGCTGACCCACAAAAGTTCTGCATTAGTGGTGGTGTTGGTGTTGGTGGTCGGTAGATCACATGTGGAATGGAACTGGCGTGGTAGTTCTTCTTCTTCATCAACCCCCATCACATGGGATACAACTGATCCAGAAAGGTTCTGCATTCATGGTGGTGTAGGGTAGATCAGATGTGGATAAGCATGAATGATTCTTCATTCATTCCCATGGGCAGAAGCTGACCCAGAAAAGGTTCTGCATTAATGGTGGTAGTGGTTGGATATCTAAGATGTGTAATGGATAGGTTTAGCATGAATCATTCTTCATTCATTCCCATGGGCAGAAGCTGACCCAGAAATGGTTCTGCATTAATGGTGGTAGTGGGTGGGTAGATAAGATGTGTTATGGATATGTTTAGCAGGAATCATCTTTCATTCATTCCCATGGGCAAAGCTGACCCACAAAAGTGCTGCATTAGTGGTGGTGGTGGTGGTGGTGGTCGGTAGATCAGATGTGGAATGGAACTGGCGCGGTAGTTATTATACATCATCGACCCCCATGGTATAAAACTGATCCAGAAAAAGTTGTGAATTCGAGGTGGTGGGGGTAGATCAGATGTGGATTAACATGAATTATTCTTAATTCATTTCCATGGGCAGAAACAGGCCCGTAAAAGTTCTGCATTCGAGTTGATGGTGTTTACGCGCATGCTTTTTGAGCCCCACTGCGCGTTTCGCGCTGTTTTTTAAACCCCCTGTGGGCGCAGCGCGCAGTTTCTGTGCTTTTTTTGCACTACAAAGCGCTAACCAATTTGACGTTTGTGCGCTTTAAGCGCTGATCAATTTGACAAAATGTAGTACCCTGGTGGTTAGATCAGATTTCGAATGGATCGGGGTTGAAGGAACCATCCTTCATTCATCTCTATGGGCAAAGCTGACTCTAGAAATAGTTATTTATTAGCAGTGGTGCTGGGTAGATCATCAGCCAGTCTAGAGCTTGCGAACTAATGGCAGGCAATGAGGATGTTGGTGTGTGTCCCCTCATCTCATCTCTGACATATAAACATGTTGCAGACATCAAGCAACCCATCTAGAGCTTGCAAATAATGGCAGTAAAGGACTATGTTAGTGTGTCTGTCCTCATCTCATACACGTTAACATGTTACAGGCATCACACAGTCAGTCTAGAGCTTGCGAACTAATGGCAGGCAAGGAGGATGTTAGTGTGTGTGTCCTAATCTCATACACGCAAACAAGGCACAGACATCAAGCAACCAGTCTAGAGCTTGCGAACAAGTAGCAGGAAAGGAGGATGTTAGTGTGTGTGTCAATGTGTCCTCATCTCATACATATTAACATGTTACAGACATCTCGCAACCCGTCCAGAGCTTGCGAACTTATGGCAGACAAGGAGGATGCTAGCGTGTGTGTCCTCATCTCATACACGCAAACAAGGCACAGACATCAAGCAACTAGTCTAGAGCTTGAGAACTAATGGCAGGCAAAGAGGATGTTAGTGTGTGTCCTCATCTCATCTCTTACACAAAAACATGTTGCAGACATCAAGCAACCCGTCTAGAGCTTGCAAATAATGGCAGGCAAGGAGGATGTTAGTGTGTGTGTCCTCATCGCATACACGTTAACATGTTACAGGTATCACACAGTCAGTCTAGAGCTTGCGAACTGACGGCAGGCAAGGAGGATGTTAGTGTATGCCCTCATCTCATATACATGAACATGTTACAGACATCAAGCAACCCGTCTAGAGCATGATAACTGACAGCAGGCAAGGAGGATGTTAGTGTGTGTGCCCTCATCTCTTACACGTTAACATGATACGGACATCACGCAACCAGTCTAGAGCTTGCAAACTGACAGCAGGCAAGGAGGATGTTAGTGTGTGTGCCATCATCTCTTCCATGTTAACATGATACAGACATCATCCTATCACTATGGCACATGTACTATGGCTAGGGACCGGCAGTTTGATATTATGTGATGTCGGCGGTCTAGCTAGGCCAACGTTACCACTGATATATGATAGCACATGATATCATACTCGCTGTTGGTCAACATCATACGGTATGCTGGTACTTAACTGTGGCACATGCACTATAGCACATGGGCATAGAAGTCTAGCAAGCAGTCTAGACCTTGAGAACTCAGTACTCACCGCGGGAAAGGAGGATGTCAGTGTGTGAGTCCTGATGCCAAACGCACAGGTTGTCTTGAGGGCAACCGGCACTACTGGATGTCCGTTGGCAAACTTCATGAAACCTAGAAGCAGGGAAAGCAGAGCACAGTTGGCATGATATGAGCTTTAAGTAGGGACCGGCATATCATATGATGTTGACCAAAGGCAAGCATGATATCATATGATATTGAATATGAATGGTTACTTTAGCCTCGTCAGACTGCCAGCATCACATGATGACATGATATCATATGATTTCATTTTGCCGTTCCCTAGTTATAAGCTGGTCAGCACTGTTGCACCAAGCTCCTATCAACTTATTTGACAGGTTCAACATACTACTCCATGTCGGAACTAGCTGACTGGTAGGTCACATCACAGAGTTGATGCTCGGAGGCGCTCAAGGAAGCGCCCCCAACCAGGGTACTTCCATTTACCAAATTGGCCAGCGCTTTAGCGCACTTGAAAAACAAAAAACTGCGCTTTGTAGGTCAAAAAGCGCAAAAATTGCTTGCTGCGCCCACGGGGGGTTGCAAAAAACTGCGCGAAACACGCAGTGGGGCTCAAAAAGGCAGCGCGCCAACGCGCAAAAGCGCGCGCTTGTAAGTACCCTGCCCCCAACGTGTAAAGTTGCCCGAGTACAATAACTCTTCTCCCTCTCTCCACTTAAAAAGTGGCATTCCAACACTCTACCAATGAACCTATCGGTTATGTGTAACAGATGAGCGATAGTGTAACAGATGAGCGATAGTGTAACAGATGAGCGATAGTGTAACAGATGAGCGATAGTGTAACAGATGAGCGATAGTGTAACAGATGAGCGATAGTGTAACAGATGAGCGATAGTGTAACAGATGAGCGATAGTGTGACAGATGAGCGATAGTGTAACAGATGAACGATAGGTACATTGGCAGAGTAGTATGGTCAACATATCCCCGTTTCGACGAATGGCTCAATGACAGAGCTCCTTGAAAGAAGGTGCCGGGTTTTGAATTCCCATGGGTGCGCTGTAGTGTTCGCGGTAGATGTCAACCGTCATGGCAGCTTTGTCCAGGTAAAGTAGCAGCCCGTTCCCTACCGCCGTAAGACGGGGCTCCCTTAATACCATGCCCCACCAGGCATTATCATTAATACGGTCAACCTGTCAATAACGTATTTCCCAACAAGGGCACTACCCTAGCGGTCTAGGCAGACTTAGTACTGTACAAGATATCGGTAGACAAAATCGCTTTCAGGACAAAGAGTCAGGGGTTCGATTCCCCCTACGGTCGCTCTTAGCGTTGCAGGTCGTTGTCAACCGCGATGGTAGCTTGTCTAGTTGAGTGAGAAGACCGCTCTCTACCCGCGTACGACGGGTCCCCTTAACACCACGCCCCACCAGGCGTTATCATTACAAGATATTGGGAGAAAGGTTAGTATATGCCGCCGGGCTTCGAACCCGTTTCCGTTTCCGCCGTTCCTGTTTCCGCCAGGCTTTGAACCCTTGACCTCAGTGGAAATTCCCTAATCACCTATTCCTGGAATGGAGTGTTCATTCTGAACTTGTACACCCTGGCTTCAGTCCGCTGCACCTGATTCTGTTGCCACCTGTTGCTCCGAAGCCAACTGTCTCAACCAACAATCTTGTACACCATGGCTTCGGTCCGCTGCACCTGATTCTGTTGCCACCTGTTGCTCCGAAGCCAACTGTCTCAACCAACAATCTTGTACACCATGGCTTCGGTCCGCTGCACCTGATTCTGTTGCCACCTGTTGCTCCGAAGCCAACTGTCTCAACCAACAATCTTGTACACCATGGCTTCGGTCCGCTGCACCTGATTCTGTTGCCACCTGTTGCTCCGACAGCCAACACTCTCTGCCAATTTTCCGCATCGCTTGCGACGACGCCTAGGACTTGTTGGGCTATGCCTGGAAGCTTCCAGCCAGCTCTATCAGCCAACTGCTGGGTCTAGCCAAACACTTCCAGTTGCATTCAACTGCCTGTAATGTCAACTTTCAGACGCATTTGCTTGCTTCAGTTTTGGACCAAGGACGGGGGCAAGGAATTGCCTAGAAGCTGCAACACATAGCCCAACAACAATATAGGGAGGCGTCTTAATTTTGAAAGAACGCTCTAGGGCATCGGTGTGTCTCATCAGTAGGGAACGGCGATAGTATATCATATGATATACTATCATCAAATGATATCAAATGATGCCAGCAGTCTGAATAGGCTAAATGTACCATTTAAATACAATATCATATGATGCAATTTGTATGATATATGATATCATACTCGCCTTTGGTCAACATCATATGATATGCCGGTCCCTAATCATAAGGCTTCAAGCAATTGAGCTGATAATTTGGATTTTTGATGTCTTGAAACAGGTAGGTTGTATGTACTTCGCATGACAAAAAATGGGCCGAGAATTCTGAGAATCCTGTGAGCAATTAAGTGGATGATTTAGATTTTGGATGTTTTGAAACAGGTCGCAGGTTGTACTTTGCACGACAAAAGATGGGCTGAGAATTATGAGAACCCTGAGAGATGTCATACATTTGGCATGAAAAATTCGTGCCACACTATCCATCAACCCGACAAATTTAATACATCAATTTACATTTCATGATCCGGCTTATTGAGTACAATCGTATAGATTGTATAGAGATATCGCACATGGTATAGATGTATCCTTGCGAAATGCACAATGGCATGCCCCTCCCTCCCCCCCCCCTCGGTGAGCTTGATCCAATCTCTTGAAGCAATCATGCATAGATAAACCATGATAATGTCACCTCCTGCAAAGTGCATCGTGGCTACCACATCACTATGCAAGAGAACAGCATGCGCTATGCAAGACAACAGCATACGCTAGATCAGATCCAATGAGTGTGTGTGGGGTGGGGTGGGGGTGTGTGTGGGGGGTAGGTGAGTGTGTGGTGTGTGTGTGTGTGTGGGGGGGGGGGGGGGGGGGGGGGGGTAACCTGCTATGCCATCCAAATCACCAGGCAGAGCTCAACGAATACCTAGGGGAGTCAGGGTGTGTGTGTGGTGGGATGGGGTGAGCCAGGGTCTGAACACATCCTTTGTTGCCCCTAGGTGAGTTTAATCCATTCACTCTTCACGCAATTATGGATGGGGGGATACATTCAAATAATCTCACCTATTGTAAACTGTATCATGGCATGTTGCCCGTTGGTGAGTTTGATCCAACGTCTTCATGCGATCGTGGATAGGACATAAATAAAGGAAACGGCATATCATATGATGTTGACCAAAGACGAGTATGATATCATACGATATCATACAAAAATCATATGATTTAATATCATATGATATAATGTCCCAGGCCAAAGTTACCTAGTCAGACCGCCAGCATCATATGATATCATATGATTAGGGAGCAGCAGGGGGGGGGGGGGGGGGGGGGGGGGGGGGGTAGCTGGGTAGCGCTACCTAGCGCTACTCGTGCTACCTAGCGCTACCTGCCGTGCTCCCATAGCTGGTTTCGAGCTAATAATGTCGGTAACTTGTCCTCGAAGTTGCTATTTGGTACCGATTTTGCATAGATTTTCACAAGGGATCCGAATTTCACATTTGCGAAGCGTGATTCCGTTCATACAGCAAGGTAACCCGGAGCCTCTAGCGACCTACACTTTCTCATGGTAAGATTTTCAATGGCTACATTTGGCTAAGTTAGCTCCCAGCTATTAGGACTACTAGTCCTACTTTAGGCCGCGGTTAGGGCTACCTGCCGCTCCCTACATATGATATCATATTGCCGATCCCTACATAAATGAACACATACAAAAAACCATGCACGTAATATCACCTCTTGCGAACTGTAATATGGAATATTATTTGTTGGTGAGTTTGCTCCAATCTCTTTATGCAATCACAAATAGGAAATACATGCACACAAGAAATACTATACACATAATCTCACCTCTTGTAAACAACAAAGTATCATGGCATGCAGACCGATGGTGAGTTTGATCCCTTCCCTTCATGCAATCATGGATAAGAAATGAACACACATAAAAAACACCGGATACATAATATCAACTCAAAGTTCTTCATGGCATGTTCCCCGTTGGTGAGTTTGATCCAATCTCTTCATGCAATCATGGATAGGAAATACATGCACACAATAAATACCTTACACATACAATCACCTCTTGTAAACAACAAAGCATCATGGCATGCGGACCGTTGGTGACTTAGATCCCATCTCTTCATGCAATCATGGATAGGAAATGAACTCACATAAAAAACACCGTTTACATAATATATTAATATCAACTCAAAGATCATCATGGCATGTTACCCGTTGGTGAGTTAGATCCCATGTCTTCATGCAATCGTGGATAGGACGTAAATGCACATAATAAATACCATGCGCGTAATCTTACCTGTTGCAAACTGTAACATGGCATGCCGCCTGTTGATGAGTTTGATCCCATCTCTTCATGCAAGCATGGATCAGAAATAAATGCATATAATGAAGACCGTACACATCCTTTGTTGCCCGTTGATGAGTTTGATCCATTCACTTTTCACGCAATGATGGATAGGGGGATAAATTCATGGAATTTACCTCTTGCAAACTGCATCATGGAATGACGCCCGTTGGTGAGTTTGATCCATTCATTCTTCACGCAATTATGGATATGGGGATAAACTCATGTAAACCACCTCTTATAAACTGTTTCATGGCATGTTGCCCCTTGGTGAGTTTGATCCATTCATTCTTCACGCAACGATGGGCAGGGGGATAAATTCATGTAATTTACCTCTTGCAGCCCCGGCTTACGCTGTGGTGTCATCGTTAACATCACGTCCTGTGAGTAACTGTATTACACGGATGTAACAATTTCAATTTCAATTATCTCTTGCAAACTGCATCATGGAATGTTGCCCGTTGGTGAGTTTGATCCATGCATTCTTCACGCGATTACGGATAGGGGGATAAATTCATGTAATTTACCTCTTGCAATCTGCATCATGGAATGCCGCCTGTTGGTGAGTTTGATCGATTCACTCTTCTCGCAATTAGGGATAGGGGGATAAATTCATGTTAAAAAAAGATAACGCCTGGAGGGGCGTGGTGTAAAAAGTGTTAATAAAAATAATAAATTCATGTACAAATAATAAATTCATGTAAAAATAATAAATTCATGTACAAATAATAAATTCATGTTATTTTACCTCTTGCAAACTGCATCATGGAATGCCGCCCGTTGGTGAGGCCTCCCTCAGGAAATATGTGGACAGATTCACTCCTCCTGCCAGCCTGGTTGCCAGCTCTGCCAGTAGATGCCAGGTCAGCATCAGATGTAGCGCCTTCTTTTGCTAGCTTCTCATACTCCTTGGGGACAGCCGGCCGAAGTAACAATGGAAGGTTGGCGGTACTGTAGACCTGGAAGCAAGGTGCGGCAAATGATGTGTTGCGATTCAGGTGCCAGTCTAACAAATATAACTTCACGTACATCATGCAGACACCAGGCCGCAGTAACAATGGAAGGTTGGCGGTACTGTAGAGCTGGCACCAAGGATGGACAAAGGATTTGTTCTGATAAAGGTGGGGTTCATTATCCACAAGAACAGCAGGCTGCAGCTGGAGTGGCAGACTGGCAGTACTGCAGATCTGAACCCAAGGTGCTACAACATTGATATTTTGATTAAGGTGCCAGTCTAACAGTGGAGGATTGGAAGTACTGCAGGCCTGGAACCAATGTGCAACAAAGGGTATGTTCTGATTCGGGTGCCAGTCTAACAGTGGTGGATTGGCAGTACTGCAGATCTGGCACCAATGATGAACAAATGATGTGTTGCGATAAAGGTGAGGTTCATTATCAACAAAAACAGCAGGCTGCAGCTATGGTGGTAGACTGGCAGTATTGTAGCCCTGGAACTAAGGAAACACAGGTTTTTATTGTTCAAGGTGAGTTCGTGACTTCTTATTGGTCCATTGGTGAGTTCTTATTGGTAAGGGGAGAGTTCTGATCACACATATAAGGCATAAATGAACAAATGAATGAATAAATAAATAAATAATTAAATAAATATCGAGATAAATAAATAAATAAATAAATAAATAGTACGATATCATGAGCCACTTAATAGTGCGATATCGTGTCTTCACAGACCAAGCACTCAAGCATGACTACCTTTGAGGGGCATTCCTTGACAACTTGGGACTTGAGGTCCCACTTGTGAGGCGTACTCAAAATGAGCTCGCACAGATCGTCAAGGGTGAACTTCTGTCCCTAATGGGATTGTCCACCATGCTATCAGTTGGAATGTAGAGAAATAAGAGCACAATATCAGGGCAATATTATCGTACAGTGACAAAATTATATTATTATATATACAACATATATATACGACATCATATCGTACGGTGACGAATTGTGGTACAATATTATATTATAATACATACAACATATATATACGACATCATATCGTACGGCGACGAATTGTGGTACAATATTATATTATAATACATACAACATATATATACGACATCATATCGTACGGTGACGAATTGTGGTACAATATTATATTATAATACATACAACATATATATACGACATCATATCGTACGGTGACGAATTGTGGTACTATATTATATTATAATATATACAACATATATATACAACATCATATCGTACGGTGACGAATTGTGGGACAGTGACGTATTAAAAATGTCGTTGTCATTGTCGCAGTTGTACGATATATTGTGTCTCACAATATCATCCGACGACCCAATTTAAGTGTCATGTGTATTTATGTGTCAACCTGAGTCCCATCTTTTCAATTTATTTATGATCAGGTATTATTCTTGATACATCGTGTCATCCAATATCATCGGACAACCCTATTTATGTGGGGAACGGCAATATTATATCATATGACATCGTTTCATCATATGATATCATATGATGCCGGCAGTCTGGCTAGGCCAAAGTAACCATTTATATACAATATCATGATGCAATTTGCATGATATCATATGATGCCATACTCGCCTTTGGTCAACATCATATGATATGCCGCTCCCTATATTTATGTGCCAACCTGAGTCCCAGCCTTTCAATTTACTTTAATTTATTAATGTGTCAACATATTTAATTTATTTTTAATTCAGTAAGGTGTTAATTTATTATAATCTGATATATTTTAATGTATTAATGCGTCAACCCGAGCTGCCAAGTTTTCATTTATTAATGTCTTAATGCAGTATTAATGCATTTAAATTCATGAAAAAATGAAGGTGCTAATTTATTCCAGTTCAATATATTTTAATTTATTGATATGTTAATTTATTAAAATTATTTTTTAACATAACATTGTGATAATTTGTTAACATTTATTTTAATTCATTAATGTGTCAACCCCAGTGCCAGCCTTTCAGTTTGTTTCCTACACATAGCTTCCATGACCTTCTGTGCAACCTATCGACACATCCTACCTCGCAGGTTCCTACCCACCCAAACCCAGCCACGACTAGGAACCCTTCCACCCCACCACCCACCACCCCACCCGCCCACACCCTCACACACACACACACACCTCATCCCAACCAACCAGTCCACCCCACCCACCCACCCACCCCACTCTACCCCGCCTACCCCACCCTACCCCACCGACCTTCTCCGGCATGGCTGAGTTGATCAAATGAGTGTATCGAATCGGCAGGCCTTCAAAGAGTGAGATAAGATCACATGGCATGGAGTGATTTGACACCATCACATGCCACTGGTCGGGAATGCGATCAGCATTACGCCATGTTGCACGAAAGCCAAGGAGACGCAGCCACGTCGACACCACGACTGGGTTGTTGAAGGCAGGCAGGTCTAGGCCAGCGCCGCCTATCCACAGGGTCATCCTGAAAGATGATCAGGGTCAGCGGTGGTTAGGGGTGGTTAGGGGAGGTTAGGGGAGTTAGGGGTGGTCAGGGGTGGTTAAATGTTTAGGCTAGGGTTAAGGCAGGTAGGTCTAGGACAGCTCCGCCTATCCACAGGTTCATTCTAAAAGATGATTAGGGTCAGGGGTGGTTAGGGGTGGTCAGGAGTGGTTACGGGTGGTTAGGGGTGGTCAGGGGTGGTTACGGGTGGTTAGGGGTGGTCAGGGGTGGTAACAGGTGGTTAGGGGAGGTTAGGGGTGGTCAGGGGTGGTCAGGGCCTCAGGGGTGGTTAGTTTTTAGGCTAGGGTTAAGGGTGGTTAGGTCTAGGCCAGCGCCGCTTATCCACAGGGTCATCCTCAAAGATGATCAGGGTCAGGGGTGATTAGGGGTTTAGGTCAGGGTTCGGGATGTTTGGGGGTTTAGGCCAGGGTTTGGGTTGGTTAGGGGGTTAAGGTCAGGGCTCCGGGTGGTTGGGGGTTTAGGTCAGGGCTCGGGGTGGTTGTTGGGGGTTTAGGCCAGGGTTTGGGTTGGTTAGGGGTTTAGGTCAGGGCTCGGGTGTTTGTTGGGGGTTTAGGCAAGGGTTAGGGGTGGTTAAGGGTTTATGCCTAGGGTTTTTCTTAGGGTGCGATTCAGCGGAAATTGCGATTTTTAGACTTTTCCGTTTTGGCCTGGTGCGATTTCAGGTCTTTTTTGGCCCTTGATCATCGCACCCCAAATCTCTAGTTTGACGACAAGGCCCTGGGTGAAATCGCACCGTGCATCTCTAGTTTCGCGTCTGCCTCCCCTTAGTCATCGCACCATGCACCAGTACCAAAGTCAGTTAGGGCTAGCAAGTAACTGCAAGTTAGGGCAAGGATGGAGTCTTCTGGAAGAGCCTTCTGGACATCTTTAACAGCCCCGGGTGTTCAGACTGCTCGACCCTTTTTGACCTCAACTGACGCCATGAGCGCAAGTCACAAGCGCCAGAAAACGCTTCCTGTCGGAAAGTATAAGACCATCTCCAATTGGCTCAGCAAAATGGGGCATCGTCATTGGGGGATCCCGCCCTGGCCCTGCCCCCTTGCCAAGCCCTGCCCCTATGGACAACGATGTGGACGTCGACCTGACTATTGAGGATGTCGTCGATGGAAAGAAGAAGCGCGAACAGAGAGACAAGGTGTGAGAGATTTCGCTTCGACTTCGATTGCTCTGCTCCCACAGTTGACAGTTCCCTTCGACTTCCCTTGCTTCCACAACTTCGCATCGACTGAGATTGCTTTGCTTCGCTATGACTTTTGCCTGCTTCGCTTCCAAAGCGAGTTTCGACCTTGATCGCTTCCATAACTTCGCCTTGTCTTTGCTTGCTTCCACGGTTCTAATGCTCATGGCGTATCAGGGCTACTAAGAAATCTTGAGAGCCCTAACTAACTAGCTAGCCGGGCGGGTTTTTGGTAAGCTGACAGGTGCACCTGCAGGGGTTTGGCAGACAGATTGGCTACTTTTTGGGCTGACTAGCTGACTGTTTATCTGGGGTACTAAATGACGAACTGTTTTTTGTTAGTCTAACCGAGGGTAGTTCAAGCCCGGAAAGCATGTGCGATGACCGCTGTCCGAATTGAAAGTCCTGGTTTGTTACACTTTGTGTTCGCTAGGTCACACTTTTTAAACTGGTGCTATTGCTAGGCTGGAGCAGGACCAACAATAGCACCACAATCTCTAGTTGTGCGACAAGATCTGGCCAACAATAGCACCACATGATTACAGTTTTAAAGTATTGTAATTCCTTAGGAAAAAACCCTGTTTATGCCAGAGTTAGGGGTGGTCGGGGGGGTTGGCCAGGGTTTGGGTTGGTTTGGGTTTAGGTCAGGGTTCGGGGTGGTTAGGGGTTTAAGCCAGTGTAAGGGGTGGGTTGGTCCAGGCCAGATCCACCTATCCACAGGGTCATCCTGAAACATGATCAGGGTTGGGGGTGGTTTGGGGGTTACGTCAGGGTTCGGGGTGGTTAAAGGTTTAGGCCAGGGTTAGGGTGTTTAGGTCTAGGCCAACTCCACCTATCCACAGGTTCATCCTAAACACTGTTTCTTGTTTAGGTATGCTTAGCAGCTTCTATTCAGCTCCTTTCACCCACCCTTCGGCCCAACAGTGCGCCTGGAAGCTAATACGTCACGATTTCCATTGCAGCTGTAATCAGTTGGGTATAGTTTTTCCTTTTCTGTTTTAACAAGAAGGGAACAAGTAAAGGGCGCAGCTGATCAAATCTAGCCCTTAAAGTTGTGTTTCTTCCGTTTGTTCCGTTTTGTTCTGTTTGGCAGATAAGAATGGTTGACTTCAGTTATTGGCGGAGCCCCCCCTCCTGGGGGCAGGAGCACCCTGATTCACCTCATTGTCTGTTTGTCCGACCGTCCGACCGACTGAAAAATTGAAGCCTGACACGTAAGCCAACTGTCTCATAACTAACTGGCTCCGGTCAGCTCGAGTCCGTTGCCACCTGTCGTTCCGTTGCCAACACACTCCGCCAAGTTTCTGCGTCGCTTGCGACGCTGCATATGACTAGTATTCTACTATGTTTAGTTAGCAAATGGGGCTGGCTAGAAGCTGCCATGCCTAGCCCCCCAAATGAATAGTGTTTTGATGCCTGTACTCAATGTACATCAACACATGCACCCCCTCCCCTCCCCCTAACCCCCTCCCTCCCACTCCACCCCATCTTACCCCCCCACACCCCAACTCATCTCTTTGAATGGTTCTGTAGGACCAGGAGTTTCTTCAGTACTTCTTAGGCGACTAAACCCTAAACCCTCTTCAGTAATCCTTGAGTGAGAATCCTAGCTTTTTTTTCCGGCTACGAGCAACAGCTTCTAGGCAGCTCCCCTGACTTGCTATTCAGCCTAACCTAGCGCAGAGTAGAGTGCCTTGAAGCTGGTAGAATCAGCTTTCCAGTACTGTTTAAATTTTGGTGCTACAGTGATTGGAGCAGGGACCTGCCTAGAAGCTGCTGCTCATAGCCGAACAGAAAGCTATGTTGAGAATTCTTTCAAAAACTAACACGTTATTGTGCCATATACTTAGGGATCGGCATACGATGTTGGCCAAAGGTGAGTATGATATCATATGATGTCATACAAATTGCATCAAATGATACTTTATTTAAATAGTAACTTTAGCCTAGTCAGACTGCCGGCATCATATGATATCATCATCAGTGCCATATCCTTAATTTGAATTCAAACAACATGTGTAAACTTGTACTTGACTAGTTATCCTTTTAAGCTATCTCCATCTACTTTGTTTGGTTGAATGCAGTAATTTGTTTTTCAAATCTGACAGTGGGTTTCTTCTAGCTTGATGGTTTTAGGCCTCCTCCAGGGACAGCGTTTTAGTGTTTTCTATAGATTTTTACAGCTTTTAGCAGGAGGTGTCAAGGCCTTCAAATTTTTCATTTTTTCTGATAATGGGGCTGTACTCGCATGTTTCATTGCGATATTATGAGATATTTTCCAGGTCATTTTGAGCACCTCATTTAGGGGGGGGGGGGGGGGGGGGGGGTCAGCCCTCCTCAGGTTTTTTTCTAACTTTTTACTCAGACCTCCAAATGACATTCTGAGACCACCCTTGAGTAGGCCTTGGTAAGGGCAGTCCATTGGCACCACTTTGGACCTCATACAATAAGTATCTACCCCTTGGGTGGGTGGGTGAATGGGTTCAGCCTTCCTCAGTTGTTTTCTAACTTTTTACTCAGACCTCCAAATGACATTCTGAGACCACCCATGAGTAGGCCGTGGCAAGAGCAGTCCATTGGCACCACTTTGGACATTATGCAATAAGTAAAAGGAAACTGCCAAGGTCCTTTATTGTGGGCAGCATGCTTACGATGTTCAGGGGACCATGTTGGGGGCACCAATTTGGGGGACCATTTTGGGGGGGTGGTTTGGGGGGACCAGTTTGGGGGAACAAGTTTGGGGGACCAGTTTGCTTATGATTTTTTGGGGGGCGGCGTATTTCAATTTACTTGCCAACCCATACGAGCTCTGCCCGTAAGAGCATTGGGGCACTCTCTAAATTTATAGATAAAGCCAGCTTAAGCTATAATTTAAATAAAATAAAAATACCTAATAAAAAAGGGGCTTTGCCCAGATAGACAGTTCACCAAATGTTCCTTTCAATTAGCCCGCCTAAAAATCTAGACTTGATCTTCATTGTTTGGGGACCATTTTTGAGGACCATTTTGGCAACCAGTTGGCTTATGATTTTTGGGGGACCAGTTTGGAGGACCAGTATGGAGGACCAGTTTGGCGACCAGTTGGCTTTTGATTTTGGGGGGACCAGGTTGGGGGACCAATTCACCAAATGTTGTGGGCAGCTTGCTTTTGATTTTTGGGGACCATTTAGGAGGACCGTTTTTGGGGACCAGTTTGCTTACAATTTTTGGGGGGCCAGTTTGGAGGACCATTTTTGGGAACCAATTCACAAATGTTGTGGGCAGCTTGCTTTTGATTTTTGGGGGGCCAGTTCAACAAATGTTCCTTTCAATTAGGCTGCCTAAAATACAGACTTGATCTTGATTGTTTGAGGTTGGGCAAGCCTCTTAAGCCAAAGTGGCTACTCCTGAAATTTTACATACATACATTTAGATGACCAAACAACAGGAAGGCAGGAAAAAGTAACAAAAACAGACAGGATGCAAATGCAAGTGCACACGCCTATGCAAAGATGCAACCCAAGAGGTGCTCGAGTGAGACTAGACTAGCAACGGTCCAACCTACTGCAGGGTGCCGGCTCACTAGGTAGGACCGTCTAGTCTCACATTGCCCGGCAGGTCCTCAAGGGTGGAAGTAAGGGAGCCCAAATTATTGGGGTCATCTGCTTCCATGGGAGAAGTAAAGGAGACCCAAGTATTGGGAGCATCCACTTCCATGGGAGAATGAGCTCCCGGGGGGTGATGGGGGGGTCCCGGGTATGGTCCTGGAAGAGCCGGTGGTCCAGGAACAGCCGGCGGCCCAGGAAAATCCAGTAGACCAGGATAAGGTTCCGAGGGACCTGGAAAGGGTCCCTGGGGTGGACCAGGATAAGGTCCTAGAGTTGCACCTGGAAAAGCTAGTGGCCCTAGAAGAGTCAGTGGACCAGGACGAGCTGGAGGTCTTGGAAGAGCTGGTGGACTAGTTATACGTGGTTGCGCCGTGTATGTCCGTGGGTGTGGAGTCTGCAGTGGGCCGCTGTTGACTGCTGGTTGGCCGCTGGTTGGCTTTTGGGGTTTGCTGGTGGCCGCTGTGATGTCTGCTGGTGGCCGCTGTGACATTCGCTGGCAGCTGCTGGTGGGACCCATGTCGTCGCTGTTGTCGCTGCTGCTTGGCGTGCTGCTGTGTAGTATGGAGTTGTTGCTGCTTGTGCAAATGCTGTTGTTGGAATAGGAGGCGCTCAAGCTCGGTAGTATAGTGGTGTGGGTGGGATGGGTGAGTGGTGGGCAACTGAAAGAGAGCCCTCCGAACCATATGGCCAAACCAGTGGGTGAGGGCGGTTTTTATTCTTGATGAACGGTCTGGGCATTGGCGAATGTGGGCAATCCATCCTTTCCCTTGTGTCCAAGTGGGGTGTCCACGCGACAGCATGCAGAATGTGAGCTCTGTGACAGCCTTCTTGAGATCCTGCCAGTCGTTTCAAATCCTTAAATACCTGGTTAGTCGCCCAGTGAATAGCCCGTTTCAGTGATATATATTGGTATAGTGGTAGACCAAATCGCTTTGACCATGCAGGGTCGGGGGATCGATTCCCCCTACAGTCGCCCTGAGCGGTGCAGGTCGTTGTCAACCGCCATGGTAGCTTGTCCAGTTGAGGTGGTAGACCGTTCTCTGCCCGCGTACGACGGGTTACCTTAATACCACACCCAGGTGTTATCATTACCCAGGGAAAACTCCTGAGGCTTGGTGCGCCAGTGCGTTAGAAGTAGCACTAGGGTAGCAGATCACGGGAAAGGTCTAGGCTGCAGCTTTGTCGAACACTCCCAGGCGTAGGGTGTTGGGGAGTGAAGTGATGGTGGTACCCAGGATGGTGCAGGAGCCATCGCTGTTGGTAGTTTCCTTCATGCATTACATATAATAGTTTATACTACATAGGTTTCCTTCATACATATATTGTAGTTGATACTATATTAGTTTCCTTCATACATTGTATATTATAGTTTATATTATAGTTTATATTATACAAGTTTCCTTCATACATATATTATAGTTCATATTATATTAGTTTCCTGCATACATTGTATATTATTGTTTATATTATACAAGTTTCCTTCATACATATATTCTAGTTCGTAGTAAATTAGTTTCCTGCATACATGATATATTATAGTTTATATTAGATAAATCTCCTTCAAATATGATGTATAATAGTTTATATTATATTAGTTTCTTCTGGGTTTCCTTCATACATTATATGTTATAGGATAAACCAGTATTATTTTTTTAACATACATACACACATACATCATACATACATGAAGCACACCTAAAAAGCGCCAGTACACATCCAAATGGGAAGTACAAAATGAGAGGGAGTGTCCACTCCGGTACATGCTCCCTATCGAACATCATGCTGGCCTCCAGCTCCACTGTTGGAGCCAAACCAACTCCCCCTTCTTCATCTGATGACTCAGCAGATGAGATGGCATAAGGAATATGTGCCATGGGATTCGAGAGGGTTTGCAGCCCACCATGATGGTCGACCTCAGCTGTCGTGTGCTGGTGCCCCCCTGTGGCTAGCTTGGGCTTGGACCCCCCCTGGACCCTGTCCACCCTGTCTATGTCACTGCTGCTAGCAGGCCGCAAAGAGGGCCTACGTTTGTGGGGGTGGGGGGGGACATGAGCCTTTGGGGGGCCTAGGGGAGTGGGGTTCCTGGGCTGGTGGAGGTGGGGGGGGCGATGCAGTGCTGAGAGGAGGTGGAGGGGGGTGCCAGACCCCAGGGGTGGGCGATCCAGGCAGCAGCGACTAAGTCGCGCCAGCATCATCGGTTGGTCTGTTGGTTGCTCCGATCAAGAGTAGGTTTGACTGCGGGATGGGTGGGGGCAGGAGAACTGGGGTTAGGGCTTCAGAGGGGAAGTCGCGGGAGTTGGTGGGGGATTGGGGGTGGGGAGGGGGTTGGTGTTTGTTTGTGGGCGTGTCGTGGGGTGGGGGACAGAGGTGGGGTGGGGTGGAGTCGGGTGGTCGTGGTGGTAGTGG
Organism: Chlamydomonas sp. ICE-L; assembly: GCA_013435795.1. Taxonomy (NCBI): domain Eukaryota; kingdom Viridiplantae; phylum Chlorophyta; class Chlorophyceae; order Chlamydomonadales; family Chlamydomonadaceae; genus Chlamydomonas; species Chlamydomonas sp. ICE-L. The sequence goes on from JACBWV010000730.1 coordinate 7,167,284, forward strand.
TGGTGGTTCATGTGTGTGTTTGTGCGTTGGGCGAGTGAGGGGAGAAGCAAGGGTCAAGGGCAGTAGGTTTGGTGGAGGGGGGTGGGGTGGGTGGGTGGTAGGATCAAGGGGGGGAGACATTGTAGTTAGTAGTTTATATGGGTCGGGGGATGGCGTGGGAGGATAGCGAGGGGGCGGGGCACAGGAAATGAGCTGACGATGAAGGGTTCAAATTCCGAGACTGTAGCGATGCATAACGCGCGTGGAAGGTAAATAGCGGTTGGGGACTCGGACGCTCATGGGGGAGATATACGATGATTTGATGAACGAGGGCATGCTTGCCCCACGCGCTGAGTCAGATCATGGCTGTCGCAGGTGGCCAATACTCGTTGAAGCATGGGTGCATTTTCGTCTGGCACTGATCCCTAGAGCTGTGAGAGTAAGTTATCTTGCGGTTGGTAGGTTGATGGGTCAGGTTGTGAGAGTAACAGTGTGCTGCTCTTATCATGTGGCATGCACAAGGTACTGGGCATACCGACGATCGCCGCGCGAATTATGGTGCAATCGCAGCTGGTCGCCCTGAGAGGGTCACTAGGTTAGGACGATGGCCTCAACCTACCTACCACTACACTACTCCTGCTACTCGGAAAGCACAATGATCCCAAGCGTGGGAGGAATGAAATTCTAGCAAGAAACAGAGAGACCGGAATTAGTGATTTCGAGACCCACAACGAGCCCCTAGGTGGCGAGGATGTCGCAGATCCGAACGACGAAGTAACTACCGAGTAGCCGCAACTCTATCTTCCCGCCCGCCGCCCCCTCGCTATCCTCCCACGCCATCCCCCGACCCATATAAACTACTAACTACAATGTCTCCCCCCCTTGATCCTACCACCCACCCACCCCACCCCCCTCCTCCAAACCTACTGCCCTTGACCCTTGCTTCTCCCCTTGCCCCTCCCCTCACTCGCCCAACGCACAAAAACACACATGAACCACCACCACTACCACCACGACCACCCGACTCCACCCCACCCCACCGCAACATTATAGGGACTGAAGAGTGATCTTCGGCAGTCCCGTAGGGACTGAAAGTGTGATGCCCCGCAGGGGGATCTTTTTTCAGGCTAGCAAGCACCAACATCTGCTACTTCAACGAGCTACTTCTTTATGCTGCGAGCAACCTCTTTTAACTCAAAGCAACTTCTCGACTTTACACTGCTCTTGAGTGCACAACTTTAGCTACCTCGGCTGGGCGAAGCAACCCCAACTGCCCCTTCCCTTCTAATTCGATGTTATACCTACTTCGATGCCAGACCTACCTATTCCAATGCCATACCTAGCTACTTCGATGTCAGAACTACTACGAAGCGATACAACTTCGATGAGGCTTTAGGGATGGTGCCCAACTTAGTTACTGTGTCGCGACCCTTCATCCCGCGCCTTCTTTCATTTCCTGCGCCTATTATGTTGGGGGGTGGAACGTCGATGAGAGCACTGTACTTCTAAAAGTACTAAGCTGCATGATGAGTTTCATGCTTGATGAGGTTGCATGCAAGATGAAGTAGCCCTTTCAGATTGCAGGGTGGTGAGGTTGCATGCAAGATGAGGTAGCCCTTTCAGGATGCATGATGAGAAGGTTGCATGCTTGATGAGGTTGCAACTAAGATGAAGTATCCCTTGTAGGTTGCATGATGATGGGGTTGTATACAAGATGAAGTAGCCCTTTCAGGATGCATGCATAATGAAGATGTAAGAAAGATGAGGTAGCCCTTCAAGTTGCATATGTATAAAGTAGCCCCTTGAGTCTGCATGATGATGAGGTTGCATGCAAGATGAGCTTGAATGCATGATGAGGCAGCCCCTTTAGGTTGTATGATGTTGAGGTAGCCCCTATAGGTTGCATGATGTTGAGGTAGCCCAAACAGGTTGCATGATGTTGAGGTAGCCCCTATAGGTTGCATGATGTTCAGGTCGCCCCTTGAGCTAGCATGATGTTGGGGTAGCCCATATAGGTTGCATGATGTTGAGGTAGCCCCTATAGGTGAGTGCATGCGGAGTAGAGCCCCTATCGGTTTGCAAGAGTTGAGGGTAGCCCCTATAGGTTGCCTCGCTTGATTTTGCAGCCCTATAGGATAGGTTTGCCTGGTGTGGGGTAGCCCTATAGGTTGCATGATGTTGGGTTAGCCTTTGAGGTGCTGATGTTGAGGTAGCCCCCTATAGCGTTGCATGGTGTAAGGTAGCCCTATAGGTTGCATGGTGTTGATGGTAGCCCTATAGGTTGCATGTTGAGGTAGCCCTTGACGTTGATGAGTTGAGGTCGCCCCTATAGGTTTGGATTGTGTTCAGGATCTCTTATAAGGTTGCATGATGTTGGGGTAGCCCCTATAGGTTGATGATGTGAGGTAGCACTATGGGTTGCATTGATGTTGAGGGTAGCCTGTAGGTGCATGATGTGAGGTAGCCCCCTAGGTGCAATGGTGTCAAGGTAGCCCCTACAGGTTGCATTCATTGGGTAGCGACCTGTAGGTTGCATGATGTTGAGGTAAAGCCCCTTGAGGTTGGCATGATGTTGATGTAGCCCGTATAGGTTGCTGATGTTGATGTAAGCCCCTATAGGTTGCATGATGTGGAGGCAGCTCATTCAAAGATTGCATGATGTTGAGGTAGCACCTATAGGTTGCATGATGTTGAGGTCAGAAACTCAGCCAGCGGATTATCCCTCGAGGTCTGACATTGTGAGTCCCATCGCGATTGTGAAGCGATTCAGCTCTAAAAGTGATTTGTTGCTGTTACACACACCTGGGTCCCTAGTTACGTACCTAGATGGCTCACTGTAGGTTCATTTTCAATCAAGGTTTTAATTCTAACTGGCTAGTTTGTTGATTTTTTTGTTCAGGATCTGTCTGGAAGAAGGTATCTTGAATAACTATTTGGCTATACCTTTGGTGATTTCCCCCAGTGCAAGCGAACGGGCTGGCCTCCTCAACCTCCCGCCTTGTAATAAGGCGTTGTATTTCTGTATTTTTTGTTTATTTGGCTAAATTTCAACCGTGTTGTGTAACACCTGCCAATATAGTGGGGGGGGAGAGAGAGAGAGAGAGAGAGAGAGAGAGAGAGAGAGAGAGAGAGAGAGAGGGAGAGGGAGAGAGAGAGAGAGAGAGAGAGAGAGAGAGAGAGAGAGAGAGAAAGAGACATAGTCTGAGTATTGTTGTAGAAGTCCAGGTGTGGCCAAATAGGCTTTAGGGATTCGCCAAATTTCGAAAAACAAGATTCGTGATCTATTATCAGAAGGGGCTAAGTATGAGCAGCCTTTTATGAAAATCCCCAATCCAACAAATCGTAAGTAAACGACGGAGACCCTAATTTCAAAGCTACCAGTCCTACCGTGAACTGCCAAAGATGCCGAGCAGCCAAATTGCTGGCTGGAGCCATGTGACCAAGGTTCACATTCAAGTTATATCATGACCTACGAGCACTGCCAAGGCGGGAGATTGATGATGGACTTCTGAGTTCATTATTTAGATTGCCACCAAGAAGTCTTGGGAGTCTATTACGATTCTATAAAAACGAGTGGTTCAATCGTCGACCCTAAATTTAGCTTTCTTTGACTTAAATATGATCAGCAATTTATGCTGTTACAGCCTAGGGGGTTAACCAAATAGGCCAACCATGAATTGAAATTTACCTTGGTTACATAGCTCCAGCCAGCAATTTGACGCAATTTGGCGCTGTCTTCAGCAGTGAAATTAATTACTAGGGGGAAACAACTAACCATTCCCCAGCCCAGCTTGGTTGCTCAGTCCCTACTTTAGACCTGTACCGGGGGGGGGGGGGGGGGGGGGGGGGGGGGGGGGGGGTTATTGTCCGTCGTGTCGGACACTGAGTTGGCATCGCGCACGCGTGGTCCTGTGGCTCCGGGACCCGGGTTGCCTGCCGCCGGGCCATAAGCTAGCTATGGCCCGCACGTGTCTTCGGAACTTTCCTGAAGACTTCCTTTTCTATATAGCCGCACGAGTTGCGATGATAAGCTATCTGCTCTTTAGTCTTCATTGTGTAACAACTCTATTGATTGAAAGGTTATCGGCCCGACCGCTACCCGCAGACAGCGCCCCTGCGCCCGTGCCAAGTGGATCTTCAGCCCTGCACAAGGTGGCAGTTTTCCCTCAGACTAGCTCGACGGCTTGAGTACTGCTTTTGGCCCTGGATTGTCTACGTATTCACGTGAGAAATCTAACCTGCGCTGCCTCGCCTACTGCCCACACAACTCTCCCGTTGTCTCTACCATCCGTCACCGACGAAACGTAGACGCAGTCCAGGAGTCTGAGTAGATCTTCGACGTGAGTTGCAAACTCATCAGATCACACACAGCGTTGCGCAATCCCACAAGGATTGCTTGTGCCACGGAGTATCAACCCTACCTGCACACCCTCGAAGACCCCCCCCCCCCCCCCCCCCCGCTTCCTGCTACCATCTCCACCAATACAGACCAACAGGACCCATTTGGTTCCCCTTTTGTTGTCAACACTCCATCACCTCTACCTCCGAACCGCACACCAAAGACTGAAACCAGACAAGCTTCACACCCGGATTACCCACAGGCCGGTTTATTAACCCGGTGTGAAGATCAAGACCCCAAGACCCCAGCGCCGCGACAGACACCATGGCAACTCCAGCCAAGCCCCCTGCACTCGTCTTCGACGGCACACCTGCTGTCCCATGGCACAAGTTTGGACCCTTCCTCCTCCGCCACCTCAGGTCCCACCCGGGGTGCATCTCCGTTGCCATTGAGGCAGCGAAGGACGTTGTCCCCGCAAATGAGCCAGCAGATGCCGACGGATACCCGCTGGAGGAGTCTCACTACCCGAATGTGGACAATGATAATGCAACTATTGCGGCTCGTGCTGTTCCCTACCCAATCAACATGGTAAAGAACGCTGTTGCACTGAATGAGATCCTCAAGCATTGTTCTGAACCCATTCAACAGGCCATCATAGCTCACTCTAACGTTGCTGCTAAAGCCTACAGGTTTCTCAAGACCTCCTATGGAGAGAGGAACTCTGACCTTGAGACAGGGGCAGTGAGATCCATGTATAACCTCAGCATGACAACTACTGAGCCACTACAAACCTACCTCTCTCGCAGTTATGAACTCTATACATTGCTTCCCCAAGTGAATGGGGTCAGCAACACCTCCATCGTCGGTATTTAGGCAGACCTTTGAAATCGTTTGAATCAACTGGTTTGAATCAATGAACCCCTATCAAGCGGTTTTCCCCTTGAATCAGGGTACCTTGAAAACAGTTTGAATCAGTGATTCAATTCAAGCAGCTTATTCATTGAATCAGACGGAAGTCAATCAAGACAATATCAAACGGAATTCAAGGTGGTCGAAGATATTGCACTTCGAAATGTAGCTAAGCTCCCATATGTAGGCTGCCGAGAGGTAGGAAGCTTTGAATCCGAGGCGGGCGAGCGCCTAGCGATAACCGGCACAAATCCGTACCTTGTAGTACATTAGTTGTGCTTTCATTGGCTAGACAAAAATCTAGGGTGGGGTGTAGGTGCTAGCAAGATGATGGCTGTAATCTCAAGTGTCACAACTGGCTATGTAACCAAGTTGAAGTCTGGCTATGTAACCAAGTTGAAGTCTGGCTACGTAACCAAGTTAAAGTCTGGCTATGTAACCAAGTTGAAGTCTGGCTATGTAACCAAGTTGAAGTTGAATGTAGGAGTTTGGAAACAGCCCAAGTAGGGTGTGTGTGCGTGTTTAAGTACTCGCACTTTGGACAATGGTAGGAAAGAAACTTTTACAAGAAAGGAAACAAATATAATGCCAGAAAACAAATTGGTATCATATATTTAATTTTCCTGCTGAGGACGGCTTAGCTGGCTCGAAGCTACACAACAACCTAATATACAGAGAGACAGCCTAATGGAGCTGGCTGGAAGCTATACAACCTGGCACACAAAGTGAAAGTCTTATGGAGCTGGCTGGAAGCTGTACAACCTAATGGAGCTGGGTGGAAGCTTTACAACCTGCCACACAAGTGTAAGTCTAATGGAGCTGGCTGGAAGCTCTACAACCTAATGGAGCTGGCTAGAAGCTGTACAACCTAATGCAGCTGGCTGGAAGCTGTACAACCTAATGGATCTGGCTAGAAGCTGTACAACCTGTCACACAAAGTAAAAGTCTATTGAAGCTGGCTGGAAGTTCTACAACCTAAGGAGCTAACTGGAAGCTGTACAACCCATGGCTGGAAGCTGTACAACCTAATGGAGCTGGCTGGAAGTTAGGTCTAATTCAGGAGTCGGGAAAGTATTCATCGTTGTGGGTATCGCACAATTGATGAATACAATACAGTGCTCTCGTGGGTATCGCACAAGAAGGCTGTATATTGTCAACTACCAGGCCCGGCTATTGTCCAAGGTGGTGGAAGGGATAATAGGCCTATCTACTGCTGTGCTTGAAATTTCAAATTAAATTTTGGGGTTTTTTGTATGAGGGTTTAAAGGTACTGCCTGTCCTGGTCAACAAGGACAGGCAGTACCTTTAAACCCTCATAAACAAAACCCAAACTAAAGTCACCCTATGATTACTGCTCCATGCTACTATATATTCAGGGCACTAACATGCCTTAATATCCCATTGGCTAAGCTTGGCACCACATGATGGCAGCTTCCAGGCAGCTCCACTACTGCATATTCGTCCTTTACTTGCTCCCAACAGCCAGCATTCATGAATGACCTGCAAGGGAAAAACATTAGAATGAGTAAGATAATGCTGCTTAGAATGTGCTGCACTTATCATGTTGGTGACTTAAGTGTGTGCAGAGGGTGGTGGATGCATACATGGCTAAACGCATTGACCACCCATTTTGTAGCAAGCAGCCTCAAGGGCGCTTATGCGGCTACATAATGGGCAGGTGCAGCTAAGCCATATTTTTTATTACTGACATGCATTAATTAAGTTGTTACATGAGGGTGGTTCAGGCATACCATACAAGGCAAATCGCATCTCCCGCCCATTCTGTAGCAAGCAGCCTCAAGGGCGCTTATCGGGCTACAGTATGGGTAGGTTCAGCTAAGCCATATTCTGATATTATTGATAAGTAACATGCATTAATTAAGTTGTTACATGAGGGTGGTTAAGGCATACCATACAAGGCAAATCGCATCTCCCGCCCATTCTGTAGCAAGCAGCCTCAAGGGCGCTTATCGGGCTACAGTATGGGTAGGTTCAGCTAAGCCATATTATGATATTATTGATAAGTAACATGCATTAATTAAGTTGTTACATGAGGGTGGTTCAGGCATACCATACAAGGCAAATCGCATCTCCCGACCATTCTGTAGCAAGCAGCCTCAAGGGCGCTTATCGGGCTACAGTATGGGTAGGTTCAGCTAAGCCATATTATGATATTATTGATAAGTAACATGCATTAATTAAGTTGTTACATGAGGGTGGTTCAGGCATACCATACAAGGCAAATCGCATCTCCCGCCCATTCTGTAGCAAGCAGCCTCAAGGGCGCTTATCGGGCTACAGTATGGGTAGGTTCAGCTAAGCCATATTATGATATTATTGATAAGTAACATGCATTAATTAAGTTGTTACATGAGGGTGGTTAAGGCATACCATACAAGGCAAATCGCATCTCCCGCCCATTCTGTAGCAAGCAGCCTCAAGGGCGCTTATCGGGCTACAGTATGGGTAGGTTCAGCTAAGCCATATTATGATATTATTGATAAGTAACATGCATTAATTAAGTTGTTACATGAGGGTGATTCAGGCATGAAAACATAACTCACCACAACTTCTTGCCAAGTCCTAGTTTCGCTCCCCTCGAATCCTCCGAGCGAGCTGCAAGTGGAAACAGACATCAAAGTTAGTGAATGAGTGAGTGTTTCAAGTAGCTCAGTCACCCCCCACCCCCCCCCCCCCCCCCCCCCCCCCCCCCCATCCCCCTCCCAACCCCCTTGTTCTACAGTGTTGTGTAGTGTTGTGTAGTGTTGTGTAGTGTTGTATAGTGTTGTGTACTGTTGTGTAGTGTAGTGTAGTGTACTGTTGTGTTTTGTCGTGTACGGGTCCCAGCAGCTGCAGCCTATTTTTACCAAAGGCCAACTGCCCACCTAGGGATCTGCCCAGAAGCTGCAGCATATTTTGTGTGGATCCAACTCTTACCCCCCACCCCGCCCACCCACCCCCCACCCACCCCCAACCCCTGTAGATAGCGCACCTGCATATCCTTGGGCATAATGGTTACCCGCTTGGCATGTATAGCCGCCAGATTAGTGTTCTCGAAGAGGCCCACCAAGTAGGCCTCTGTCGCTTCCTGAAGGGCCAAATTTGCCCCTGCTTGGATTCTGTAATTTCCGAAATCTTGTACAATTTGTCGAACTAGCCTCGTGTAACTACGAGGAGTAGCTTGCACTAACGAGGCAACGATCACAAGGCCAAGATGCAGTTGGCGACCAGGGCTGCTCACCGATGCATGTATGCCTTGTGATCGTTGCCTCGTTAGTAGTTGTCTCCAGTCGAAGTGAAGAAAAAAAGAGGAAGAGGAGGATCGTAGCGTAGCGTTCAGAATGCGAGTTTACAATCTGGTGGCTCGAATTGCACTTGGCCGGTTCAGTTTGTGGGTTCAGGGGTTTGGCGTGCGTGGGCTCCGTTGCCAGGGATCTTCTACTGGGCGCGGGGACAGCTGAGAGCCGGACAGGAGTACGGTACACGGTTGCTTGGAACAACAGTCCAGCTAGCACTACAACAGTTCGCGTCCCGGATTTATTGGAACAGGGAAGAGAGGAACCAACGGTGAAGGGCCAGCAAGGGTAGGAAAGGGAATATACGGTTAGCACAAGGGTCTATATTGCTTATTAACCGTAGGTATTTCGGCCCAATTTCAGCAGTGAATACAACTGCATTATTTAATGAATAACTATTCAAATCTTTGCATACCGTACTTCCTTTAAGTTACATAGACTTAGATATGAATAAGGGATGCTTTGGAATATATGTCAAAGAGGTCATCAATGTAATAAAACATGTTTATAACATAACCCCATAGACTATCCTACAGTAGGAAAATGGTCCCTGAACTTGTCAGGTACCCATATGGGATCAGTCCGATTCAGGAAAACCAAAGATCAGAAGCAGATTCGAAGGAACGAGGAAGTTCTGAGTTCAAATCAGTAGTTACCGATCTGCGCTGTTTAAACCGTAACCAGTTGAGATCCTGAACCCCATAGACTATCCTACAGTAGGAAAATGGTCCCTGAACTTGTCAGGTACCTATATGTGATCAGTCCGATTCAGGAAAACCAAAGATCAGAAGCAGATTCGAAGGAACGAGGAAGTTCTGAGTTCAAATCAGTAGTTACCGATCTGCGCTGTTTAAACCGTAACCAGTTGAGATCCTGAACCCCATAAACTATCCGACAGTAGGAAAATGGTCCCTGAACTTGTCAGGTGCCTATATGTGATCAGTCCGATTCAGGAAAACCAAAGATCAGAAGCAGATTCGAAGGAACGAGGAAGTTCTGAGTTTACATCAGTAGTTACCGATCTGCGCTGTTTAAACCGTAACCAGTTGAGATCCTGAACCCCATAAACTATCCTACAGTAGGAAAATGGTCCCTGAACTTGTCAGGTGCCTATATGTGATCAGTCCGATTCAGGAAAACCAAAGATCAGAAGCAGATTCGAAGGAACGAGGAAGTTCTGAGTTTAAATCAGTAGTTACCGATCTGCGCTGTTCGAAAGGCGCGGATCTGTAACCAGTTCTCTAAGCTCAGAACTTCCCCGTCCCTTCGAATCTGGTTATGACATTTTGTTTACCTGAATCTAATTTATCAGATATAGGTACCTAAGAAGTTTAGAAACCATTATCGTAGTGTAGGATAGCCTACTGGCGTGCAGGGTCCCAATTGGTAGCTGTTCGAAAGGCGCGGATCTGTAACTAGTTCTCTAAGCTCAGAACTTCCCCGTCCCTTCGATTCTGGTTATGATATTTTGTTTTCCTGAATCGATATAATCATATATAGGTACCTAAGAAGTTTAGAAACCATTATCTAGGTGTAGGATAGCCTACTGGCGTGCAGGGTCCCAACTGGTCGCCGTTCGAAAGGCACGGATCTGTAACCAGTTCTCTAAGCTCAGAACTTCCTCGTCCCTTCGAATCTGGTTATGATCTTTTGTTTTCCTGAATCTAAATAATCATATATAGGTACATGAGAAGTTTAGAAACCATTATCATAGTGGAGGATAGCCTACTGGTGTGCAGGGTCCCAACTGGTCGCTGTTCGAAAGGCGCGGATGTGTAACCAGTTCTCTAAGCTCAGAACTTCCTCGTCCCTTTGAATCTGGTTATGATCTTTTGTTTTCCAGAATCGGAATAATCATATTTGGGTACATGAGAAGTTTCGGGATCATTATCCCCCATTGTTCATCAGGTTTGATTAGCATGACCCCCATCAGGGTTGTCTAGGTCCTGCGACGCAGATCCCGCATGCACCGCAGGCGCAGGCCCCGAGAATCCGATTCAAATATGGCGACCTGCTTCTCCGCCCATGCGCGTGCGGTTACGGCGGTACTGCATGCTGTACAGTTCAAACTGGTCAGCGCAATGGGTTAGCGCTTCAACTTAGCGGCTGTGCAAGCTTTCACTGTTCACTGCGCGTCAATTGGTTCTCGACTCAGCGATATTCCTGCAGAATAGCGCACCATGCTGCCTGCTTTCCTTGAATTAACTTGGACTGATCTATTCATAGCTTCAGCCATTCCCGAATTGCTTCCTAGATCCGTCAATACCTACATGCGCGAGCACTTTGCTTCCGCGGCACTTTGCTTTGGGAATGGTTGTGCTTCAACTCAAGACTGTAGCGACCTTCTTCTCCGCCCACGCCGGCGCGTGCGGTTAAGGTACTGCATTTTTCGTTTCGTCAAGTGGTGCCTTACTTGACCAGAGTTGTGTCGCAGGCATTAAGGCAGCTGCAGCAAAATGACCTATCATGGAGCCGCAAGAGTTCCAATGCTCGAGGTGTGAAACAGGTGCGCAGTCAGATAGCGACATGCTGCCTGCTTTCCTTGAATTAACTTGGACTGAGCTTGCTTTCATAGCTTCAGCCATTCCCGAATTACTTCTGAGATCCGTCAATACCTACACGCGCGAGCACTTTGCTTCCGCGGTACTTTGCTTTGGGAATTGTTGTGCTTCAACCCAAGACTGTAGCGACCTGCTTCTCCGCCCCCGCGCGTGCGGTTAAGGTACTGCGTTTTGCGTCTCGTCAAGTGGTGCCTTACTTGACCAGAATTTGTCTCGACTTTGACTGACTTGCTTTTTCGAGTTGTTCCGCAGGCATTAAGGCAGCTGCAGCAAGTCGACCTATCGTCCAGCTCATCATGGAGCCGCAAGAGTTCCAATGCTCGAGGTGCAAAAACAGGTGCGCATTCAGATAGCGAATTTGGTTTGAACCATGGCTGCTATTTGAAAGTCGGAAGAATGCGCATTGCTGCCAATGTATCTCAACTAACGCTCACCAACGAACATTTGTCTGCAGGTCTCACTCTTGCGACTGGTCTCGCGTCAGAACGCCTGGATGCTGATGACCTTGAGGCTGAAGACGATGTCGTTGATGAACAAGAAGCACAGCATGCTGGAGTTTCGTCAATTCGTACCTGAGGAACTACTTCGTGGCCAACTGCACTTCCTTAGTAGCATATATATCTAGCTCTTCAATCACTAATTACTATCATGTTTAACTATCTAAGGATTCATTCATTATGGTGCTTTCAATTTCTGTAACAAAGATCGAAGAGTCCTGCTGTCCAAATATGCGCCCTCAGTCTTCAGTGCTTGCATTGCTTTACGAAAAAATAGATCTATTTGAACATCATTTGAGTCATGTTTGAAACAACCAACCTTGTTTCAAACCTTTTTCAAGGGGCACGTTGATGACGGCTTGATTAAGATCTATTTGAACATGGTTTGAGTCATGTTTGAAACAACCAACCTTGTTTCAAACGGATCTCAATCGGTAGGTTTGATGGCCGACTGATTCAAACAGGAAACAAAGGTCGATTGAATCAAGGTTATCTCCGATTGAATCTAAGAATGAATCAAACGAACAATTCAAACAGGATTTTCTTTGTTTCAAACGACCCTCAAAGAAGTACTAAATACCGACGATCCCTGCATTCCTCAGCATTATTGTTCAAGGACTAACACCTCGTCCAGAGTACAATGGATTCAGGTTTTCCTTTCACAACTGTGTATGCCCTGATTTTGCCTCTTTTCAGACCCAGATCATCAGGTACCAGGTATCTAACCAGATCTCTGACTCCAGCATCTCTCCAGAAGAGACTGATTGAGCACATGGCAGCTGCTGTTTTCCAAGGCCGCCCACGGAAGGACCGTCTCCCATCTACTCAGATGACATGCTGGAACTGCAATGGCTATGGGCACAACTCAACCACTTGCCCTAGCCCCCTCACAGAGCTGAAGTACAGGCCCCCACCATTCTCTACATCTGCCCGTCGAGGATCCTCATCACCCCCCAAGGATGCAGCCAAGAGGTCATCCAGCAAGTCCAAGTCTCCTAGAAGAGACAGCAGAGCAGCTGCCAGGGACACCAGAGGACGACGTGACAGACGTGGGCATGCCCATGTTGCAGATGATGACTGTTCCACCTCCCAGTCCACAACGGACAATGAGGATGAGCACAACTTCATGGCCTTGACTTCTGATGGCCCACAGCCCCTCCAGTTTGCAGACTCAAGAGGCAAGTCCACAAACCTGTCTGACCCACATGCTCCTATGGATGACACTGCTTTCCCTGGACCCACACCTAATCCTGATGCTTGCCATAGTAGGAGAGATGAGTCTATGCCAGCCCTAGTTTCAAGTGATGGCACCTCTGATGATGATGATAAGAGTACTCATGCCCAGTTCCAGACAGCCCTCCTGACAGAGTGGATTTTAGACTGTGCAGCCCACTCCCACTGCACCAGTAACCCGTCCATCTTGCATGACATTCAGGATCTCCCCCAGCCTATTAGCCTCCACCTGGTAGACCTTGGAGCATCACCAGTGCTCTGCCTCCAGAAGGGAAAAGCCAACATCAGGGGTCACCTTGGATCCTGTCAGCATGAATTGCGGTGCTCTCACGCGTTTTATGACTTGGTGACTACTTATGTACTTCCTTAGAACTATCGGCCCAGACAGTGTTTCTGTCTGTACTGTGTCAGCTTCCCGTAGACTGTGTCATCCTTCATGACACGGTGACAGCTTCCTGTTGACTGCGTCATCGGTCTCTCACTGACACACTCTGTATAGCCGGTGCCTGGCTTAAGTTTCCTGACTTAGGGTCTAGTCAGGTTACAGGCATCCGCCTCTCCCACCGCTGGTGTTCTTTGGCGTCCGCCTGTCCTTGTAACGCTATTCTTGTCTCCGTGTATAGATTGGCGCGTCTGTCTCCGCTGCATACTTCTCTCTCCACTCTTCGAAGTGCTTTCTAGCTGATAGGTTACGGGCTTATTACTTCTACCACTGCTTTACAATGCAACTTCCGCGTGGGCCTCCTGCCGGCTTCGAGAAACTTACCCCACAGAATGGTATTTCCTGGTCGCGCGGTATGGAGAGCGTCATTATCAGTAATGGATGCGACCGAATTCTTCCTCTAAAGATTCGTGTTCCCACTGATTGGCTAGATGATTGCGCGCCAGCGGCCTCTGCTGCCGGAGATGAGTCTCCTTCCCCCATCATGGAAGCCACCCCCCCCTCCAATACCTCCATTTCTCCGTCTCCTTCTCCTTTTGTCCAACGTCTCCGACCTGAGGTTGAGGATATTCTGATGCGCCTATGCTGTGTTTCCACACAGATTATCCAGTATGCAAGGTCGCCTCCACCCGCTGATGCCCGCTTTACCTACGACACTGTAGACCTTGCTCTCCATAGCCATGAAGATGGCTATGCTTACGGCAAGTCTGACGACTCAGAGGAAGATTACTCTGATGATTGTATGGAAGATCTACAGAGTGCAAGAAGTGGCGACTTCGGTGGAGTCACTCCCTCTTCTGCTACTAGGGTTTTCCACACCTCCACTGTCTCTCCGGTGTATGAGCCTCAATTGGCACCTTCTCCTGCGGTCTTCAAGCCTCCGTCTGCCGCTCTGCTTGCGCCGCTTCCACCGGACCTACCTGAGGTGGTCAAGCCGTCTTTGCTGCGGAGTTCGTCTCTTGGTCCTTTGGGTCCTCTACTCAACCTTGCAGAGCAGGCTCGCAACCCTGCAGAGCGGGCTCTTGGTGCTTACCATACTCGGGCTCGCGAGGCTGCTGCCACGAGTGTCCACAGATCTGCTGCTGGCACCTCGCAGGAGCCCCCTCCACCTCCACCGGTGGATCTGCCACCTGCGCCTGGCCCTCCGCCGTCTATGAATCCTACGCTGTCCGGCATATCCTGGGAACATCTGCTTGATGGCACACCACCTGTGCGGCTGGCTGTGCGGGACTGCCGGCTTATTCGCCAAGCCCAGTATGCTGGAAATTCTCTTGATCGCACTTTGTACGGTAGGCTGGATGAGGCAGCCACTCAGGCTAATCTAGATAGAAAGGGTCGCCCTAAGCGTGTGATGGCTTACTCTGAGCTGGGTCATGAGTGTCGTGCTTTTCTAGGATCTGTGAAGGCAGGGATTAACTACCCTTCCCCTGGAGGTGTTACCTTTGGTGGGATTGGGCGTAGGAACAATGATCTCCGAGGGTATCAGTATGTGAAGGTCCCTCTCAGTTTTGTTCCTGTTAGGCCTGATTTCGAGCTCGTTGCGAGTGTTGCGCGTTCCTTAGATCTCATTAGGAACTTAGATGATCAGCGCGCATATGATGCTGGCATTGCTGCCGAGTATTTTATGTCGGTTCGTACCTCGTATGCTCCTGTGCCTGATCCTCTTGCTGCTGGACCCTCGGCCTCTCATGGTGAGTCTCGTGTAGATCCTGCACTGTTGGGTTTTAGTGCCCTGCCCCTGGAACGTCAGGAGTTCATGTGTCTCACTATGATGCTTGCGAACATGACGGATGCGATGGTCAATGTGTATCAGGATTTTGCCACTCCTCGGGATATCTTCTTGCATATCCGAAGACAGCGTTCTGATGCTCTTGCTGCTCGTGTCCCTCTCATGCTTGTTGAGCTTCGGCGTGCAACCATGGACAACTCTGAACCTGTGGATGTGTTCTTTCGCAGGGTCCGGGGCTTGTGCACTGACCTCCGCAGTGCGGGATACCCACAGCCTCAGCGCCATGCCATGCATACTATTATTAATGGCATCATGCACCCCCGCTTCGACTCTCTGCGGCTACAGTTTGGTCTCGCACTGCATCAGAACCAGCCTGTTGATTACTGGACCTGTCTGGCAGCATATAGATCATTAGATTTCTTGAACGTGTCTCTCCCTAAGTCTGATCCGAGGCATCCAGGTTGGTCCCGCGATCCTCCCCAGGTCCCTGCCAATGCTGCTTTTCAGCGTGGCAGGGGACCTGGTCCTCAGGGTTCCGGGACTACCAAGAGGCGCTTGGATTGCACTTGGGGCCCCTGTCTTTCCAAAACGAGCCACTCGGAGGACCGTTGCTGGACGAAACATCCGCACCTGCGAAAGGCCAAGGCTGGTGCACCGGGCATTGAACCCGTGCCCGTTGCCTTGGCCCTTCCAGGTTCGCTGACTCGCAAGCAGTTGTCCTCCTTGCAGGCTCAGATTGATGGGTACGCCATGTCCAAGAACTAGGAGGTACGCTCTGTCCTATTCTCTTGCACTACGAAGTTCTCTAACGTGTGTAGCCCTAGTCTTTCTGAGGGTGTCTGGCATGTGGACTCTGGAGCTGGAATGTCAATCACGGGTGATAAGTCTTTGTTCACTGTGTTTGAATCTTCTGCTGTTGGGCCTACGGTTCGATTTGGTGACGGGGTGATTCAACGGTCAGAGGGTAAGGGATCCATTGTGTTATGTAGTGATTGGTTACCAACATCAATCACTCTAACCAATGTTCTTTATATCCCTCACTGTCCGGTGAATCTCCTGTCAGTAAATGCTGTAGCTCATTCTCTCCACTGCCAGGTTTCTTTTGATAGTCTTAGTTGCACTGCCACTCAGGGCTCTTCTGTTCTCTGGTCCTTCCCTGCCTCCAGTGATGGTGTGTACAAGTTTGCATGTAGGCCTTGTCACACCTCCAGTCGTTGTTTAAGAGTTGCTGACAATTATCCAGCGTTTGCACTTGATGTTGATGAGGACGGTTGGAAGTTGATTCTACATAAAACTCATGCTGGTTGTGGCATAGGCGGTTGGGTCATCCCGCTATAGTGCCTCTACACAAAC
>JACBWV010000730.1:7191391-7351391 GCA_013435795.1 Chlamydomonas sp. ICE-L
TAAGATTTGGATCCAGTCGAAGTGAGAAAAAGAGGAGAGGAGGATCGTAGCGTAAGCGTTCAGAATGCGAGTTGACATCTGGTGGCTCGATTGCACTGGCCGGTTCAGTTTGTGGGTTTCAGGGGTTGGCGTGCGTGTGCGCCGTTGCCAGGGATCTTCTACTGGCGCGGGACAGCTGAGAGCCGGACAGAGTCGGTACACGGTGCTTGGAACAACAGTCGCAGCTAGCACAACAGTTCGCGTCCCGCTTGTGGGAACCGGGAAGAGGACCAACGTTGAAGGCCATCCAAGGGTGGAAAGGGAATATACGGTTAGCACAAGGGTCGATTTGCTTATTAACGTAGGTAATTATCGGCCGTAAATTTCCGCAAGTTGATACAATCTGCATTATTTAATGAAAACTATTCAATCTTTGCATACCGTACTTCCTTTAAGTACATAGACTTAGATTATGAATAAGGGATGCTTTGGAATATATGTCAAAGAGGTCATCAATGTAATAAATTAATCTTACATGTTATAAGCATAACCCCATAGCCTATCCTATGTAGGAAAATGGTCCCTGAACTTGTCGTACCCATATGGGCTCAGTCCGAGATCAGGAAAACTACAAGATCAGAAGCAGATTCGAATGGAACGATGGAAGTTATGAGTTCAAGCATGTAGTTACCGATCTGCGCTGTTAAACGTAACCAGTTGAGATCCTGAACCCCATAACTATCCTACAGTAGGAAAATGTCCCGGACTTGTCAGTACCTATATGTGATCAGTCCGATTCATAAAACCAAGATCAGAAGCGCAGATTCGAAGGAACAGGAAAGTTCCTGAGTTCAAATCAGTAGTTCCGATCTGCGCTGTTAAACCGTAACCAGTTGAGATCCTGAACCCCATAAACTAATCCGACCAGTAATGAAAGGGTCCCTGAACTTGTCAGTGCTATATGTGTCTCAGTCCGATTCAGGAAACCAATATCAGAATGGGTCAGATTCGAAGGACGAGGAAAGTTCTGAGTTTACATCAGTAGTTACCGATCTGCGCTGTTTAAACCGTAACCAGTTGAGATCCTGACCCCCATAAACTATCCTACAGTAGGAAAATGGTCCCTGAACTTGTCAGGTGCCTATATGTGATCAAGTCCATCAGAAACCAAAGATCAGAAGCAGATTCGAATGGAACGAGGAAGTTCTGAGTTAAATCATGTTACCGATCTGCGGGTTCTGTTCGAAAGGCGCGGATCGTAACTCATTCTCTAAGCTCGATTCCCCGTACCCTTCGAATCTGGTTATGACACATTGTTTACCTGAATCTAATTTATCAGTATGGTACCTAAAAGTTTAGAATACCATTATTCGTAGTGTAGATAGTCCTACTGGCGTGCAGGGTCCCAATTGTATCTGTTCGAAAGGCGCGGATCTGTACTAGTTTCTCTAGCTCAGAACTTCCCCGTCCTCTTCGATTCTGGTTATTATATTTTGGTTTTCCTGAATCGATAAATAAATATTATAGGTACTCTTAAGAAGTTTAGAAACCATATCTAGGTTGTAGGACTAGCCTACTGGCTCAGGGTCCCAACTGGGCGCCGTTCTAAAGGCACGGATCTGTAACCAGTTCTCTAAGCTCAGAACTTCCTCGTCCTTCGAATCTGTTACATGACTTTTGGTTTTCGCTGAACTAAATAATCTATATAGGTACATGATAGTTTAGATAACCATTATCATAGTGGAGGATAGCCTACTGGTGTGCAGGGTCCCAACTGGTCGCTGTTCGAAAGGCGCGGATGTGTAACCAGTTCTCTAAGCTCAGAACTTCCTCGTCCCTTTGAATCTGGTTATGATCTTTTGTTTTCCAGAATCGGAATAATCATATTTGGGTACATGAGAAGTTTCGGGATCATTATCCCCCATTGTTCATCAGGTTTGATTAGCATGACCCCCATCAGGGTTGTCTAGGTCCTGCGACGCAGATCCCGCATGCACCGCAGCGCAGGCCCCGAGAATCCGATTCAACATATGTGCGCCTGCTTCTCCGCCCTGCGCGTGCGGTTACGCGGTACTGCATGCTGTACATTCAAACTGGTCAGCGCATGGGTTGCGCTTCAACTTAGCGGCTGTGCAACTTTCACTGTTCACGTGTCGCGTCCTTGTTCTCGTCACTCGCCATATTCCTGCAGAATAGCGCACCCATCTGCCTGCTTTCCTTGAATTAACTTGGACTGATCATCATAGCTTCACCCTTCCAATTGCTTCCTAATCCGTCAATACCTACATGCCGCGAGCAACTTTGCTTTCGGGCACTTCATTGGCTGTTGGGAATGGTTGTGACTTTCATACTCAAGACTGTAGCGACCTTCTTCTCCGCCCCGCCGGCTCGTGAGTATTAAGTACTGCATTTTCTTTCGTCAAGTGGTGCCTTACTTGCCCAGAGTTGTGGCGGCAGGCATTAAGGCAGCTGCAGCAATGACCTATCATTGGAGCGCAAGAGTTCCATATGCTCGAGGTGTGAAAACAGGTTGCGCAGTCAATAGCGACATGCTTTGCCTGCTTTCCTTGAATTAACTTGACTGAGCTTGCTTTCTAGCTTCGCCATTCCGAATTACTTCTGAGATCCGTCAATACCTACACGCGCGAGCACTTTGCTTCCGCGGTACTTTGCTTTGGGAATTGTTGTGCTTCAACCCAAGACTGTAGCGACCTGCTTCTCCGCCCCCGCGCGTGTGCGTTCAGGTACTGCGTTTTGCGTCCTCGTCAAGTGTTGTGGCCTTACGTGACCAGAATTTGGTTCTCGACTGTCTGACTCGCTCTTTTTCGAGTTGTTCCGCAGGCTAAGGCAGCTGCAGCAAGTCGGACCTATCGTCCAGCTCATCATGAGCCGCAAGAGTTCCAATGCTCGAGGTGCAAACAGGTGCGCTCAGATAGCGATTTGGTTTGAACCATGGCTGCTATGAACGTCGGAAGAATGCGCATTGACCTCCAATTTATCTCACTAACGCTCACCAACGACCATTTGTCTGCAGGTCCACTCTTGCGACTGGTCTCGCGTCAAACGCTGTTGCTGATGCCTTGAGGCTGACGACGATGTCTTGATGAACAAGAAGCCACAGCATGCTGGAGTTCCGTCAATTCGTACCTGAGGAACTACTTCGTGGCCAACTGCAATCTTCTTAGTAGCTTATTATCTCACAGCTCTCCAATCACTAATTACTATCATGTTTTAACTATCTAAGGATTCATTTCATTATGGTGCTTTTCATTTCTGTAACACGATCGAGAGTCCTGCTGTCCAAATATGCTCCCCTCGTCTTCCAGTGCGCCATTGCTTTTACGAAAAATTAGATCTATTTGAACATCATGGAGTCCTGTGTGAAATCACCCAACCTTGTTTCAAACCTTTTTCAAGGGCACGTTGATGACGGGCTTGAATAAGATCTATTTGAACATGGTTTGAGTCATGTTTGAAGACAACCAACCTTGTTTCAAACGGATCTCAATCGGTAGGTTTGATGGCCGACTGATTCAAAACAGGAAACAAAGGTCGATTGAATCAAGGTTTATCTCCGATTGAATCTAAGAATGAATCAAACGAACAATTCAAACAGGATTTTCTTTGTTTCAAACGACCCTCAAAGAATTACTAAATACCGACGATCCCTGCATTCCTCAGCATTATTGTTCAAGGACTAACACCTCGTCCAGAGTACAATGGATTCAGGTTTTCCTTTCACAACTGTGTATGCCCTGATTTTGCCTCTTTTCAGACCCAGATCATCAGGTACCAGGTATCTAACCAGATCTCTGACTCCAGCATCTCTCCAGAAGAGACTGATTGAGCACATGGCAGCTGCTGTTTTCCAAGGCCGCCCACGGAAGGACCGTCTCCCATCTACTCAGATGACATGCTGGAACTGCAATGGCTATGGGCACAACTCAACCACTTGCCCTAGCCCCCTCACAGAGCTGAAGTACAGGCCCCACCATTCTCTACATCTGCCCGTCGAGGATCCTCATCACCACCCCAAGGATGCAGCCAAGAGGTCATCCAGCAAGTCCAAGTCTCCTAGAAAGAGACAGCAGAGCAGCTGCCAGGGACACCAGAGGACGACGTGACAGACGTGGGCATGCCCATGTTGCAGATGATGACTGTTCACCTCCCAGTCCACAACGGACAATGAGGATGAGCACAACTTCATGGCCTTGACTTCTGATGGCCCACAGCCCCTCCAGTTTGCAGACTCAAGAGGCAAGTCCACAAACCTGTCTGACCCACATGCTCCTATGATGACACTGCTTTCCCTGGACCCACACCTAATCCTGATGCTTGCCATAGTAAGAGAGATGAGTCTATGCCAGCCCTAGTTTCAAGTGATGGCACCTCTGATGATGATGATAAGAGTACTCATGCCCAGTTCCAGACAGCCCTCCTGACAGAGTGGATTTTAGACTGTGCAGCCCACTCCCACTGCACCAGTAACCCGTCCATCTTGCATGACATTCAGGATCTCCCCCAGCCTATTAGCCTCCACCTGTAGACCTTGGAGCATCACCAGTGCTCTGCCTCCAGAAGGGAAAAGCCAACATCAGGGGTCACCTTGGATCCTGTCAGCATGAATTGCGGTCTCTCCGCTTTTAGACTTGGTATGACTACTTATGTCCTTCCTTAGAACTATTGGCCCTGACAGTGGTTTCTGTCTGTACTGTGTCACCTTCCGCGTATACTGTGTCCCATCCTTCATGAACACGGTGACATGCTTCTATTTTTGACTGCGTCATCGGTCTCTCACTGACACACTTCTCTGTATAGCCGGTGTCTCTGGCTTAAGTTTCCTGACTTAGGGTCTAGTCGGTTACAGGCATCCGCCCACCCCCCCACCCCCCCCCCCCTCCCCTCCCCCCCCCCCCCCCCTTCCCCCCCCCCACCCCCCCCCCCTCCCCCTCCCCCCCCCCCTCCCCCCCCCCCCTCCCCCCCCCATCCCCACCCCCCCCCCCCCTCCCCCCCCCCCCCCCCACCCCCCCCCCCCCCCCCCCCCCCTCCCCCCCCTCCCCCCCCCCCCCCCCCCCCCCCCCCTCCCGTCCCCCTCCCCCCACCCCCCCCCCCCCCCCCCCCCCCCCCCCCCCCCCCCCCCCCCCACCCCCCCCCCCCCCCCCAACCCTCCCCCCCCCTCCCCTACTCCCCACCCTCCCCGCCCAAATAGCCCCCCCCCCCCCCCCCCCCTCCCTCTCCCCCCCCCCTCACCCCCCCCCCCCCCCCCCCCCCCCCCCCCCCCCCCCCCCCCCCCCCACACCCCCTCCCCCACCCCCACCGCCCCCCTCCCCCCCCCCCCCCCTCCCTTTCCTGCCGCCCCACTCCCCACCTCCTCGCCATCCCCCGTATGCCCCCCCCACCCCACCCTACTATCCCACTCCCCGCACCCTGTTTCTTTAGTTTTGCTCCCCCCCCGCTCCCCCCCCTTCCCGTCCCCCCAACCCCCCCGCCCACCACCGTCCCCCCCCCCGCCCCCCACCCCCCCCCCCCTCCCCCCGCCCTCGGCCCCCCGCCCCAGTGTACCCCCCCTCCCCCCCCCCCCCCCCCCCCCCCCTTCCCCCCCCTCCCCCCCCCCCCCAACTTTCCCCCCCCCTCCCTACCCTCCACAACCCCCACCGTCCCCCACTCCCCCCTCCACCACCCCCCACCCCACCCCCCCCCCCCCGCAACCCCCCTTCTTCTTTCACCCCCTGCCGCCAACCCCCCCCCCCACACACCACCGCCACCACCCCCCCCCCCAACCCCCCCCCCCCCCCCCACCGCTGTGTTCTTTGGCTGTTCGTCCCTGGCCTTTAGACTCTCATTCCTTTGTGTCTTCCGTGTACTAGATTGTCGCGTCTGTCTCCGCTGCCTTACTTACTCCTTCTACCACTCTTCGAGTGCTTTTCTTAGCTGATAGGTTAGGCTTATTACTCTACCACTGCTTGCGTACACTACTGTTGCCCACCGGGCTTCCGCGTGTGATCCCTGACAGCTGCCTGGGGCTTCGCGAAACTTAGCCACCCAGAATAGGTAAGTTTTCCTTGTCGCGCGTGTATGTGAGAGCGTCATTCACTCAGATATTGAGTTCACCACCGATTCTTCCTGCACTCACATAAGCAAAATTCGTTTGTTCCCACTGATTGGCTAGATGATTGCGCGCCAGCGGCCTCTGCTTGCCGGAGATGATCTCCTTCCCCATCATGGAAGCTCGTACTCGCCCCCCTCCAATAACCTCCATTCTGTCTACCTCTCCTTCTCTTTTGGTACCAACGTCTCCGACCTGAGGTTGAGGATATTCTGAGGCGGCCTTGCTGTGTTTTTCCACACAGATTATCCAGTATGCAAGGTCGCCTCCACCCGTATGCCCGCTTTTACCACGACACGGTAGACCGTTGCTCTCCTAGCCATGAAGATGCTATTGCTTACGGTCAGTACTGACGACTCAGAGAAGATTACTCTGATGATTGTATGGAAGATCTACAGAGTGCAAGAAGTGGCTACTTTCGGTGGAGTCACTCCCTCTTCTGATACTAGGGTTTTCCACCCTCTCACTGTCTCTTCGGTTAAATGAGCCTGCAATTGGCACCTTCTCCTGCGGTCTTCAAGCCTCCGTCTGCCGCTCTGCTTGCGCCGCTTCCACCGGACCTACCTGAGGTGGTCAAGCCGTCTTTGCTGCGGAGTTCGTCTCTTGGTCCTTTGGGTCCTCTACTCAACCTTGCAGAGCAGGCTCGCAACCCTGCAGAGCGGGCTCTTGGTGCTTACCATACTCGGGCTCGCGAGGCTGCTGCCACGAGTGTCCACAGATCTGCTGTGCTGGCACCTCGCAGGAGCCCCTCCACCTCCCCGGTGGATCTGCCACCTGCGCCTGGCCCTCCGCCGTCTATGAATCCTACGCTGTCCGGCATATCCTGGGAACATCTGCTTGATGGCACACCACCTGTGCGGCTGGCTGTGCGGGACTGCCGGCTTATTCGCCAAGCCCAGTATGCTGGAAATTCTCTTGATCGCACTTTGTACGGTAGGCTGGATGAGGCAGCCACTCAGGCTAATCTAGATAGAAAGGGTCGCCCTAAGCGTGTGATGGTTACTCTGAGCTGGGTCATGAGTGTCGTGCTTTCTAGGATCTGTGAAGGCAGGGATTAACTACCCTTCCCCTGGAGGTGTTACCTTTGGTGGGATTGGGCGTAGGAACAATGATCTCCGAGGGTATCAGTATGTGAAGGTCCCTCTCAGTTTTGTTCCTGTTAGGCCTGATTTCGAGCTCGTTGCGAGTGTTGCGCGTTCCTTAGATCTCATTAGGAACTTAGATGATCAGCGCGCATATGATGCTGGCATTGCTGCCGAGTATTTTATGTCGGTTCGTACCTCGTATGCTCCTGTGCCTGATCCTCTTGCTGCTGGACCCTCGGCCTCTCATGGTGAGTCTCGTGTAGATCCTGCACTGTTGGGTTTTAGTGCCCTGCCCCTGGAACGTCAGGAGTTCATGTGTCTCACTATGATGCTTGCGAACATGACGGATGCGATGGTCAATGTGTATCAGGATTTTGCCACTCCTCGGGATATCTTCTTGCATATCCGAAGACAGCGTTCTGATGCTCTTGCTGCTCGTGTCCCTCTCATGCTTGTTGAGCTTCGGCGTGCAACCATGGACAACTCTGAACCTGTGGATGTGTTCTTTCGCAGGGTCCGGGGCTTGTGCACTGACCTCCGCAGTGCGGGATACCCACAGCCTCAGCGCCATGCCATGCATACTATTATTAATGGCATCATGCACCCCCGCTTCGACTCTCTGCGGCTACAGTTTGGTCTCGCACTGCATCAGAACCAGCCTGTTGATTACTGGACCTGTCTGGCAGCATATAGATCATTAGATTTCTTGAACGTGTCTCTCCCTAAGTCTGATCCGAGGCATCCAGGTTGGTCCCGCGATCCTCCCCAGGTCCCTGCCAATGCTGCTTTTCAGCGTGGCAGGGGACCTGGTCCTCAGGGTTCCGGGACTACCAAGAGGCGCTTGGATTGCACTTGGGGCCCCTGTCTTTCCAAAACGAGCCACTCGGAGGACCGTTGCTGGACGAAACATCCGCACCTGCGAAAGGCCAAGGCTGGTGCACCGGGCATTGAACCCGTGCCCGTTGCCTTGGCCCTTCCAGGTTCGCTGACTCGCAAGCAGTTGTCCTCCTTGCAGGCTCAGATTGATGGGTACGCCATGTCCAAGAACTAGGAGGTACGCTCTGTCCTATTCTCTTGCACTACGAAGTTCTCTAACGTGTGTAGCCCTAGTCTTTCTGAGGGTGTCTGGCATGTGGACTCTGGAGCTGGAATGTCAATCACGGGTGATAAGTCTTTGTTCACTGTGTTTGAATCTTCTGCTGTTGGGCCTACGGTTCGATTTGGTGACGGGGTGATTCAACGGTCAGAGGGTAAGGGATCCATTGTGTTATGTAGTGATTGGTTACCAACATCAATCACTCTAACCAATGTTCTTTATATCCCTCACTGTCCGGTGAATCTCCTGTCAGTAAATGCTGTGGCTCATTCTCTCCACTGCCAGGTTTCTTTTGATAGTCTTAGTTGCACTGCCACTCAGGGCTCTTCTGTTCTCTGGTCCTGCCTCCAGTGATGGTGTGTACAAGTTTGCATGTAGGCCTTGTCACACCTCCAGTCGTTGTTTAAGAGTTGCTGACAATTATCCAGCGTTTGCACTTGATGTTGATGAGGACGGTGGAGTTGTTCTCCCTACCACTCCTGCATGGTTGTGGCATAGGCGGTTGGTTCATCCCGGCTATAGTGCCTTACACAAACTTGTCAAGAGTGGTATGGTTAAGAACTTACCCCTCAGTCTGGGTCAAGTGCAAAAGTTGGGTAAGATCCCATGTGATGCTTGTCACAAGGCTAAGGGCAAACGTCTCCCTTTTCCTAAAGAAAGCAAAACTGAGATCCGTGCACCTCTCCAACGACTTCACTTGGATATAATGGGACCAGTTCATATTAGGGGTCTGCGTGGGGAGTTTTACATCCTGTGCCTCATAGACCAATTCTCTGGCTTTGCTGAAGTATTGTGCTTGAGGACCAGGGATGAAGCTCCCTTAGCAGTCCAAACTATCATCCTCAGATGGTCAAATCAGCTGCAGGGGTTTGCCTTTAAGTGTCTGAGATCTGACAGGGCCAAGGAGTTTATAGTTAAATGGTTCGAGGATTGGCTGATATCGGTTGGGGCAGTACATGAGTTATCGTTGGTGTACACTGCCCAGCAGAACGCAACTGTGGAAAGGTATAATGGGGTCTTGCAGTCTATAGCTAGGAGTATCCACCTGGAATCAAAGCTAGCTAAGTCTTTCTGGCCTTATGCCTTCCTAGCTGCTTGTTACCTTCGTAACCGACTGCCCAATCAGGGACGCAAGACACCTTATGAGTTGTTTTATGGGGTGATGCCTGATGTGTCGTTGTTACGTGCGTTTGGATGCCCCTGCTATGTCACGTTAGTCAATGGGAAGAAACGTAACAAGCTGGACGAAAGGGCGTTATCTGGTAGACTGGTTGGGTATTCTCTGGTGAGTAAGGGTTATTTTATTTGGGTTCCTAAGTTGCGCCAGGTAGTAGAGAGTCGTGATGTACTCTTCTATGAACAGTTTAGCTATAACTGTATTCCTGGGCTTCCTCCCTATGACGGGTCGCCGTATGTTTCTAGCATCCCTGCCGCTATCAACGGACACATGCCTGAGGCTGCGGGCCATTCCTTAGATCCTTTGCTTTCCCCAATTGTTGACCACTGTCCTGGCCATAGGATGATTCTGCGTCCCAGGTCAGGGGCTGCTGGTACTGTATTGCGTGAGAATGCACTGGGCGGGCGAGGTTCTGCAGTTCCTACGGATAAATCTTAGCCGAATCTCAGGGGGTCGCCAGGCCCTCCTCTGCGTCAAATTCCGTCGGTGAAGCTCTAGGATTACGACAATCTCAGATCATAGTGGAGCCTCTTATAGGTCCATTGTCTAATAGTCACCCTGCTCCAATCATCTTGGATGGCTCGAAGGGGTTGGTGAGCGCTTCGCCTCCTGCCGTTCCTGATAGATTAATCGGGAGCCCGGGTGATGATGTAGCCTTTGCCGATAGTGCAAGTGATGATCTTGATCATTGGTCAGGCTCCGATACTGCGTATGGCTGGGGTGTTCCGGTCGACCCAGGCTTCGTTGAATTAGAGGCAAATAAGGCCAGCCCTGTTCAACCAGGCAGTAGTTCTGCACTGGGGCTCTACTACCGGTTACTGCTGATACTGCTGATATCCCCGCTGCTCATGTACAAGTAAACTGCTTGTACGTGGGAGCATCTGTTGCCCCCTCCACTGAACTAACCTATAAAGCTGCCATGCTCCCTACCAACCCTGACAGGGATCAATGGCTTCTTGCTATGAAGGATGAGATGGCTTCCCTACATGCCCATGGTACTTGGGTACTCACTCCACAGCCTCGTAAGCAAAAGATCCTGTCAGGCAGGTGGTTATTTGTGAAGAAGATTGGGGTTGATGGTTCTATACGCTTCAAGGCACGTTTTGTGGTACGTGGCTTTCTGCAACGTCCTGGGCTGGATTTTCATGACGTATATGCCCCTGTCTCCTCTAAAGCAGGTCTTCGGGTGCTCCTGGCTGCCATCACTCATAGAAAGATGTTTGTTCGGCAGCTGGACATCAAAACTGCATTTCTGAACGCTAAGCTGGAACCTGGTCTGGACCTGTACTGCCGCCAGCCTGAGGGCTTTCAGCACCTTGGTCCCAACGGTGTTCCCCTTGTGTGCAAGCTGCTCAAGTCTCTTTATGGATTGAAGCAGGCACCCAGGGCTTGGAATAGGGATGTCAAGCGGGTTCTGGTTGCACACGGCTTCACTATGTGCAAGGCTGAACCTGCTCTGTATTTTAGGAAGGATTCTGATGGTGGGTGGAGCTATGTTCTGACCTATGTTGATGATTTTATCTGTGCTTTTAGTGAGCTGGATAGGTATGTGTTGCTTATCCAGGCTATGGAAAAGGCTGGCTGGGTGGTCAAAGAGATGGGTGTTCCGGTTCAGTTCCTCTCTTTGGACATGCATGTTACACTTGATTCTGAAGGCAGGTGTGTTCAGATCAACATCTCTCAGCACACCTACATTGTTGATCTGGTGGAGCAGTTTGGTCTTACTGATGCTGCCCCACCCAGGTTTGCTGCCCCCATGGCCAAGTCCACCGTTTCTGACGCCCCTGGAGAACCCCTGCCGTCTAATAGCCAGTACCTCTCTCTTGTGGGTGCTTTGCTATACCTGGCTACTTGCACCAGGCCTGATATTTCTTTTGCTGTGAGCTACCTGTCCAGGTTTTCTGCTCACCCTACCGTCCCTCTCTGGGGGGCTGCCAAGCGGTTGCTCTTGTATTTGAGAACACATTCCCACCTGGGTCTCACTTACACCCACAACCCTGAGTTCTCTTTTACTGTCTTTAGTGACTCATCCTTTGCTGATGATGGGTCTGACAGGCGGTCTCAGACTGGCTTTGCTGTGCTAGCTGGGGGGTGCATAGTGAACTGGATGAGCAAGAGGCAGCCTACTGTTGCCATTAGCTCTAGTGAGGCTGAGTATCAGGCCCTGTCCCAGGCTGCCAGGGAGGTACAATGGTTGAAGAAATTGAGGGTGGATCTGGGTCTGCCTTGTGCTTTGGTTACCATTCAGGGTGACAACTTAGGGTCTCTAAGTTGGGCCAAAGACTGGCAGCTCCTGCCTCGCAGCAAGCACATTGATGTTATTCATCACTACATCAAGGAGCTGGTGGAGGATGGTTCACTGGATGTTGCCTATGTTAACACCGTAGATAACTGTGCTGACCCCTTCACCAAGCCCCTTGATCCTGCTGTGTTCTGGAGGTTTGTCCGCATGTTAGGTATGACCGCTTCTTCTTAGGGTCATCCTTGCATTTGGTCATATTAGTTTCTTTTCGTTATCAAAGTTTGGCATTAGGTTCCTATTCCCGGATCGGGTTTTCTATACCGTTGTTACCCATTTTTGATATTAGTTTTTCCTCTCTTTCTAGCTTGGCAAATTGTTTTCGAATTTTTTGCCTTGTTTCATTCCTTCCTATAACCCTTTGGGTTCCATTTGAAGTTCTCTCGATTTTTTCGGAGTTCTTTGATTTTTTTTTTTTATATATGTTACATATAGTTCTATGTCCCCAGTGCCATAGGTGGAGAGGTAGTATTGTATGTCACCTGTGTCATAGGTGGAGTGTCAGCATGAATTGCGGTGCTCTCACGCGTTTTATGACTTGGTGACTACTTATGTACTTCCTTAGAACTATCGGCCCAGACAGTGTTTCTGTCTGTACTGTGTCAGCTTCCCGTAGACTGTGTCATCCTTCATGACACGGTGACAGCTTCCTGTTGACTGCGTCATCGGTCTCTCACTGACACACTCTGTATAGCCGGTGCCTGGCTTAAGTTTCCTGACTTAGGGTCTAGTCAGGTTACAGGCATCCGCCTCTCCCACCGCTGGTGTTCTTTGGCGTCCGCCTGTCCTTGTAACGCTATTCTTGTCTCCGTGTATAGATTGGCGCGTCTGTCTCCGCTGCATACATCTCTCTCCACTCTTCGAAGTGCTTTCTAGCTGATAGATCCATGATCACACTCAACGATGTGCTCCTTGCTCCACCCTTCAACGATGTGCTCCTTGCTCCACCCTTCAAGTTGACTGTGGTCAACATACTCAGTGTGCATGCAGCACACAAACTCTGTCCCAACCTCCAACTCCATGCATCTAGTGCTGCTGCTACCCTCTCCATCCCAACTGCCAAGGGCTCCAAGACTATTCTCTCATGCCCTAAACAGAATGGCCTCTACATCACTAGCACCTCTAAGATCCCTCCCTCTTCCCCATACCCCTATACCCTCCCTTCTGTCATCATGATGGTCACCCAGCAAGACCCCAAGAACATCTGCTACAATGATGATGCTGCTGCCAGTTGCACCATTCCCCATGACACTGCCAGCAGCTCCAGCAGCCTACCAGACCTAGTTTCTGCAGATGGTGAGGATGCCATGCCTGACTTTGTTCACCCCATCATGCCCTCCATGATCCAGCCAGACAATGGGGGGGAATTCTCACCACACCACCATGCCATGCTGGAAGATGACTTGTATACCACATCATCCCATGACTTTATCCCAGATACTGATTACTCCACAGCCCCTAGCCAGCAGATGCCCACTGTTCCCCATGATGAGCTGTGTAACCTGACAGAAGCAGAAGCCAGAAGAGAGATGGACCTTCTGCTGGACCAAGCCAGAACCAGCTATGAAAGTCCCTATCCCATTGATGGACAGGGGTCCTGCACCCAACAGGAACTATCCCAAGCCCTTAGATTTGACCAATGGATTCCCTCAGCTACTTCTCTCTCTCCTGATCAGCCCCTAGCCCATATCAATATGAACACCCACCCAGTATATTTCCTGAACAACTCTGGCCTCTCCAGGACCAAGTTTGGAGCCCTGCTGAACACCCTCAACAATCCCCCCTCCTCCCTTAGAGCCTTCAGCATCAGACCTAGACAGCCTCTCCCTATCCTCATTGCCCAGCTAGCTACCAGGTTCCCTGCCCTTCTAGCTGCTGAATTGTCCAGGTTCCCCAGGAGACAGATGCACAATAGTCACTTCTCAGTCTGTGGACCCCTCCTCAAGCATGTCAACAGATTGCAACACATGGTACACATATACCCCACTGTCTCCACAGCTGCCAGGGCCACCATTCAATGGGCCATCTGCCTCCAAGCAGCTATGGTCCAAGCACATGCAAGGGTACTGGTTTCCTGGCCCAAGATGCTTATGCACCCCATCAGCTGTGTGTATCCTGGGGGCAGAGTAATGTGTGTCAACAACCTCAGCATGCACTGGAGTCCTATGGATTTCACTTTCATCAACATGCTGGACACCCCAAAAATGTCTAGGAAATCTTTCTCCACCCTCCTGGAGAAACTCCACACCCAACTGGACCTTGACGGATACCCAGCATCTGGTACCTAACTCTATAATAGTTGACATTCTTGTTTTAGCCATGAACACTCTAGGATTAATGTGATGCACTGTACTTCCCCATGTACTGCTGTCTACTTATTCTTTAGTACCTCTCTCTTAGCTTCTACAGCATGTCTGCAATTCTCTAATTTAGGGTAATCCCAAATTATGGGGGGGAATCAGTTCTATCTAACAGACATCCTGGTAGCCCCACTGGCAGCTACCTGGCAGCTACCTGGCAGCTACCTGGCAGCTTCTCCTGTGCCTCAACACTACTCCTAGGCTGCCATGACTCTTAAGCATAGTCCATAGTATTAATAGTCTTCCCTGAGTTAAAGCTACCTTATAGATGACTTTGGAAGTATCTCAGCATATCTCTCCATCTGGATTGATTACATGAGCCAGCGGGGGACGTCTACCTAAAGAAGTTGCTTACAGCCAGTCAGTCCTTTATACTCCTAGTCCCTCTCATACCTTCACCTGCAGCCTTCCTGGCCCCTAGCAGATATTGACCTAAAGATCCCTGCCTTCAATGTGCCACACCCCTTTGGACTGTCCCAAATAATTTATTATTTCCAGTTCCTCTTGCTAGCCGTTAGCATATCTAATAGCCCTGTCAGCCTTTATACCCCTGTATTTTCTTTATGCCCCTCAGCTAATTCCAGGGATTCTTGTACCCAAGAATACCTTGAATTGGGGGGGATGTTATTGTCCGTCGTGTCGGACACTGAGTTGGCATCGCGCACGCGTGGTCCTGTGGCTCCGGGACCCGGGTTGCCTGCCGCCGGGCCATAAGCTAGCTATGGCCCGCACGTGTCTTCGGAACCTTCCTGAAGACTTCCTTTTCTATATAGCCGCACGAGTTGCGATGATAAGCTATCTGCTCTTTAGTCTTCATTGTGTAACAACTCTACTGATTGAAAGGGGGGGGGGGGGGGGGGGGCTAGGGCCAGACCCGCGATTTTGGCATGTCTCTAGACCGGTTACGTTTAGGAACCACCGAGCACGGGATTTTTTTGGCAGATCATCTGTTGACAACCTTGTGGTGAAGTATCGAAAAAACGTTCCGGGCACAGTGGTCCCTAAATGTCCAAATATTAGCCTGCACATGGCTGAAAAAGCCGGGTGGGGAAATAAGGTAATCTTTGTACACTTTTTTACGGGCCGAAAATGTATTCTCGACTTAAAACACACATGACCAAAATGTTTGACGCGGGTAAGAAATTTGAAAGCTCCGCATTTGGAATACAGACTAGAAAAGGCAGATGTCGTAAAACAGCCCCTAATGTTGGTGATATGTGTTTTAAAATAAAATTTTGGCGCGGGAAAAGTGTAAACGGGCGGTGTTTATTTTAGCTTTCCGGAGTGTCATATCGTAAGTACTGACACCGGGAAGGGACTAGGGAACATATGCTTACATGCGTGATGTCATGTATGTCAGGCGACATGGCAGGTATAAGAAGGGAAAGGCGACAGTACCTCAGGGTACTGCCGCCGCTGGGTGCTGGCCCTATCGGGCAGAGGCACTACAGCGGAAGCTTCCAGGCGGAGAGCCTGGCGCACTAAGGTACTCGAGGTGGACCGGGAGAACCGGTCTATAACATTTATCCCCGGCTGTTTCAGCCATGTGCAGGCCAATATTTGGACATTTAAGAACCGCCGTGCCCGGAACATTTGTCTTCATACTTCACCACAAGGTTGTTAACTGATGATCTGATAGTAGTATATACATATTAGTATCATTACAATTAGTGCACGCACGGTGCCTGGAGGCAATTGATTGAAGCTTGCGAGCTGCAGTCAAGCAAATTAAGCTAGTAAAACTTAACCATTGATAGAGATAAATCTTATCCCCCCCCCCCCCCCCCTAGAAAAAACCTGCCCTTTAGCAGCAAAAGAAGCCATGTTGTGCTGAAGGGGGGCTTACTTTAAGCACAACATGGCTTCTTTTGCTGCTCCTCGCTCAGCATGTTGTGCTCTCTTGTTTCCACCTAAACAACCCAAGCACACATACCGTGCATGTACACAAAATAAGGCATGACACGAGAAGACGTTTAGTGTCCCCCGCTGCTACATCTCTCCGCTTGGCAAGCCTTGTAGTCCTGCTTCGACCTGTGCAATATGTAAAAACCCACATCCGTGCGCTACCATCCATGACAGCAGATGGGGGGCAACACGTGTCCCCAAGAACATGCAACACAAACACAGGCTGGTACATGACACTAGTACCCCGGCCCACTCATTTAAATGCATCCTAATCCCCTTACCAGACCCCTTCAGCACAACATGCTGAGCGGAGAGCAGCACCGGGCTAAGGGTGTGCCTTCTCCGGCTGCTCCCCGCTCAGCATGCTGAGCCCTCTGTACTTGGTGGGGCAGTACCGGGTGGGCTGGACTCATTTGAGCTCTTCTCCCCATGCTTGTCCTGCACAATTTGAAGAGCTACGTTGGGTATTCGGTATTCGGTACTTGGTAATTTGAATGCCGTGGCTCTCCATGCGAGAGTCTGGGTGAGGGACAGGGGAGGAAGGTGGCGATGCCTAGAAACAAAGATCGCACGTGAGAAAGAATTGCGTCTGCTTGTGGTAAGAGCTTTGAAGTTCCGAGGTTGCGAGAAGGTTGTAAGTATCTATTTTCCATTCCCCGCTCGTCGCTCCATAGAATCATGCGGCGAGGATGCCACCAAGATTTCCTGGATTCGCTGCTCTGCCGGCCTGCCAGCGTCAGCTGCACATGGTCAGCGTCACTCATACAGGCCTGTGCGGGCCTTCCTGTCAGAACCCTTCCTGTCCGTTTCTTGACATGAGAAGTCCTACTATTCTTATAGTGTGTTTCCAGTGGCCGTTGGGGGTTTTCGGTCAGTGTTTCCAGTGGCAGTGGGGGTTTTCGGTCACCGTTGAAGTTCCGCTGAAGTCCACGCTGGCACGAAGTGTTTCCAGTGGGGTTCCTCTGACATTTTGCCACGTCCCGCTGAAGTCCACGCTGGCGGATCATGCGTGGACTTTAACGGAGTGCAAAACTTCAGCGGGAGCTCTGAACCTCCCGCTAACGAGAGTATCATTAGCCCAGACGCTAGCATCTGGGGGTTCCAGCACATGCTGGGGGTGTGCGGGCATTGCCGCCACTCGGTGTACAATTGGTACTGCCTATCGCTTCAGTGTGGTTGCCTCTTCAATGAGCGCAGATTCATACCTCGGTTGATCTTCATATCCCGCACAGGCGCCAGGCACGCACATTCGCTTCTGGACTTCACATACTCGCTCCTGTTCTGTAGAAAATATTAAGCACTCCAGATGTCAATACACAGACGAAAAGGGTAAGATGCGACTACAATATGGGTAGCTATCCAAACTAAGACAAGAATGACAGCAACCCGGGCGGGGGCGGGGGAACCCAACAGGCACCCAGGCAACCCTGACGTGGATGTACACCGCCACAGAAAAATGACGGCGGATGTACACCACCCACAACGGCGGCCACGCAAATATAAATGAACGCGGGAGGCGTTGAGGCAAATGAACAAAAGAAGATCCACGCCTAGGAGAGTTACTCCTTTCTTTCTTTCTGTCTAATCTCCCTCGGACACTACGTGCCGGCTGTCTGTCTTTCTTTCCGATCCTGGCTCCGCTCATTGTGCATCATCACGATGACGGCCATTCGCTTAATCCTGTGCATCATGCTTGTGGCAGTCTCCCAAGCTGAGCCCTTTATCGGCGATGGTCTGCTCGACAGAACTCCCGGTCCAGGTAGGTCCCATCCTGCCCGAAAGATTCTGCCCCTGGTTCTGCCTCACCCCGTGCATCGACCGGGGCTTATTATTATTCGCCGGTTTCAACCTGGATTCGTCAGCCGCTAGCGAGCCTCCAGCTTCCTCGGCGTTATGTTTTCCTTTTCTTCTCCTCCACCCTTCTTTCCTACCCCTCCTCCAACCTCCCTCTACCCCTCCTACCCTCGACGCACACCTCGACTGTGCTTCCCAACAAGGCATGTGGCCTCAACCCTCTCCCCCCTCCACCTCCCTCTTGGCCTCTTCCGACCCCCTCCTCCATTTCTTCCCTTCCCCTGCCAACCCTGATCTGGACATCCACCCCCCTGGCACCATTAACATCCAAATTGGAATTTCCCACTCCCCCCCTTCCCTTCTCCTTCACTCCGACCACGCTATTGTCTACCGTCCCACGAGAACACTCGTTGGCTCCCTCTCTGTTCCCCGCCTCTAGTGGCTCAGAGCAGCCTACTTCTCTTCCACTCACACTCTTTCCCACGCAGTCCTCACCCCCGGCTCTTTCGAGGAGAACCTCGCCAACCTCTTGCTCCGCTATCCCCCACCCCCCTTCCCATCATCCCCCACCTCGCCTCCTTCTCCCTCCCTGACCTCCATCCTTGCGCCCTCCCCCCCTCCTTTCTCACCACCCTGCACACACTCCACCTTTCATGTCCACCGCTTCTCCTCTCCTCTCACCTCCCCCCTAACCCCCACCCCCTACTTCTCGCTCCCATTCCCGCCTCGATTGCCTCTTCAGCGCCTCCTTTGATTGCTTCTCCAACCATTGGACTGGCTTCTCCTACGTACGCTCATCTGGCAACGCCACAAAGCTAACTAAAAAAAACTCCAACGATCTACAGGAGAAGAGGAAACTTGACCGAATCACACCACACCATAAACAGGCAAATTCATCCCCCAACACCCCACTCCTCACACCACCGTTTGACACTCCCACCCTCCTTCGTTCCATCTGCTGGGCCATTTCCTCTGCAGACTCCCACAGCCACCACCCCTAATTGCACCTTCCTCTTCCTACCCTCTTGGCCCTCATCAGCCATCTCATCTTGGTTTCCCCACCTCTCTCTCACTATCCTCAGCCCGTCCCCCTTTAAAAGTCTTTCTGTTCACCCCCCTTGCTCCCTTTACCCCCACATCCCTACCTTCCACCTACACTTCACTCCTCAACACTTTTCGCCTCCATCTTGTTTGCATCAGCAATCCCTCTGGTTTGGCCGCACTCTCCCTCCCCATGCCCCCATTTATCACCCCCCCCTTACCCTTCCTGTTCCCACCCCCTTCGCCCCGCACCACTACCCACAAACCCCCTCTTTGGGGACACCCAGCCAGATTCCTCTCCCTCCCCCCTCACTCCACCCACCCCTCCCACCCGCTCGTGCCTCCCCCTCTTCCCCCTCTTCACCTTCCTTCTCATCTCCCCTCCCACTTCTCCTACTACTACACAGATGACTCTGCTGTTCCACATACCTCAGGTGCCACCCGCATGGGTGAGGCCTTCTTCTATTCCCCTTCCTCTTCCGTATATATACCACATCCACACCGGCGGTAACCCTGAAATCAACACAATCCTCCGTGCCGAGCTTTCCGGCATCCTCGCTGCCTTGCAGCATGCTTCTATCCACCACCCTTCAGACCACATCCTCCTCTATACCGACTCTCTGGTCAGCCTCTTCCTCACACGCAAAATCATCTACCTTACACATTCCTTCCTCTTCAACAAACACCTCCCCATCCTCATTTCCATCCGCCACCTCATTTTTGCCCGCCTTGCCTCGTCTTCTCCCACCACCTTCTACAAAGTCCGCTCCCAAATTGGCATCCTTGGCAACGAGGCCGCTGACAAAGGCGCCCGATTTGCCTTGGATAACCCCGCTTCTTGTACGTTTGACTACTCTTCCTCTCGCCTCAGTCATCTCTCCTTCCTCCCGCTTGGCCTTGCTTTCTACCCCCTCCTACTCCCTCTGTCCCCCACCCCCCTCTCTGTTTCCTCTTTGACCCTACCACGTCCGTTTCCTCTTTTTTCACCTCCTATAGCACACACCTTACTCTCCCTTCCACTCCTTGCCGCTCTGTTGCACGCATCCTGCCTCTCTGCCCTCCCCCCCCCCCCCCCCCCCCCCCCCCCCCCGCCCCCCCGCAACATCTCGCCCCCCTCACCCCCCCCTCTTGCCCCCCTCACCTCTTCCTTCTGCATCCTCCCCAACCCCAGCTCCAACATGTGGAACTTTAAAACTAGTTTTCTCCTCATCCGCAACATCCTTAAACTCCGATTTAATCAGTTCTGGACAGCTCCGTTCCCCATTCCCGCAACCCCCCTCAACCGTACACCACTTGCCACCCGCCCATCATAGACGGCTCTTGCCCTTTCCCACATTTTTGCGGCACCCATGACATGCCCGTCAATCTCCTTGGCTCTTGCTCCCACCCCACCTTCCAGTCCTTTTATATTGCACGTCACAACTACACCATCCTCAATATTTACAAAGCGATTATCGATTTGCTCTCTTGGCAATTCTACCTTCTTCGTGGACGCTTCCTCCCGCCACCACCTCCCCCTCGGCGTTTCCCACACTCGTTTGCCCCCCTGGATTCTCCCCCACCTTCCCGCTACATGCACCTGCTCAGGTCCCTGCTCTTGTACCCCAGCCGCCAAGCTCCGCCCTGACATTCGTATCATTGCTGGCCTCTCCCCCACCAATGCCCTCACACTCCTCAGTCGTCCCTCCTTTGACCCTTGCTTCCCTACAAGCTTCTACCTCACACACTCCACACCTGCGAACTCGCCTATACTTGGGATACCCTGTACCCCTCCACTCTTACCAAACAGCAGGCCCAACACTCCAGACTCCAACCGGAGTTCACTCTTGCTGGCTGGCGTGTTATCTACCACCACCCCATCCTCCTCGGCTCCTAAGGCATTATCTTTGCTTCAATCTTACCTACCCTTACATCTCTCGGAATTTACCCTTCTACTTTTGCCCGCCTCCTTAACTCCCTTCACCTTCATGCTGTCTCCTACGCTCATCGCATCACCAGCCACCGTCGTGCTTTGGAATCTGCTACTTTTCATTCCGCCAATCCGCCCCCCGTAACCCCCTTCCCACCCCCAGGTGTTGTCCGAGGACCCCCTTTTGGATTGCTTCCTTAATTCACGCCGACTTGGCATACTGCTTTTCTTTTCTTTTCCTTCCTGTGACGGCGCGCTTTGGGATAGGATTCCCAATGATTAGTATCACGATTCTTACATAGAGCAGCTGAGCCCGTTTCATTGACACGATTGGTCTAGTGGTACACCAGATCGCTTAAACGAAGCGGGGTTGGGGGTTCGATTCCCCCAACGGTCACCCTGAGCGTTGCAGATCGTTGTCAACCGCGACGGTAGCTTGTCCAGTCGAGGTGGTAGACCGTTCTCTGCGCGCGTACGATGAGTTCCCTTAATACCGCGCCCCACCAGGCGTTATCATTACATAGAGCAGCTATAATCAACTAAATCACTTCCTTATTGGCCTTCTTGCTTGCTAGCTCAACGTGCCATGTCTTCAGCCTTTATCCTTTTGGCGGAGCCCTCCTTCTAGGAATCGAGAGCTCCCATATTCACCCCGTTGTCCTTTGCTCGGCGCTCAATATAGCTATATCCGGTCCTACCTTTTTTTCTACTTAGTTTGGTCGAATGATGATGATGATGATGGTGGTGGAAGTGGTGGTGGTGGTGGTGGTGGTGGTGCTATACCAATATAGCTATACCCGGTACGTCTGATCCTTTTCTCGTCCTAACCACTCGCACGCCCTTCCCTTGCAAACCAACAAGCAACATCCAAATACACATATTTGAACTCAATACAGTTGACTTACTCACCGCCAAATGTTCAGTCTTTGAAGTCGGTTCCCTTCCCCTCGTCCCTCTACTAGTCGCCCTAACTCTATCAGTCACCCTTACTCTATCAGTCCCCTGTCCTCCCCCCCCCCCCCCCTTCCTCCCCCCCCCCCCCCCCCCCCCCCCTCCCCCTCCCCCCTCCCTCCCCCTCCCCTCCCCTCCCCTCCCCTCCCCTCCCCTCCCCTCCCCTCCCCTCCCCTCCCCTCCCCTCCCCTCCCCTCCCCTCCCCTCCCCTCCCCTCCCCTCCCCTCCCCTCCCCTCCCCTCCCCTCCCCTCCACCCGCTCTCCTTGCTTCCCACAGACATTGCAGGAGCCCTGGGATCTGACCGTATGGATGTAGTTGCCAAGTCGTATGGCATGACCGCGCGCCAGCTACAGGAAGTAATCAACAAGGACAGTGGTGACATCTGGCTTACCAACAAAGGCGAACTTTTCTATGCCTGCACCAGCATGCACAATCACGGCCGCCACCGCCACCTGAGTGAGGTAGAGAACAGTGGCCGTCACTTGTCAAGCTTTGGCCAAAACCCGGCTGACCTTACCAGAATATTTTACATGCACTCAAATCCTGGTGCATCCTTGGTGAGTAAGGAACGGCAACTAATATTAGTGTTTGAAAAACTAATATTAACTAATATTATTATAGTGTCACAATAATATTAGTTTTTCAAGTAAATTCAAATTTCTGGTGAGACGGCTCGTCCGACTAATATTATATAATATTATTTATTCACTAATAGTATATAACATAGCCGACCCCTACTTATATTTACCTGCCTTATCGTGGAATACCCCATTACGAAATTACGAGGTTTTCATGTTTTCTTCTTTTTCTCATCATCTCCTTACAACTCCAACCGATAGGTTCTCCAACCAACTCCAACCAACTTCTTCTCGTCTCCTTACAACCTAAACAAATAGGTTCTCAAACCAACTCATAGTATATAACATAGCCGACCCCTGTTGGTGAGTACTTAGTGGCGCAGTTTTTTGCAACCCCTTGTGGGCGCTGCAAGCATTTTTTGTGCTTTTTGCACTACGAAGCACAATTTTTTTTGTTTTCAAGTGTGCTAAAGCGCTGGCCAATTTGGCCATTTGGAGTACCCTGGTTTGTATAGCTTTTTAAAGTTGTGTAGCCTTAAAGCTTTTTAGGGCCTTAAAGTGATATAGGCATTTTCTTCTTCTTTTTTATAGCGACATTTTTGCCAAAACGGGGTCAAAACTAGCGATCGCTATATATAGCGGTAAAAAAAATTGGCCATTTGAAGTACCCTGGTGAGGACTTAGTGGTCATCCTACCATTACCGGCCCGCATTCTTGTTGTGCTGAGAGGGCGGTTATAAGACCCAGCCATCCCAGTGTGTTCCCTCCCATCCTTTATCACACTATGCAAAACGAGGATTCCTGTACCTGTTTTGCTCAGAGGATGGCAGAAAGACCCACCTATCCTACCTCCTGTATGGTTCCTCCCATTCCCTCACTGATCTCTCAATCCTTTCTATAGGAGTCCATCTTGTTCTTCTCAGAGGATGGTAGAAAGATCCACCCTATATAATCTGCTCTGATTTCTCACACCGTTTGTAAAGCAGATTGTGCATTCCCAAGTGGACCAACTCCTCCTTGACTCTCCCCGACCCCCGCCCTCCTAGGTCATCCACTTGGACTTCGATGGGGAGGTATTTGGTAGTTCTGCTTATGGTGGACTCATTGGTGCTGGAACCGACATTCATCCTTATGACTCTGATGGTAAACCTTATTTCCTTGGGACTAAGTCCCCAAGATTCGACATTCGAGAGCAGGTAGACATCGTCACCATCTGGAAAATAGTGGCTGACCACTTTGCTCCTTGGAATGTGGACGTCACTACCGAGGTGGGCATATATCCCTCATTTCTGCACTCTCCTGACTAATCTTCCTAATTACTGACTACCCTTGGCTTGGCAACAAGTCAATGCAAACGCTACTCTTCTGTCCTGCTTGTTATTTTTTTTTTAATTTGGATGCACTCGGGGAGCCGGTATGTTTTGCGGAATGTAGGCGAAAGGCCCGTTTTTCCGCCGAACAGCAGGTAAATTTAGGCGAAGGGTGGGTGAAAGACCTCGGCTCAGTGCAGATCATCGATCCCGCCAGACACCCAGAACTTTTCGTAGTATGTTGGCTAGTTTGGATGGTGGTAGGCATCAGGGTACTTCCGGAGGGCCCCCAGCTCTGCTGCCTGGGACAATACCAATTGTATAGCCTGCGTCCTGCAACACATCGGACCCTTACTTCTGGTCAATGGACCCTCCCCACGTTGCATCGTACGATGCAACGGACTCTTAGACATTGCGTCTGTGACAGTGCATGCAGCGTCCTGAACAGCCCTGGTAGGCATGGTCAGTACCACAATCTATGTTCAATTGGCTTGCTCCCTGTGTAATTAACCAGGACTGTTTGTGTTGTTGTCTCCGCAGTGCAGTACATTCTTGCACCACTGTGTACTTCTGTAGAGCAGTACAGGCAGTGGATATAGTCTCCTTCTAAAAAGAAGATGACAAATGAGACCAGCCCATCTAACTGCCCCACCCTCGCCTCATCCATTATCTCTAGGGAACAGCGATATGATATCATGTCATCGTATGACATCATATGATGCCGGAAGTCTGACTAGGCTAAAGTTACTTTTTAAATAAAATATCACATGATGCAATTTGTATGATATCCTATTATATCCTACTCACCTTTGGCCAGCATGATATGATATGCGGATCCCTAACTATCTCCCTTGCAGAATCCTGGAATTGATGCATTGAGGCGTACCAGCACAAGTGATCCAGCTTGGGGTGTGCATGTCGTCTTCGGTGCTAACAAGGAAATCCAGGACAGATGCTTGAGGTGTGCTGGGCTTTCCATGCTGAAAAGCTTTGATTCCCAAGAAGACGTACCTATCATAGTGTTCATGAATGGAGACAGAGAGATAACTTGGTACACTGCGCAAGTTGCCACTCACGAGATCGGCCATTCCTTAAGCCTCTATCATGATGGCAGCTCTACTGCTAAAACATTTGCAGGCTCTGGTACAGGCCACGGTGTAGGTAACCTCAACAGCTGGGCACCCATCATGGGTGATGCATGGTTCAGCAATGTTGCTCAGTGGTCCAAAGGAGAATACCTTGATGCCAACAATCTGCAGGATGATATTGCCATCATCTCATCCTACCTTGGCTTGCGCCCTGATGACCATGGATCTGAAACTTCCACCGCTACTCTCCTCACCAGTGCCAGTGCCAAAGGGACTACCCTTGTGTGGACTAAAGGTATTATATCAACCGCCGGCCAATCTGACTACTTCAGGATTGATCATGGTGGAGGTGAAATTAGAGCAGCTTTGTCCGTAGTTCTTTCGGAAGGAAGTACTTTCCTCAGCGCCCCTCTGAACAGCCAGGTTCAGTTGCGGGATGCCGGTGGCAATGTCCTGATCACTGCACCTATGCTCAGTCCTTACAACGGTTCTAGAATCCCCTCCACTGAGCAGTCTGCAGGCACCTACTACTTGTCAGTCACCAGCGTGGGCTTTGGAGACGCTTTGAATGGTGGTTATAGCAACTACGCTACCTTGGGCCAATACTGGTTGGATGTCTTATACACTATCTCCTCTCCCACTACCTCTCCCCCCCCTAGCCCTTCTCCTCCTCCCTCTCCCTCTCCCCCCGGCGCTCCCCCTACCCCCCCTCCCCCCCCCCTTTTCCCCCTCCCCCTCCCCCAGCCCCTCCCCCTAACCCCCCTCAACCCCCTAACCCCCTAACCCCCTTTCCTCACCCTCCCCATCCCCTCCCCCTAACCCCCCTCCCCCATCCCCTCCCCCATCCCCTCCCCCCCCCCCCCCCCATCCCCTCCCCCTCCTCCCCCTCCCCCCCCTCCCCCATCCCCTCCCCTAACCCCCCTCCCCCACCGCCTCCCCCGTCACCTCCCCCTCCCCCCCCTCCCCCATCCCCTCCCCCGCCTCCCCCATCCCCTCCCCACCTCCCCCATCTCCTCCCCCCCCTCCCCAATCCCTCCTCACCCTCATCATCCAAACCACATCTCGAGCAGGGCACACTGATGCCAACGCCAGCTTGCTTCTTGTCTCTTACGCTGCTATAAGAATCGAAGCAGTGCGTTCTGGTGTCTCTGGCCTCATTGAAACCACCACCAACCTTTCATCAGGCCCTACAAGCCAGGTAGGCCACCGAGAACTTGAACCCTAAACCCTAAACCTGGCCTCATCATTACCACCACCAACCCTTCATCGGGCCCTACAAGCAAGGTAGGCCACCAAGACCTTGAACCCTGCACCCTAAACCTGTCCTCATCAGTATGATCACCAGGCCCTACAAGCAAGGTAGGCCACCAAGACCTTGAACCCTGCACCCTAAACCTGTCCTCATCAGTATGATCACCAAGCCCTACAAGCAAGGTAGGCCACCAAGACCTTGAACCCTGCACCCTAAACCTGTCCTCATCAGTATGATCACCAGGCCCTACCAGCCAGGTAGGCCACCAAGAACTTGAACCCTGCACCCTAAACCTGGCCTCATCAGTATGATCACCAGGCCCTACAAGCCAGGAAGGCCATCAAGAACTTGAACCCTACACCCTAAACCTGGCCTCATCAGTATGATCACCAGGCCCTACCAGCCAGGTAGGCCAACGAGAACTTGAACCCTAAACCCTAAACCTGGCCTCATCAGAACAACCAACAACCCATCATCAGGCCCTACACACCAGGTCAGCCACCGAGAACTTGAACCCTAAACCCTGAACCTGGCCTCATCAGTATTATCACCAGGCCCTGCAAGCCAGGTAGGCATTGAGAAGTTGGACCCTAAACCCTTAACCCTAAACCTGGCCTCATCAGTATGATCACCAGGCCCTACCAGCCAGGTAGGCCACCGAGAACTTGGACCCTAAACCCTAAACCTGGCCTCATCGGAACAACCAACAACCCATCATCAGGCCCTACAGACCAGGTCAGCCACCAAGAACTTGAAACCTAAACCCTAAACCTGGCCTCATCAGTATGATCACCAGGCCCTGCAAGCCAGGTAGGCATTGAGAACTTGAACCCTAAACCCTAGACCTGGCCTCATCAGTATGATCACCAGGCCCTACAAGCCAGGTAGGC
Source organism: Chlamydomonas sp. ICE-L (assembly GCA_013435795.1). Classification (NCBI taxonomy): domain Eukaryota; kingdom Viridiplantae; phylum Chlorophyta; class Chlorophyceae; order Chlamydomonadales; family Chlamydomonadaceae; genus Chlamydomonas; species Chlamydomonas sp. ICE-L. Next base: position 7,218,213 of record JACBWV010000730.1, read on the forward strand.
CACCAAGAACTTGAACCCTACACCCTAAACTTGGCCTCATCGGAACAACCAACAACCCATCATCAGGCCCTACAAACGAGGTCAGCCACCGAGAACTTGAACCCTAAACCCTAAACCTGGCCTCTTCAGTATGATCACCAGGCCCTGCAAGCCAGGTAGGCATTGAGAACTTGAACCCTACACCCTAAACCTGGCCTCATCAGTATGATCACCAGGCCCTGCAAGCCAGGTCGGCATTGAGAACTTGAACCCTAAACCCTAAACCTGGCCTCATCAGTATGATCACCAGGCCCTGCAAGCCAGGTCAGCCACCGAGAACTTGAACCCTTAACCCTATACCTGGCCTCGTCAGTATGATCACTAGGCCCTTGAAACCCGGTGGGCCATTGAGAACTTGAACCCTAAACCCTAGACCTGGCCTCATTGATACTATCACCAACCCTTCATCAGGCCCTTGAAGCCTGGTGGGCCATTGAGAACTTGAACCCTAAACCCTAGACCTGGCCTCATTGATACTATCACCAACCCTTCATCAGGCCCTTGAAGCCTGGTGGGCCATCGAGAACTTGAACCATAAACCCTAGACCTGGCCTCATTGATACTTTCACCAACCCTTCATCAGGCCCTTGAAGCCTGGTGGGCCATTGATAACTTGAACCCTAAACCCTAGACCTGGCCTCATTGATACTTTCACCAACCCTTCATCAGGCCCTTGAAGCCTGGTGGGCCATTGAGAACTTGAACCCTAAACCCTTAAGTTGTGTAGCTATTCTACTGTGGAATGCTCATGTGATCCATGGCTCTGAAGAGGGCCAGGACATGCTGCCCTCGCCTGAGCCTGCATTTATATACATATATTTTTCTGCTGAAACCTTGGGGGGAGGGGGGGGCTGGGGGGTAGCTGGTGCGTGTGTATAAGCTGGTGTGTATAAGCTTCTAGCTACTTACTTCACCCTTGCTTCGAGCTTTCAGCCCTCCTTGCCCTTTCGCCCCCTGCCATGCCTGTGACTGCCAAAGTGTTTTCCTGTTTCACATAGGACTAGGGACCGGCATATCATATGATGTCGACCAAAGGCGAGTATGATATCATATAATGTCATACAAATTGCTTCATATGATATTTTTTGTAAATGGTAACTTTAGCCTAGTCAGACTGCCTGCATCATATGATATCATAGGATGACATGATATCATATGATATCATGTTGCCGTTCCCTACTTAGTACTTGACAGAAAAAGGTAGTAGTTTCTATCAATCCACCACCTACAATAATACACCACCTACCCCCCCCCCCCCCCCCTCCACCCCCCACTCATCCCCCCCCCCCACCACCACACACACACACACACACACACACACCCCACACACGTACAATACATCACCTATGTACACTAACCTAAAACCTTGTCCCCCCCTGCCCCCCCCTCCACCACCCACTCATCCCCCCCCCCCCCCCCACACACACACACACACACACACACACACACACACACGTACAATACATCACCTATGTACACTAACCTAAAACCTTGTCCCTCCCTGCCCCCCCCTCCACCACCCACTCATCCCCCCCCCCCCCCCCCCACACACACACACACACACACACGTACAATACATCATTTATGTACACTAACTTAAAACCTTGTCCCCCCCTGCCCCCTCCCCCCCCCCCCCCCCCCCCCCCCTCCACCACACACTCATCCCCCCCCCCCCCCTCACACACACACACACACACACACACACTCCCCCCACACGTACAATACATCACCTATGTACACTAACCTAAAACCTTGTCCCCCCCTGCCCCCTCCCCCAAGACAATTGTGGAGACTTCGAACTCACAGGACGACATCAATGGCTTGGCTGACGTGTTCAAATACATGATCAACTTCTTCATCCAATCCGGTGGAATTTTGTGTGGCTCCACCATCAGTGTTGTTGGCCAAGAGGGCGGCAGCTTTCTCTTTCAGTGCAACAGCGGTTTCCTGTCAGGCTACTTGGTTAAACCAAACCCCCTCCTCTGCTGCTCTGTCCCCCTGTCTCCCCCCACCCCCCCTCTCACCCCCCTATCCCCCCCACCCGACTCCCCCTCTCTTCCCCCCCTCCCCCCCCCGCCCGCTCCTCCATCCCCTCCCCCGCCACCTGTGGCCGTCACCATCAGTGTCACCATGCCACCTGGTGTTGGCGTGCAGCCCACCAACCTCCACAACATTTTGAAGAGCCTAACTGTTGCAGCAAGGGTTAGCATCCCTGGTTTGGCCAACACCCCCACCACGACACCAAACGGTGATGGCGCATTCGGTTCAGTGACACAGCAACTGTATGGGGATATGCAAGATGATGTAAGTTCCTTGTACTGTCTTGCCTGTTATATGAGTGAAGTTCCTTGTACTGCCTTGCCTGCAATACGATTGAAGTTCCTTGTACTGCCTTGCCTGCAATACGATTGAAGTTCCTTGTACTGCCTTGCATGCAATACGATTGAACTTCCTTGTACTGCCTTGCCTGCAATATGATTTACTGCCTTGCCTGCAATACGATTGAACTTCCTTGTACAGCCTTGCCTGCAATATGATTTACTGCCTTGCCTGCAATACGATAGAACTTCCTTGTACAGCCTTGCCTGCAATATGATTTACTGCCTTGCCTGCAATACGATTGAACTTCCTTGTACAGCCTTGCCTGCAATATGATTTACTGCCTTGCCTGCAACACGATTGAACTTCCTTGAACAGCCTTGCCTGCAATATGATTTACTGCCTTGCCTGCAATACGATTGAACTTCCTTGTACAGCCTTGCCTGCAATATGATTTACTGCCTTGCCTGCAATATGATAGAACTTCCTTGAACAGCCTTGCCTGCAATATGATTTACTGCCTTGCCTGCAATACGATTGAACTTCCTTGAACAGCCTTGCCTGCAATATGATTTACTGTCTATCCTGCAATACGATTGAAGTGCCTTGTACTGCCTTGCCTGCAATATGATTTACTGCCTTGCCTGCAATACGATTGAACTTCCTTGAACAGCCTTGCCTGCAATATGATTTACTGCCTTGCCTGCAATACGATTGAAGTGCCTTTGTGTTATGAGCTGAACATGACGGCACTGCTATGTTTCCTGCTCCTCATACATTGTTCCTGCTACCCTCCTTCCCTCCCTTTTACCCCTTCTCTTCGACCATTACCCCCCCCCCCCCCACACACACACACACACACACACTGTTCCCTCCCTCCCTCCTTTCATTTCTTCCTTCAAGCCCCTTACCCCCCTCTCTCCCTCCTTCTTTTCTCTAACCATTTTCTCCCTCCCTCCCTCCCTCCCTCCCTCCCTCCCCCCTCCCTCCCTCCCTCCCTCTCTCTCCCTCCTTCTTACTCCTTTACTCCCTCTCTCCCACCCTCCCTTCTTCCCTCCCTCCTCTTTCCCTCCATCCCTCTCTCCCTCTCTCTCTCCCTCCACTCTCCCTCCCTCCCACCCTCCCTCCCTCCCTCCCTCCCTCCCTCCCTTACACCCCCACTCCTCCCTTACACCCCCACCCCTACCTTACACCCCACCCCCCACCCCCCCACCCATTGTGCAGCTGAACCAGTTCGCCGAATTCTTTATCAGTGCCATCGACACTTACATCAACGGTGGATCGGTACCTTGCGACGGCCGCATTTCCCTTGCTGGTGTGGCCACCCCCTATGTCTTCTCCTGTTCTGGCAGTCCCGCGCTCTTGGACATCTCTGTCCCATCCCTGTGCTGTGCTGCTCCCCTCCCCCCCTCTCCTCCCCATGGCCTCCCAGCCTACCTTCCCCCCCACTATCTTCCATTCTGGTGGTTGTGGATAGCAGGGAAGGGTCCTGCACGATTCCTCCGTGTAATCCTGATGAGGTCGCCATCTCGTCCTCACTACAGGTACACATGGCACATACCACCACCAAACACACACACCACCACCAAACACACACATCACCACCAAACATACCACCACCAAACACACACACCACCACCAAACATACCACCACCAAACACGCACACCACAAACACACCACCACCAAACATACCTCTACCAAACACGCCTCCACCAAACACACCTCCACCAAACACACACACCACACACACACCACCACCAAACACGCACACCACAAACACACCACCACCAAACATACCACCACCAAACACACACACCACCACCAAAAATACCACCACCAAACACGCACACCACAAACACACCACCAAACACACACACCACACCACACACAGACCACCACACACACCACCACCACCAAACACGCAAACCACAAAAACACAACACCATCAAACACACACACCACAAACACACCACCATCAAACACACACCACCACCAAACACACACACTGCTACCAAACACACACACCACCACCAAACATACCACCACCAAACGAACGCACCACAAACACACCCTCACCAAACACACACACCAAAACCACACCACCAAACATGCCACCACCAAACACACACGCACCACACACACCACCAACATACATCAACACCTCAACCACGTATGTATTAAGTTAACCTGGTGAGGTCGCCTTCTGTACCATGCTGCCACCTACGCACTCACCCACCCCCTAACCTGTGTCACCTACCCCCCACCGCCCCCCCACCCCACCCACCCCACCCCTAACCCGTGACCCCCCACCCCCCACCCCACCCCACCCCACCCCCTACAAACACACACATACACACCGTACCCCACGGCACCCATCAAAATACTCACCCACCTACTCACCCACCCACAGCTCAACCACCCCCTACCCCACGGCACCCATGCACCACTCACCCACCACCCGCCCACCACCCACCCATCAGGCCATCACCCACCCACCCTCCCTTACTCCAGGTCGCCCTGGATAAGTTCCACAACGACACAAAACCGGCGATGCTGGATACCAACTTCACACGTGGCAAGCCCACCGGCGTTAAGCCAAGCGGAGCATACCGCGTGGATCGCTTGGTGTCTGGTGCTGGCCAGCGGACCAGTCTACCCAAAGTAAACTCCATCCTGACGTTCCTTGCCAAGGGTGGGGCAGCAGAGATAGATGGTTTGGGTAGCTACGTGGCGATGAGTATTACGGAGCTTGTGGCCCAGGGCAAGATTGTTTGCAACTCGCTCGTCACCATTATGGGGCTGATTGACCCGTCCATGATGCAGGTGAATAGCTATGAATGTGTCTGTTGTATGTTGTTACAGTCCAGGGTGATGTCGTATGCAACTCATTCATCACCATCATGGGGCTGATCAACCCATCCATGATGCAAGTGAATAGCTATGAGTGTGTTTGTTGAATGTTGTATGTTCTTACAGCCCAGGCAGGTCCAGGGCAATATTGTTTACAACTCATTCATCACCATTATGGGGCTGATCAACCCACCCATGCTGCCGGTGAATAGCTATGAAAGTGTTTGTTGACTGTTGAATGTTGTATCTTGTTACAGTCCAGGGTGACGTCGTATGCAACTCGCTCTTCACCATCATGGGGCTGATCGACCCGTCCATGATGCAGTTGAATAGCTATGAGTGTGCTTGTTGTATGTTGTATGTTGTTACAGTCCAGGCAGGTCCAGGTCAAGATTATTTACATCTCATTCATCACCATTATGGAGCTGATCAACCCTCCCATCATGCAAGTGATCTGCTATTAATTTGTTGTTGTGTGTTGTTACAGTCCAAGGCCATTTCTCGTCACCATTGTGTGAATAGTTATTATAGATGTCCCTTAACCTGTCACTCTTTTGTTGTCCACCAACCCCACCACCACCAAGCAACCCCACCCCATAACCTAACCCACACCCTAACCTAATTAACATGCCCCTCTTCTGCTGCACACAACCTAGCCTAACCCACCCCCTAACCTAACCCACTTCCTAACCAAACTTAACCAAGCCTAACCAACCCACCCTTCCTCTGCTGCACACACCCTAAAGTAACCTAACCCACTCCCTAACCAAACCCACACCATAACCCAACCTAACCTAACTAACCTGCCCCTTTTATGCTGCACACACCCTAACCTAACCCACACCCTAACCTAACCCACTCCCTAACCAAGCCCACACCAGAACCTAACCTAACCAATCTGCCCCTCTTCTGCTGCACACACCCTAACCTAACCCACACCCTAACCTAACCCACTCCCTAACCAAACCCACACCACAACCTAACCTAACCAACCTGCCCATTTTTCTGCTGCACACACCCTAACCTAACCTAACCCACTCCCCAACCAAACCCACACTGTAACCTAACCTAACCCACTCCCTAACCAAACCCACACCATAACCTAACCTAACCGACCTGCCCCTTTTCTGCTGCAGTTTGGCTGCCATGCCCTGAACTTCATTAATGGCAATGGCGTGGCTTCTTTCTCCGTCCCAAATCTCTGCTGTGATCCCCAGCCCTTGCTCTCCCTCATCATCACCACCACTGTGTCGGTGCCCGACACCCTCAACAAGGCTCAGCTCATTACTGCCACCACCACCGCCATCAACGTCACTCGCCAGACTCCCATCACCCCAATGGAAGCAACCAACCCTGGTAGCAAGAGTACCCCCGCCCTGGGTTTCCCTACTGCGAATGATGTGTCAACAGGCGACAGCAGTGCCGTTGAGGTGGTGGTGACTGGTGACATAGTGGACGACCGAGATGCTCTGGGTGATACCTTCCAGAACATGATTGAGAGCTACATCATCAATGCCGGCCTCAGGTATGATCTCACACACACACCAGAACCCCATGATCCCCCCCCCCACACACACACACACACACACACAAATATCCCCCACCCCCCTCCCAGGTTCTCCCCATCTCCCCCTACCCACCTCCCCAGCAAAGACAACCTTAGCCCACTCCACTTGAGTTGTAACCACCTCCACAACCACCTCCACTACCACCACCATCTGTCAACTTTTTGACCCCAAACCCCATCTCCCCCAAACCCCATCTCCCCATCTCCCCCTATCCACCCGACCCCTCTTCGTCCCTTTTTCCCCCTGGTGATGTATGACCTCTACACCCCCCCACCCCATGCATGTATGCTGTTACAGTCAAGGTGTAGCCCAAATAGGCTGAAGGGACTTGCCTAACAATGACAGGAGGGTCTTAACCAAAATCACTGACAATTGTTGTCATGTGACCCCATGTGACCCATACGTATATCCCCCCAATAATGTGACCCTCTCCACCCTATCCCATCCCATCCACCCGTATATTTCCACCATCCACCATCCACCCCATCCCAATCACCCAATCCCATCCCATCCCATCCCATCCACCCAATCCCAACCCATCCCATCCACCCAATCCCAACCCATCCCATCCACCCAATCATATCCCATACCATCTCATACCATACCATACCATACACCCAATCCCATACCATCCACCCATCCCATCCCATCCCAGCCACCCAATCCCATACCATCCCATCCACCCAATCATATCCCATACCATACCATCCCATCCCATACCATCCACCCAATCCCATCCCATCCACCCAATCCCATCCCATCCCATCCCATCCACCCAATCATATCACATCCCATCTCATCCCATACCATACCATACCATACCATCCACCCAATCCCATACCATCCACCCATCCCATCCCATCCCATCCCATCCACCCAATCCCAACCCATCCCATCAACCCAATCATATCACATCCCATCTCATACCATACCATACCATGCCATACCATACCATCCACCCAATCCCATACCATCCACCCATCCCATCCCATCCCAGCCACCCAATCCCATACCATCCCATCCACCCAATCATATCCCATACCATACCATACCATCCCAATCCCATCCCAGTCTCCCATCCCATACCATCCCATCACCCCATCTCCCAGCCCCATCCATCCACCCAATCCCATCCCATCCCATCCCATCCCATCCCATCCCACCCAATGCCAGCCCACCGCCACCCCATCCCATTCGATCCCTCCACACCCAATCCCATCCAATAAACCCATCCCCATCCAATACCATACACCCAATTCCTCCAATCCAACCCCCCATCCCATCCCCCAGTCCCATCCCCCCCCATCCCATCCCACCAATCCACCAATCCATCCATCCCCATCACCATCCCATCCCATCCCAACCCAACCATCCCTCCCATCCACCCATTCCATCCCACACCCATCCCACCCCATCCCATCCCATACACCAAATCCCATCCATTCGAACCCATCCCACCATCCATCCCAGACAACCCAAGGCCATCCCCACCCCATCCACCCCCATCCCAGCCATACACCCAATCACCATCCAATCCCATACACCCACCCCATCCATCACCCTAATCTCACTCCAATCCAATCCAATCCAATCCGCCCAATCCCACACCATCCCATCCACCCTATCCCATCCCATCCACCCAACCCCATTTCATCCACCCGGACACAGGTGTGGCTCAACCATTCAGCTGAGGAACAGCGAGGACAAGGACCCCTTTGTGGTGTACCAGTGTGCACAACAGCCTCGCACCCCTGGACTGGAGAGTGTCACTAGTGTCCTCAACAGCCTCTGCTGTTAAATCATTGGCTTGGTTTGGCTTGGCCTCTGCAGTGTCTCCAGGACCCCTTTGTGGTGGACCAGTGCGCACAACAGTCTCGCATCCCTGGCCTAGAGAGTATCACCTTCGTCATCAACAGCCTCTGCTGTTAAATCATTGGCAGTGTTTCCATGTCCCCCCCACCTTCTGTACGTGCTAGCTGGCTTGGCTTGACCTGGCTTGGAATCATTGGCAGTGTCTCCAGGCACCCCCCCCCCCCCACACCCACACACACACCACCTTATGTAGGTGCTAGCTGGCCTGGCTTGCCTCTGCTGTGCAAAGCATTGGCAGTGTCTCCATGTCCCCAACGCTTCCCCAGATCCTGCCCCCCCTCTCTCCCCATCCCCCTGGAAGCTGAGGTTGGCATTGGTTTGACCACTGCCACCATCAAGACTTCATGAAAGACACGTTCTCCTGCAATATGGGGAAATTTGAGCATGAGATATTGACCCTCCATTTATATTGAGATTTCCATCCCCCTATGCTTTTTCTTTTTTAAGCCCTTCCTATTATATTCACGGTTGGGCAAGTCCCTCTAGCTTATTTGGCCTACCCGTGGACTGTATTTGAAATTGAAATTGTTACATCCGAGTAATGAATTCACTCTCAGGACGTGAATGTAAGGACGCCACAGCGTAAGCCGGAGCTAGCCGTAGTCACCGTAGCCCTGGACTTTAACATACATTCATTCCGTCCCCCATTTTCATATTTTCACCCAATTATACCAAGTTTGTGCCGAGATTTTCACCCAGTTATACTTTCCCCACTTTTGCCGATATAAACGGGGGGGTGAAAACTTAATGCTCGATTTTCATTTAATGAGTGGTGTACACCAGTTCTGGTCACAGGTGGTTGTTGTCCTGCAAGATAGGGATACTTCGAGCAATATATTTTCTCAATTATATTTCCCCCATGAATGCCATGCCTCATTTTTCTCTGCCTTTCCCCATGAATGCCTCGCCTTGCTTTGTCTTTCCCCATCCATTTGAAATAAATGGGTGGGTAAAATGTAATACCGGTACTACATTTTGTACTCACCAAGCAACTGGTATATCCCAATCCATTTCCTTAGGAACTGAGGTCATTCAAGGTGTCTAAGTTCTTGAGAAGCAAATTATTCTGTTGTAGTAGTACAGAGGGTAAGGTTTTTGAATTTCTCCCGACTTCGACTTGAACTTGATTACATAGCTACAGCCAGCAATTTGGTTGCTGGCCGTCTTCGGCAGTGATAAACAAATACCAGGAAAAATGTAAACGCGCCAACGTGGACAACTTGTTTGTTTCCTTTTTTTCTTTTACCGGCGGGAGCATAAAAACAAAATGGGGGACACCTATCCCTAAACAACCTGAGGGGGGCTGCCCTCCCCCCCCCCCCCCCCCCCCCCCCCTCCTTCAACAGAAATACCCCTTTTTTGAAAAACTTAAATGTGGATTCTGGGGGGGTACAATATGGCGCACATAATGGCATCCTCGGAATTCCCACACAGGGCAGGGGCCATCCCACCCTTAATCACCCATTTACCCACCCACTCACCCATTAATTCACCCAGCCTCCAACCCCATTCACCCACCCAAGGGGTAGATACTTATCGCACGGGTTCCAAAGTGGAGCCAATGGACTGCCCTTGCCAAGGCCTACTCATGGGTGGTCTCAGAATGTCATTTGGAGGTCTGAGTAAAAAGTTAAAAAAAACTGAGGAGGGCCGACCCCCCCCCCAGTCCCCCACCCCCACCCCACCCCTAAATGAGGTGCTCAGGATGACCTAAACAATGTCTCATAATATCGCCATGATATATGCCATTACAGCCCCATTGTCAGAAAAACATGATCGGGAGAAGGAAACATTAGGTGGCCTTGACACCTCCTGTTACCGGTAACCATTTTTTTTTAATTTTGGTTGAAGGCATAATTATACCGGTATTCGAGGGGGGGCAAGGAAAAAGATTTCGTACCGCATGTTCGATACGGATAGAGAACCGCGAGCAATAGTCGATACAAAAAAATCATGTCGATACACCCACGGGCGGCCGAGATACGAGGGGGGGGGGGAGGGGGGGTCCGACCGTTTTCCCAATTTTATTTGTACCTCGTGTAACTTTCTTGCCAGTGCGAGTTTTCGAGCGTGAGGTACACCAATGAGTACGTCTCGACGAGAGGAGTGCGAATCTGCATTCGTTAGTAAGTTACACGCAGGGTGGAATAGGTGGATCTCCTGGAAGGTACATCCAGGCTGGACGCCAGGCTGGACGTCACCCAGACCTTCGCGCCCAGCTTCGCACGAGCGGCAGTTGGCAGCGAAAAAGGCGCGCGCGCAACGCGTTTGGATGCGCGTTCTGAACTCTGGTCCCCTACGAGGTTCCTAAAGCAGTGGACCCCCCCCCCCCCCCCCCCCCCACACACACACACACACACACACACACACACACACACACACACACACACACACACACCACACACACACAAACACGCACGCACACACACACACACCAGACACACACACACCACCCGAGCAGACCATCAGGCTCCAGAATACAAGTTGAGTCGATGAAGCCATGATAATGATGATATTAAAGTTAGAAACGGTAGACAGATAAATAGCGCCTTCAGTCCTTTACATACCTTAGTGATCTCCTCCAAGGGTGCGGACGACTGCGGAGCGCTCAAGAAAGTTGTAAAAATACTGAAATCTAAATAACTTTGTCCAAACTTGATATTTGTATCTTTGGGTTGTATGGTTGGAAAGGCCTTGACGAGATGATGCTCATGGACCCCCCTTTCACTATGTTATACTGTCTGGGTGTTCAGATATGAGGTCTCAAAGGGGGGGAGGGAGGGGGGGGGGGGGAGGGGGGGGTCCAGGGGTCAATATAACAACTTCCGAACATGCGGTCTGCCAACTTTATTCTTGCCCCCCCCTCGCCGGTATTATAATATACATGATATATTGATGTCCAAAATACTTTCAAGTCCTGATCAACATGCATGCATTTTTTTTTAATTTAACCATAATTGGTTGATAAAGACTCCAATGGTGACTACTGCTAGCTCCGGCTTACGCAGTGGTGTCCTTAACTTCACGTCCTGAGAGTGGCGCATTTCTCGGATGTGACAATTTCAATTTCAATTTTAAAGACTCCAGCATGAAGCTGGTCACGAATCCTTACACAAAGCAAGATCTCTGTGCGTCTCAATATCATCAGCAGCTGTCCAGACCATCCCACACTGACATGGAGGGATTTTCCCATCCTTCAATTTTCTCCAACTTAGTTCGAATTACTTCATTTAACCCAGGAGAAGTGCAATGAATTCGTCTTGATGGAAACGTGTTTATCCAAAAGTTTTCAGACACCTGGAATGTAATTTAAATTCGATTTCGATTTCAAGTTCGATTTCAAGTTCGAAACCTTGTTGTGCTTGTGATCTGCTGCCTCGAAGCCGACTACTGAAGAGTCTATTCACGGCAAAAGTCCTTCCAAGAGGCAGAATGTGGACCTGGGTGATAGCCGCCTGCTGTCTGACGATAATGACGAATGCATGCGCAAATGTCCTCCTTGTGCCCGGTCGGCAACTGGATTCGCGGGGTCGCAACAGGAGCAGGTCCGGGGGGGGGGGGGGGGGGGGGGGGGGGGGGGGGGGGAGGCTTATATGGTCCTCAGAATGTCACCGGAGTACCGGAACCTCAGGACCGACAGATCACACGCGCCCCCCCTAACGGATACCACTTTCCGATACCCCTCCGTAGTCCCTACTGGTTCCCGTGGGTATCGTACGGATACGGGGGGCTTGGATTTGGAAGACGGTGAGCAGCCCAGAGTCGGCTGGAAAAAAATGTACTTTACCAATCCAATCAAATTACTCATCTTGCAGGCGCCGAACACCATAATGAATGGTAAACAAGTAGACCATCCAATAATCGAACTCAAACTAAGCCCCTGTAATCCTGAATGGTCCTAGGGTTCAAAGTGGTCTCACTCAGTCGTGACGTTTACATGTGTTCAATGTTCTGGTATAGACTATTGGACTGATTGGCCAGTTGCTTGGGTCAGTGTCGAAGACAAGTACTCCCAAAGACGGCTAGCAGCCTTGTAAAGGGGTAAGGCTAGAGCAATGCATTTATAACTTACACCTGATGCCGTCGGTGATAGTACCGGTGTTCGTTTCAGGGTCGTGAATGTGGCTGGTGTTGACCTCATTGCTTTGTTCAAGGTACGTTGGGTTTATACCCCCAAAGAAGGCGAGCAGCCTTGTGCGGCTAGAAGAATGCATTCAAACATATGACTTCAATTGCCCAAGCTCCACACATAAGGCATAAACGTCAACAGCGCAGAAAGGGTCCGGTTACAGCATTTGGCGCTAATGGTTTTAAAATTATATATTTATGAGCATGTAGGCCACATAGGCTATACATTCGTAAATGAAGTGCTGTTAACAATCTCTTGGTAATATGGTACGGACGTGCAATAAGGCCTACAATGCGCATTTTAGGCATAATGGTGGTTGGTCCCAGTGCAAGCAAATGGGCTGGCCCCCATAACCTCACGCCTCATAATAAGGCATACTATGTATTCATTTATGGGCATAATCCTTGTCTTAGCATCAAGAGTTGGGGCCTGAACATGCAGCAGTGGCTCCAAAGCAGGTTCTCTCTTTTTGTTTGCGACGTGTAACAGCTTCTCTGCAGCAGACATTGAGAACCCACCAGCTTCTCTGCAGCTACCCACCAGATAGTATCCACTAGGCATTGACTACTCGACAGCTTCTAAGCAGCTACCAGCTGCAGCCACTGACAGCAGGCAGACAGATACACACATGACAACAGCAGGCATGCGTCTGCCTATGTCTACGGGCACACAAGGAAACCAGGTACAGCCTGCTTCAACCCATGGATAAAGTTTATCACAAGCATCAGCTGACCCACCCACCAGCAAGTGTCACTGCCAGCAGGCAGACAGATACACACATGACACCAGCATGCATGCAGCCGCTTATGATTACAAGCACACAAGGAAAGCAAGTACAGCCTGCTTCAACCCATGGATAAAGTTTATCGCAAGCATCAGCTGACCCACCCACCAGCCAGTGTCACTGCCGACAGACCGATAGCACAGGCGTGCATGCACTACAGGCCACACTACCAGCAAACAGCTGCAAGCGCACTTCCAGCCGCAGTCATTATCGGCAAACATCATCAGGCGCACAACCAGCCAGAGTCACTATCTGCAAACAGATGGCACAGGCGTGCAGGCTGCTGCAATTGAGCACACTAAGCAAGCGAGGAGAGCCTGCCTTAACCAACAAACAACGCCTGTGTTCAAGAATCAAGTGCCTGCTGAAGGATATCTGAGTGTAAGGCATAATGTGGAATACCCAATGTAAATATATGGCACAATCTAGTCAGTATCTGTCTTAGCGTCATTGGAATCCGGCCTCCAAGCGGCAGGGGAGCTACTTCGAAGCTCTCCGCCCTCCCCCGACCTCCAAGCAGCAGTGAAGCTGCTTAGAAGCTCCTCCGCCCTCCAAGCGGCAGGGGAGCTGCTTAGAAGCTCCCCCGCCCTCCAAGCAGCAGTGAAGCTGCTTAGAAGCTCCCCTCTCCTCCAAGCGGCAGGGGAGCTGCTTCGAAGCACTTCTCCCTCCCCCGCCCTCCAAGCGAAGGGCTCTAAGGAAGTGGCAGGCACTTAGGCGGCGATGGCCTCCAGAGCCTCAATTGTGACAATGCTATTCCCTCGGATAACCTGTGCACGGCAAAAAAAACATAATGTAAATAAAAAAACATGAACACACGATACAAGTCCAGGGGTAGCTAAGCAAAGTTTGGCTTGGATATTCAAATGAATAAGTGCCCTTGAATCACATGTGCACAGCAAAAAACACAAAATGTCTGAGGGAACACAAGATAGAGCCCAGGGAAAGCTATGCGTAGTGTAGCTTAGATATTCATACGAGGAAGTGCTCTTGGATCACCAGCGCACAGCAAACACATATTGTCTGAGGGAACACAAGATAGAGCCTAGGGGTAGCTAGACGTAGTGTGGCTTGAATATTCATATGAGTAAGTGCCCTTGGATCACCAGTGCACAGCAAACACATATTGTCCGAGGGAATACACAAAACAAGACCAGCAAGCTAAGTGTATTGTGGCTTGGATATTCATATGAGTAAGTGCCCTTGGATCACATGTGCACAGCAAAAAACACATAATGTCTGAGGGAATACACAAAACAAGACCAGCAAGCTAAGTGTAGTGTGGCTTGGATATTCATATGAGTAAGTGCCCTTGGATCACATGTGCACAGCAAAAAACACATAATGTCTGAGGGAACACAAGATAGAGCCCAGGGGTAGCTAGACGTATTGTGGCTTGGATATTTATATGAATAAGTGCCCTTGAATTACCTATGCTCAGCAACAACAAAAAACTGAGGGAATACAGGTTGGAGTCCAGGGGTAGCCAATCCAAGCCAAAAATAAAATAGGATTTAGCACAGCTATACAGACACACACCCTACCATGACTGTTGACACTTGGTAAACTCACACAAATGATATCCGCCACCCCTTCCCCTACCCCGCCACCCCCGGCCCCAACAAACACATAAATCAACAAAAATAGTCATACACCTTAATTTGTACAATCGGCACCTCACGACCATGCTGAATACCCCCCCCCCCCCCCCCCCCCCCACACACACACACACACACACACACACACACAAACAAACACACACACACCAAGTTAAACAAATACACACATCAACACCACCCATGCGCACACATACACTGCCACGCTACCAGCCATTATGAATGCCCAGTAATTATGCACACACACCGAGTCAAACAGCCCATCAGCCCATCAGCAACTCTATCAGCTGCACGAACACCCAACTAACCCAACTAGCTGGGATTTTGAAGCGTGGACACACACACATATATACACACAGTCATACACCCAACCATGCATCTCAGCACTTGGTACACTCACCACCATGCCACTCTCAGCCTTCATCTTCTCATCCACTGTTGCGTCCAACATAAGGTCCATGAAATCAACACAACGTTCACACACACACAGTCACACACACAGTTACACCCTACCATGCATGCTAAAACTTGGTACAGTCACCACCATGCCAATGCCAGTCTTCATCTTCTCATCCACCGTTGCGTCCAACACCAGGTTGATGAAATCAACAAAACATCAACACACATAGTCACACACACAGTGTTACACCCTACCGTGCATGCTAACACTGTGTACACTCACCACCATGCCAATGTCAGTCTTCATCTTCTCATCCACTGTTGCGTCCAACACCAGGTTCATGAACTGGTCAAATCCTCGGAGCACTCCAGTTACTTGACGGTTTGCATTCAAAGTAACTGTGCAAGGGAGGAAAAGACAGTGAGTGTGCTGTGGGTGTTTGTGTTTGTTTGTGTGTATGCAGCGTGCCAACACTGCTGAGGTGCAGTACACCAGCACCTTGGATGATGGCACCTTAGCCCCCCCCCCCCCCCCCCCCCCTCCACATCCACACACCCTGCAGGAGACACTGTGTGAGAGAGTTGCCAGGGTTTTTCTTTTCAGCTACGAACAACAGCTTCTAAGCAGCTACTCTGACTGGCTTTGAGCCAAACCGAATACGACCTAGTGCAACTTGAAGCAGACACAATGAGCAGTCCAGAACTGCTGAAAATGTTGGGTCTAGCTCAGTGGCTGGCTCAAGGAGCTGCCTAGAAGCTGCTGCTGCTCGTAGCGGAAAAGAAAATCTATGAGAGCTGCTGCTGATAACCGGCAAGGTTTAGCTGCATAGCTTTTCTTTCCAGCTATGAGCGGCAGCTTCTAGTCAGCTCCCTGTGGCAGCCACTGGGCAAAGCCCCAAGATTTCAACAGAGCAGTAAATCTGGTCGTGCCAGCTTCAAGCTGCACTAGTTTACATCAGGTTTGGCTGACTATCCAGTCAGGGGGGCTGCCTAGAAGCTGCTGCTTGTAGCTGAAAAGAAAAGCTATGTTGAGCTGCCTAGTATGTGTGGAGCAAAAACTAGAAATGTAGATTGAAAAACAAATGAAACTCTGATTCCTATGCCTCTTCAAGTCAGTCTGTTTGCCTCTGAGTCGGTGAGTGACTGAGTCGGCGAGTGGGTGAGAGGGGTGAGTGGGTGGGTGTGGGTGAGTGGGTGACAGGGGGGAGGGGGTGAGTGGGTGAGTAGGTGAGCGACCGCGGCCATCTTCTAGCAGTGTTTCTTTTATTGGCTACGTCTAGCAGCTTCTAGGCAGCTCCTTTCCCCCGTCTTTTGGCCAAACCTGGAGCTAGCTAGTATGTCTTAAAGCCGACATGAGGGACTCCCCAATGCAGCTGAAAGATTTGGCTAGACGCAGTGTCTGGTTTATGGAGGTGACTGGAAGCTGCCATGCATAGCCCCAAAAAGAAACAGAGTCTTCAAGGCTGCTCATTTTGGAGTGTTTCTAAGCTTCAATACTGATGGAGCAATGTGTTCTGCCTCAAGACAGCAAGCAACTGCTACTGGGCATAGCTATTATTTTCAGCTACAAGCAACAGCTTCTAGACAGCTGCCTCAAGACAGCAAGCAACTGCTACCAGGCATCAGGGTACTACACAATGCCCGCTACTGCGCACTAGCACACAAGGTTTTGGTGCCCAACTGCGCGATTGGCGCAATTTTATTAACCCCCTCCAAGCGCAGCGTGCAGATTTCTGTTTGCAGTTCATTCAAAAGGGCAACCCAAAAGAAGGCAGTTGCGTCAAAAGCGGATACTGAAAGTATCAAGCATAGTCCACAGATGGATGGCAGCAGTAACTAATTAACGAGCAACAGCCGCAGCCAATCTTTCAGCATATCGCAGGGATTTTCGGCATAGCGCAAAGGGCTATCAGCGAAAGGCAGGAATCAAGAGCTGTGCAAAAAAACAAAATGGCAAAATATAGTACCCTGCCCGGACCCTGCCAGGCATAAATTGTATTTTCAACTACGAGCAGGAGCTTCTAGGCAGCTCTCCTGACTGGCTTTCCAGCCCAACCTGACGAAGCTACTGCATTTTGAAGCTGACACAATCAGCTGTCCAGAACTGTAGGAATAGTTTGGTGTAGCCCAGTGGCTGGCTCGAGGGCTGTCTAGAAGCTGCCAAGAAAATCCGAAAAGATTGCCCCTGATACCAAGGTTCTTCAAGGGTACTTTCAAATCTACTTTTCAAAGAAATAACTTTTTTCTAAATGTGAGTTTAATAAGTCAAAAGCTACGTTTCAGGTGCCAGAATCCAATGACCATGAGCCAAAATCGACGTTTCCAACATAAGGGCCCCTCCAAAACTTGCGTCAGAGACGTGGAAGGTAAAGTTTTGAACAACCCTGATTACTAATATCTCCCCCCCTTTCTTCTAGTGGCTGGCCCCCTCAACCTCCCGCCTCGTTAAAAAGGCATACTATTTAGTTATGTACTCCCCCTGCCTTCAGATGTGCTTTGCTCTCCTTCATCACTTTTAGTGTTACTGTCAATAATCCCCCCCAACCCAACCCAACCCACACCCCGACATACCACACACACACGCAAACACACACTTGCAACCAGTCTCCCATCTGCTCCTAGCCCTGCTCTCACGATGCTTGAAGAGGCTCTGCCATAGCTCTCTCACACACACACACAACCAGTCTCCCATCTGATACTAGCACTGCTCCCATAAAGCTTGAAGATGCGCTACCATAGCTCACACCCACACACACAAATACAACCAGTCTCCCATCTGATCCTGGCACTGTTCTCATAAAGCTTGGGTATGCGGTACCATACCTCACACACACACACATGCAACCAATCAGGGAGTGGTGGCGTGGGCTTGCGGACCTGGTGGTCGTAAAACCCCCAGGGCTACGTGGTCGCCCTGCTCCTCTGTCAGTAAGCCTGTCGTACTAAAGTCTGTTCTAGATGGAGGGGCGGTAAACAGTCTCTCATCTGATACTAGCACTCCTCGCATAAAGCTTGAAGAAGCTCTGCCATAGCTGATCCACACACACACATGTAACCAGTCTCCCATTTGATACTAGCACTGCTCGCATGAGGCTTGGAGGTGCTCAGCCATTCCACACATGCACTGATTATTCCACACTCATAAATCACACCCAACAGGTTGTGCCAGGTTGTGAAAGTACATGCCCTTAACGCAAGCACCGATTGCTTATCACCCACGAATCACGCCCAACAAGTTGTGACAGGTTGTGTCAGGTTGTGGAAGTACATGCCCTGATACTCCTGCACTTATTATTTCTGACCCACAAATCTCGCCCAACAAGTTGTATCAGTCAAGTTGTAGAAGTACATGCCCTTCCACTCATGCTCTGGTTGTTTATCACTCAGGAATCATGCCCAACAATTTGTATCAACTTGTGGAAGTGTGCACTGCTTTTGACGATGAGGACAGTGATGGTTACATTGTCCTGTAGCCCTATTGGCCTCCGAATGGGCATTTGCTAGATCTAATCAGAGCATACCACCTGCAACCTTGGTCTGCACTGCCTACCCCAGGCCCCCAAGCAAACCAAGTATTTGGAAGGTGTTTTTTGCTCCGAGCTGCACTGAGTATTATTATGGAGACCCACATTGCGTGCGTTCAAGGCAATCGCAGCACCAGCCCGACGCCAGAGATCGCAGTCTGAGGGGTGTAGATGCATCGACTTACTGGTGAGCTTCTTGTCCATGAATTTCTTGAGCTCGGGGGGCTGAATCTTACCCATTGTTCAAGCGAGAATGTGGCGGTGGGCAGAGATGAAGATTTAGTGAATCGAATCAAGACCAGGTCGAAAGGCTTTCGGAATAATGGCACAGAGTACTGAATGCTAATATCGATAGTACAGGCGCGCGTGATGGACGCAGGCGGCAAATATGAAGTGCGATTGGCCGCTTGTCCTTGTACTTCACTGTACAGCTAAGGACTCCCACGCCACCTTCGGTTGGATTCCTGGAGTTACCTCGGTCTATCTCAGGGTCTCTCAAGTCGCTATAGGCCCCTCTTGTGCGCCTCGAAGTTGATACTTCGGCGATAGGGAGTTAGGGAAATTGGGACTAGAGAAACGCTCTTCACGTTCTTTTGCCGAACAGCCTGGCTTGAATCGGTAGTAAATAACAAGCAAACAAATAGGAGAGATTACGCGTGTGCCAGAGTTATTCAAGGAATCAAGGGTGCCGCAAATCTACGATTTGACTTGGGAGGCGTAACTGTTCTCATACTCTACGTTTAGTTACTTCGCGAGTCTCAATGTACGTCTCAAGAGCAAAAATATATGCATCATAAGCTTAAGTCTATAGAACTACGTTGCATTGTTATGGAATATACAAAATCTGTGTTCGATACGTGAAACGTAAAGTTTTGAACAAACTGGTGTTTAGCTGTTTAGTAATCTCTATTGTCCGAAACGAATAATAACTATGCTCAATTTCTGAACACGTCTGATCTTCTAAATGTTTTCATTCCCATTAATCCTTTCGGGGCTGTCTCGCTGTTACAAGTGAGCAACATTTTGACTAACAGGGTTTCTCAAAACGGAGAAGACGGCGAGTAGCCAAATTGCTGGCTGGAGCTATGTAACCAAGCTCAAGTTGTTCAAGACGCTACGTTCCACGACTCAGGTTTTGGGATTGGCCGTAAGTACGTTGGGAACCTAGACTTTGGCTCGTGAAACGTAGCTTATTAAGTATCCGTGAACAGCCTTGTCCAGGATTGTTTAGGATGCTGCGTCCTCCGTCGTAGACGCAACGTTGTTCACGTCAATGAGTCCTGCAACCTGGGGGAGGGTCCGTTAATCCAGACGGAAGGGTCCATTGCGTCGCAGGACACAGCCTATACAATTTGTTGAGCTTGAGCCAGCAGAGCTGGGGGTCCTCCTGTAGTACCCTGTCCCTCAGAACCTGCTGGGGAGCTGGTGGGGATGAGTGAGCAGCTGACGGCGATTGATTTTCGCTAATGACTTTCAGATGACCTATGTTAATCCAATTTTGAACGGGAAAATGCCTTGAAGTACGGGCTGTACACATCCCACTCATATTAGTCGGCTCGTCTGACTAATATTAAGTAACATGAAAAATGAATATTCATCCACTGATATCCAGTATTAACCAACATAATCGTTCCCTACTCATGATACATCTATTTTGGCTCACAAAACGTAGATTTTGGCTTATGAAACGTACCACTGTACCAGTGGCTTCTGGAATAACCTTAAACAAACCTGATAGCCATTACCTTCGTATTCGTGCTCCGAATTTAGTGTTAGGCTTCAGAGACCAGATCATGTACAAGATGGTTACACAGGTCTTTCATCTGTCTAACCCAGTTAGTATGCTCCCTGATATTTTTCGGTCTTACATGAGGTGACTTGGAATTGGAAGTCGGTGCGCAGCCCAGAGTTGGCTGAAAAACATGTAACAATCCAATACAATCCAATATCAGGGGGCTAGATAAGCGATTCAACACTGCGTAAGGTACACGCTACCTACAAGCTATTTGATAACATTCTGTACTCCAGAGTGCGGTGTAGTGACGTTTATACTAACTGTTATGATATGGCTCGCTACGACTCGTGAGTCATATCCTGTACTGCCCTGCAGGGTTTCCCATGGAAGGGAAACCTCCCGGTACGATATCTGCTACTATATGTATCCTGCCCACTGTGGCCCATGTAACATTATCTAAGCTTCAAACTACCTATGCTTACTCCGCCCGCACATGGTGAGCAGCCTGACGGCTGATTGGCCATGCAATGACAACACCTAACCAAACAACCGACTAACTAGCTATGAGATAACCAAGACAACAAAATCTCATTGAGTTGTTTTCTACTGCCTCAGACGGCTAGCAGCCAAATTGCTGGCTGAAGCTACGCAACCATGTTCAAGTTCGAGACCAAAATAGTTAACTGCCTTAGATGCCACCTCGTGATCATCCTCACTATCACTGTAGCACCATCTCAGGGACCCCGTCGGTAAAACGATTGTTTGGGGCTCAGTTCATCAAGGCCTTTTCTTTTTAGCCCTTCCTGTCACGGTTGGGCAAGTCCCTTTAGCCTATTTGGCCTACCCCTGGACTGTAACTAACTTACTTCCGTGATCATCCACTTCATTGCATGCTGCATACGGGAGTGTGGTATATAAGTATTGTTATATTGTTCAACGGTATGCAACCCATGTTTACCCTGCCCGCAGACAGTGAGCGGCCTGAAGTCATACAATATCGTATGTGACAACCTCAGATCTGACACATGTGGTGGTCGTTCTTATCTAAATGGACAATAACACTTAAGGTTATTCTGTGTTCAGGAGTGCGGTGTAGTAGTCAGTGTTGTAAGCTGTGGTATGCACAATTCGACCACCTGATCAGATGGTCGAATCGTTAATACCACAGCTTACAACATGTGGCTCTGTATGACACGTGAACCATATCAGAACAGTCATAGACTCATGAAACTAGTCATGTTTACTACACACAGACAACAACACTCTTGGAACCAATCCACCTAAACAAGGGATGGGTGGTGTTGTTTTGTGTTGGACCCAATCCACCGAGGTTATTCTGTGTTCAGGAGGGTGGTGTAGTAGTCATGTAATCATGATAGTAGTCATGTTTACTACCATATGTAGAGACTAGCATATCATATGGTGTTGACCAAAGGCGAGTATGATATCATATGATCTTGTATGTAGATGGTAACATTGGCATAGTCAGACTGCCAGCATCATATGATCTCATATGATGACATGATATCATATGGTATCATATTGCCGTTCACTACATATCATCCACCTTGAATGTCTATTTGGCACCTCCCCGGCACCTTCCCGCCCGCCTTCAAGTGTATGGTGCATGCCAGGCAATACATGTCCCCACCAAGACCTAGAATAGGCACAAAGGCACAAAGACCAACATGCTCCTCACTTGTTCTCTAGAATGTATTGCTACTCACCCGCAGCACGGTCAGCACTCCTAACGCCCCACGTATCATCCACCTTCAGCTACTCCCCGGCACCTTCCCGCCCGCCTTCAAGTGTATGGTGCATGCCAGGCAATACATGTCCCCACCAAGACCTAGAATAGGCACAAAGGCACAAAGACCAACATGCTCCTCACTTGTTCCCTGGAATGTACTGCCACTCATCCGCAGCACGGTCAGCACTCTTAACGCCCCACGTATCATCCACCTTAAGCTACTCCCCGGCACCTTCCCGCCCGCCCTCATGTGTATGGTGCATGCCAGGCGACACATGTCTGCATAAAAGCCTATAATAGGCACTAAGGCCTAATCCCCTTTCAACGAATGGCTCAATGGCAGAGCTTCTTGAACGACGTGCACTTTAGTGTTCGCGGTCGCTGTCAACCGCTATGGTAGCTTCGTCCAGGTAAAGTGTCATCCACCTTGAATTCCCCATCACTGTCACGAGTATCATCACCCAGAGTGATGGCTGGGCCTCATGCATTTGGATCCGCTGCAGGTTGGGGGTACACCTCTCCTCACTTCCTCCCTGGGTTGTATTGTCACTCCTCGGCAGCACGGTCAGGACTCTTACCACCCCAAGTGTCATCCACCTTTAACTCCCCATCACTGTCACGTGTATCATCACCCACAATGATGGCCGGGGCTCATGAATTTGGATCCGTTGCAGGTTGGGGGTACACCTCTCCTCACTTCCTCCTTGGGTTGTATTGCCTCTCATAGGCGGCACAGTCAGGACTCTTACCGACCCAAGTGTCATCTACCTTCAACTCCCCATCACTGTCACTTGTATCATCACCAATAGTGATGGCTGGGGCTCATGAATTTGGATCCGTTGCAGGTTGGGGGTACACCTCTCCTCACTTCCTCCCTGGGTTGTATTGCCACTCCTCAGCAGCTCGGTCAGCACTCTTCCCGCCCCAAGTGTCATCTACCTTGAAATCCCCATCACCGTCAGCGGAACCAAATTGCCGAGATCCGAAACCACCTCGTTGAGTATCATCAGCCACATTGATGGCCGGGGCTAACGAATTGGGATCAAACGCAGGCGGGGGGGGCAGGCCCACATTCTGGGGGGGGCCTTGTCCTTGGGCCCCAGGTCCCGCGTTGTACGGGGGTGGGGTGTGAGTAGCCGGAGGTTGGTTGTACTGCGGGGTGCGGCTTTGTTGCTGGTTGTACTGCGGCAGTGTGGCATCCCCCTCTTGCTTGCGCTCAATGTCCTTCTTTTGGTTCTGCTTTCCCACGTCAGCTTGCTTCAGCCTGCAGGCCACAGGAATTCGCATAGCACTTATTATAGCACTGATCATAGCCCTGGAACATGACCACGACACTGACACTGAGACCGACGATGACACCAGCAACGAATTGCAAATAAGACCATATTAACTTGAACTTGAACACGAATCCAACACCGAGACTGACACCGAAACCGGCACCAACACCGAGACCGACACCGGCACCAACACCGAGACTGACACCGACGATGACACCTGCAACTGATTGCAAATAAGACCACATTAAATTGAACTTGCACCCGACCCCAACACCAAACCGGCACCAACACCGAGACTGACACCGAAACTGACACCAACACCGAGACTGGCACAGAAACCGACACTAACACCGACACTGACACCGACACCGGCAACGAATTGCAAATTATACCACATGAACTTGAAACGAACAGAACACCAGACCCGGCACCAACACCCAAACCGACACCAACACCGAGACTGGCACAGAAACCTACATTAACACCGGGACTGACACCGAAACCGGCAAAAAATTGCAAATTAGACCACATGATCTTGAACACGAACAGGACACCAAACCGGGACTGACACCGACAATGACACCAGCACCGAATTGCAAATAAGATCATATGGACTTTAAGTTGAACACAAACGCGACACCTGACACTGACACGGCACCGACACCTGCAACGAATTGCAAATCAGACCACATGAACTTGAACACAAACACGACACCAACACCGACAACAACACTGACATCGAAACCAGCAACGAATTGCAAATAACGTAATAAGACCTCATGAACTTTAACTTGAACACAACACTGACACCTAGACTGACACTGACACCGACACCAGCACCAAATTGCAAATTAGACCACATGAACTTGAACTTGAGCACGACGCTGACACCAACACCAAGACTGGCACCGAGAATGACACCTGCAACGAATTGTGAATTAGATCACGATAACTCTAACTTGAACACCAACGCGTCACCTAGACTGACACTGACACAGACACCAGCACCGAATTGCAAATAAGACCACATGAACTTTAATTTGAACACAAACGCGACCCCTAGACTGACACCGACATCAACACCAGCACCAAATTGCAAATAAGACCACATGAACTTTAATTTGAACACAAACGCGACACCTAGACTGACACCGACATCAACACCAGCACCGAATTACAAATAAGACCACATGAACTTTAATTTGAACACAAACGCGACACCTAGACTGACACCGACATCAACACCAGCACCGAATTGCAAATAAGACCACATGAACTTTAATTTGAACACAAACGCGACACCTAGACTGACACCGACATCAACACCAGCACCGAATTGCAAATAAGACCACATGAACTTTAATTTGAACACAAACGCGACACCTAGACTGACACCGACATCAACATCAACACCAGCACCGAATTGCAAAAAAGACCACATGAACTTTAATTTGAACACAAACGCGACACCTAGACTGACACCGACATCAACACCACCACCGAATTGCAAATAAGACCACATGAATTTTAACTTGAACACAACACCAACACCGGGACTGACACCGATAATGACAATTGCAACAAACTGTGAATTAGATCACATGAACTTGAACTTGAACACAAACCGACACTGGTACCGAGAAACGACACTGGTACCGAGAATGACACCAACACCGACATCGGCAACACATTTATAAATAAGTTCACATGGAATTGAACTTGAACACAATCTTCACCCTCTTACTTGATCAGCACATGCAGCAGGACTCCGTGGACCCTCAAACATGCTGGAGACCCCTGGCGCCGCCTCCGCCTCACTTCCCTACAAGATCTCCCCCCCCACCCCCCACCCCCACACACACACCACCCCCACCCACACCCTCACACACATTAACTTGATTAGCTCACGCAGATGGACTCTGCGGACCCTCAAAGAACAACTCCCATTCAAACATGCTGGAGACCCCTGCTGGCGCCGCCTTCGCCTCGCTTCCCCGCAAGATCTCCCCCCCCCCCCCCCCCCCCCACACACACACACACACACACACACACACACATCACCACCACACACACATCACCACACACTCCCCCCCACACACTTACTTGATCAGCTCACGCAGGTAATGCGGATCCACCTCTGTCTTCAACTCATCATCTCCCTTGTGCATGATTTCTACGCAGCGAGGCACACATGGATAGGGCTGTCAATATCATGCTGCGTTCAAGACTACTTAGAATTTGTGTTAAATGAGCTCTGTCTTATTGGCAGCAGCAGGTGTGAACAGCATTTTTAAGGCCCGCGCATATAACATCTCATTGGAAGCATTTTCCAACTTCCAACCCTCTTAAACGCATCATCCCGATTGTGCATGATTTCTACGCAGCAGGGTACACATGGATAGGGATGTCAATATCATGCTGCTTTCAAGACTATCATTGGACATGAACACAGTCTCCAGTGGCAGCAGCGCGTGTGAACATCGTTTTTAGGTTCATGAACCAACAAATTCATAGTAAGCGTTTCCCAACTTTCGACCTTCTTCAACTCATCATCTCGCGTGTACATGATTTCTGCGCAGAAGGGCACACATGGACAGGGCTGTTAATATCATACAACATTACATAGGAAGCATTTTCCAACTTCCAACCCTCTTAAACCCCTCATCCTGCTTGTGCATGATTTCTATGCAGAAGGGCACACATGGATAGGGCGGTCAACATCACGCTGCTTTCAAGACTACACGCAACATTTCGTTTAATTTTTTTTTTTACTATTGACCTTATTCAACTCATCATCTCGCTTGTACATGATACAAACGCAGCAAGGCACACATGGATAGGGAACGGCAAATCATATGATGTTGACCAAAGATGAGAATGATATCATATGATATCATACAAAAATCATATGATGTTGACCAAAGATGAGTATGATATCATATGATACCATACAAAAATCATATGATGTTGACCAAAGATGAGTATGATATCATATGATATCATACAAAAATCAGATGATGTTGACCAAAGATGAGTATGATATCATATGATACCATACAAAAATCAGATGATTTAATATCATATGATATGATGGCCCAAGCCAAAGTTACCTAGTCAGACCGCCGGCATCATATGATATCATATTGCCGACCCCTACAAAAGGATACAACATGACAGGGATTTGTTTCCCAAATCTGGAAGTGGGTATTTTCTAGCTTTATGGTTTTAGGCCTCCTTCAGGGACAGTGTTTTATAGCTTTTTATAGCTTATATAGCTTTTGTAGCTTTTTATGACCTCTTAGATCAAAAGCCCACAGAAAACCTTTTTCGAACATTTGTTTAGTGACAATTTTGCCAAAACGGGGTAAAAACTAGCGATCGATATATAAAGCGGAACAAAATCCCTGATGCATGATTGGGGTTGTCAACATGAAGGTCCACAAATAGATTGACAACATGAAGGTACAACTGATGATATTGACACCTTTTATACATAATTAGGGTTGTCAATATGAAGGTACATCACGAAACAAACAAACCTACACCCAGCCCAGACCCAGCCTACCTTTTTCAAGCTTCCTCTGATTCTCAAGCAGAATCTTCTTCGTCGTTTGTTCAGTCCAGTATGATAAGTAGCCCACCACTGCACCCGTGGTGGAAAGGATCACCCTAGAGTGGGGCTTTCCAGGGAACCACATATGTGACAATAAGCCGCCGGCTGCGACCCCACCCATCGTCTTGTTGCCAAAGTCCTCCTTGCCACCTCGTACCTGAACCAGGCAAGGAGTTGGGGGTTAGGGTTTCTGGTTTGGGTCAGTGGTGGACAGGATCACCCTAGAGTGGGGCTTCCCAGGGAACCACATCTGTGACAAGCCGAATGCTGCGACCCCACCCATTGTCTTGTTGCCAAAGTCCTCCTTGCCACCTTGTACCTGAACCGGGCAAGGTTTTTGGGTTTAGGGTTTCTGGTTTGGGTCAGTGGTGGACAGGATCACCCTAGAGTGGGGCTTTCCAGGGAACCACATGTGTGACAATAAGCCGCCGGCTGCGACCCCACCCATTGTCTTGTTGCCAAAGTCCTCCTTGCCACCTCGTACCTGAACCAGGCAAGGGGGTGAGGTTTAGGGTTTCTGGTTTGGGTCAGTGGTGGACAGGATCACCCTAGAGTGGGGCTTCCCAGGGAACCACATGTGTGTCAACAAGCCGCCGGCTGCGACCCCACCCATTGTCTTGTTGCCAAAGTCCTCCTTGCCACCTCGTACTTGAACCGGGCAAGGTTTTGGGGTTTAGGTTTTTGGGGGTTGGGTTTGGGTCAGTGATGGGTAGGATAACCCTTGATGAGTGGGGCTTCCCAGGGAACCATATCTGCGACAACAAGCCGCCAGCTGCGATTCCACCCATGATCTTGTTGCCCAAGTCCTCCTTGCCTCCTCATACATGAACCGCGCAAGGGTTTGAGGTTCAGGGTTTCTGGTTTTTGGTTTTGGACAGTGGTGTAAAGGATCACCCTTGATGAGTGAAGCTTCTCAGGGTAACAAATCTGAACTAGAAGGTCGCCGGCAGCGATTTCACCCTTTGTCTTGTAGCCACAGTCTTCCTTGCCTCCTCGGACCTGAACCGGGCAAGGGTTTGAGGTTCAGGGTTTTTGGTCTAGAGTTTTGGTCAGTGGGTGATAGGATCACCCTAGAGTAAGGCTTCTCAGGGTAACATCTGAAATAGAAGGCCGCGGTCTGCGATTCCACCCTTTGTCTTGTAGCCAAAGTCCTCCTTTCCTCCTCGAATCTGAACCGGGCAAGGGTTTGAGGTTTAGGGTTTCTGGTTTGGGTCAGTGATGGGTAGGATAACCCTTGAGTGGGACTTCCCAGGGAACCATATCTCCTTGTCTTCTCGCACCTGAACTGGGCAAGGGTTAACTCATTTTGCACAGTTGCTTCAGTCATAGTGTTGCGGCACACAGCCCTTACACGGTTGCAACTACCAAGGGCACAAGCACACACGTTTTAGGGTTTAGGTTGCAGGTTGTAAGTTGTAGGGTGCGTCAGGCCAAAAGTGTGTGAGACGAGTTAACATGAAGTGAAGATAGTTCAATGAGCACTAGGAACTCTAGTGGGTAGGATTGTGGGAAGGATTGTGTGCAGTATGGAGGTTGGCTACTGTGCAAGCAACCGGGCTGGCCCCCTCAACCTCTAGACTCGTAATAATGCAAGATAGTTGTTTATTTTTTGTGGGGACAAGAGGCATACCGTAGCCCATTGCCACCAAATGTTCCTTTTGGGGGCTACAGACGGCAGCTTCCAGCCAGCTCCATCGGCCAGCCTCTGGGTCAATACTATAGCTTGCAGCTGCATTGGAATCACTGTTGTTTTTCCGTGTGACGCATCGCAAATTGAGCGACTCTGTTCGACCCCACTTGGTCTGACCCCAGTGCGACGCGCTGCCCCCCAAAGCCCGCCCGCGGAGCAAGGAGCCCGGTTTGACTAGTTTAGCCGGGCCCATGCGTCGCCATGCAGCAATGGAATGGCGACGCGTCACAAAAAAAACAGTACATGGAATGCCGGAGGCCGACTGCAGCGACCGTATCCAATAGCGGCGTCCCGAAAAGGGGATGGACATCAGAAAGGATTGAGAGTCGCGCAACCGACAGGTGGCCCATGACTTCAGTGGCGACTGAAGCCAGGGTTTACAGCCCCAGAACTAGAATCAGGGTGACAGACAAACAAACGGACAGACTATATTATGTTTGTTTTTATGTTATATTTTATGTTTTTTAGCCCCCATGTTCACCCGCCCCTACTAATGGGGGCCTCGGACAAAAAAGACCCTGAGCGGTGTGGTCTTGTCGTGGGTTCATGGGTCGTGGGTTTTGTTTTGTTTTGTTCGTGGGTCGTGAATTACATTTCGCTTTGTTCCTGGGTTCACAGGTTGTGGGTTTTGCTTTGTTCGTGGGTCGTGGGTCGTGGGTTTCGTTCCGTTTAGTTGGTGGGTCGTGGGTAACGTTTTGTTTCGTTTGTGGGTTCACGGGCCGTGAGATTCATATTGTTCATGGGTCATGGGTCGTGGGTTTTGTTTTGTTTCGTTTGAGGGTCAGTGTTGTCGTACCCTGGCTTATGTATAGGGACCGGCATGTCATACAATATTGACCAAAGGCGAGTATGATATCTTATGATATCATACGAATTGCATCATATGATATTGTATATAAATGGTAACTTGGGCCTATTCAGACTGCCTACATCATATGATATCATATGATAACATGATGTCATATTGCCGTTTCCTACTTATGTATCACAATGCAAAAACAAAACAATAATTGTTGCGCACCATTCTCTTGCCCTGCTTGTTTGTGGGTCGTGGGTCATGGGTCGTGAGTCGTTGGTTCAGTTCCGTTTGTGGGTCGAGCTTTTGTTTCATTTTGTTCGTGGGTCATGGCCTCATGGGTCTCGTTTTGTTTTGTTCGTGGGCCCTAGCTTGGTGGGTCGGTGTGGTCTTACCCTGTCTTATGTATAACTATGCTAAGACAAAATAATTATTATTGCGCACCATTTTCATGCCCTGCGCGACTCCATCCATCACATACGTAGCTGCTGTGAAGGCAAACATATCCTGCAAACAAAATAACAGGATTTACTCTAGTTAGTATTTAGTTTTGACTCTAGCGTGCAAAAGATGGCTACAGCCTCAGCTACACCCTCAGCTACAGCCTCAGCTACAGCTGCGGCCTCAGCTTCAGATACAGCCTTAGCATGCCTCAGCAACAGCTTTAGCTATAACCACAGCTCCAGCCTCAGCTATACGTGCAGCCCCAGCTACATCCTCAGCTACATCTACAGCTACAGAGGGCTTGGGAATAGTGAATCAGGGTTCCGAAAGCCACGCCAACACTACCCAAAGTGTACTGCAGGTGAGTAAGAGAGCATGAGAGTACAAGACGGAGGAGGTCAGCAAGTTCAGTCTTAGCCAGTGAGAACGTCTGGTGGGGCATGGTATTAAGGGAGCCTGCCGTACGTCGGTTGAGAACGGGCTGCTACATTACCTGGACACAGCTACCATGGCGGTTGACAGCGACCGCGAATACTAAAACGCACATGTAGGGATTTGAACCCCGCACCTCTGTCGTATTTAACTGAAGTCTTAGACAAGATGCGTGTTAGAGGATAAGTGAGTGAATATTCCAGCCAAGGCTTTGTGGGCCTGGCATTGGGGCATGGTAGCATGGTTTGGACCCATGCCGTTTACTATACTGTCATTCACAAGGAGATGGGGGTGTATATTCTCGGGATAGCTCCCAGGCCAGGTTTAAAAAAAAAAAAAAATAGTACGCCTTATTATGAGGCGTGAGGTTGAGGGGGCCAGCCCGTTTGATTTCACTTGGGCCAACCACCAGGCCAGGTTAATGTAGGTAGATCTCGATATTTGCAGCCAGGTCTGCCTCTACAAGCATCTCACAGGGTCCTCTACTCCCCTATGTAACCACACACAATTTGTCCTACATCCATTTTCTTGAAGGGTCTCATAATCCTACATTTCCGTGCGTCACATTAAAAATCGACATTGGGACCAATGCCTCCTGCTTGCCTCCTGCCTAGCTTATCTATTCAAGCAGGGGGGGTAGTTTCCTTAAAACATGTTATTCCTTTTTTTTTTGAAAAGGGTCTCATAATCCTATATTTTCATGCGTCACATTAAAAATCGACATTGGGTCAAATGCCGTCTACTTGCCTCTTTGCTCATTCATCCAAGCAGGGGGGTTAGCCTCCCAAATACATGTTTTTCAGCATTTATTTTTCATTTCGCCCTCATCCACCCTAGCAGGGATTCCAAAAATCAGATTTTCTTAATCATTCTAATCGGATTCTAATAGTGCTTGATAATTTCGTGTCACCTTCAGAATGGGCATTGGGTCCAATCCCTTATGCTTGCTGCTTTGCTCATTCATCCAGGCATGGAGTTTTGCCTCTCAAACCAGTTTCTCTGAATTCATTTTTTGTCATAATGTTTGTGTGCCACCTTAAGAATTGACATCGGGTCTAATGCCTACGCTTCGCTGCTTTGCTCATTCATCCATCCAGAGAGTTTAGTTTCTAAACCCCCTAATTTCATAATTTAATTTTGAAAAAGTCATACTTTGTCATGCATCACCTTCAGAATTGACATTGGGTCCAATGCCTTCGCCTTGCTGCTTTGCTCATTCATCCATCCAGGGAGTTGAGTATCATAGAACCCTGATTTTCATAATTTAAATTTTGAAGAAGTCATAATTTGTTGTGCATCACCTTCAGAATTGACATTGGGTCCAATGCCTTCGCCTTCGTGGTTTGCTCATTCATCCATCCAGGGAGTTTTGTGTCCTCAACATCGGTTAAAGGCGCAGCGGGGGTGACCATGGCCCGAATGATGGCCATGATGGCTGATGACGCTACAATGCTGTTCAGTTTGAAGAGCTCCTGAGACAAAGCGCTGGGTGGGGGGGCAATTTGGGGCTGCGGGGAGACAAGCATTGTTGGTCATCATATCCATTGATGTTGTTGTTGCTGTTATTGTTGCTGTGTTTGTTGTTGTTGTTGGTGGTGGTGGTGGTGGTGATGACGCTACAATTCTGTTGAGTTTGAAGAGCTCCTGAGACAAAGAGCTGGGTGGGGGGGCAATTTGGGGCTACAGGGAGACAAGCATTCTTAGTTAGTGTTGTACTTGCTGTTGTTGTTGTTGTTGCTGATGACACTCCGATTCTGTTGAGTTTGAAGGGCTCCTGAGACGAAGCCCTGTGTGTGTGTGTGTGTGTGTGTGTGTGGCTGGGTGGGTGGGTGGGGTGTGGGGGGGGGGCGATTTTGGGGCTGCAGGAGTGACAAGCTATGTGTTGGGTTTGTTGTTGTTGTTGTTGTTGTTGCTGATGACACGACGATGCTGTTTATTTTGAAGGGCTCCTGAGACAAAGCGCTGGGTGGGGGGCCAAATTAGGGCTGGGGGGAGACAAGCATTCTTTGTTAGAGTTTTACTTGCTGCTGTTGCTGCTGTTGTTGCTGATGACGCTACGATGCTGTTGAGTTTGAAGGGCTCCTGAGACAAAGCCCTGGGGGGGGGGGGGGGGAGGGGCGATTTGGGGCTGCAGGGAGACAAGCATTCTTTGTCAGTGGTGTTCTTGCTGTTGTTGTTGATGGTGTTGCCGTTGTTGTTGTTGCTGATGATGACGCTACGATGCTGTTCAGTTTGAAGGGCTCCTGAGACAGAGCGTTGGGTGAGGGTCCAATCTGGGGCTGCAGGGAGGCAAGAAAGCTTTGTTGGTGAGGTACTTCCTGTTGTTGTTGTTGTTGTTGATGTTGTTGCTATTGTTGTTGTCGTTTTTGTTTTTGTCATTGTTGTTGCTGATGACGCTACGATGCTGTTTAGTTCGAAGGTCTCCTGAGGCAAAGGGCTGGGGGAGGGGGGGGGGGGGGGGGGGGGGGGGGGGCAATTTGTGGCTGCAGGAGTGACAAGCAATGTGATGGGTTCGTTGTTGTTGTTGTTGTTGTTGTTGTTGTTGTTGTTGTTGTTGTTGTTGCTGTTGTAGCTGTTGTTGTTGGTGTTGGTGTTGTTGTTGTTGTTGTTGTTGTTGCTGCTGCTTTTGTTGTTGTCGTTTGTGTGGTTTTTGTTATTGTCGTCGTTGTTGTTGTTATTTTTGTTGCCATTTTTGTTGTTCTTGTTGCTTTTGTTGTTGTTGTTGTTGTTGTTGTTGTTGTTGTTGTTGTTGTTGTTGTTGTTGTTGTTGTTGCTGTTGTTGGCGTTTTTGTTGTTGCTCTTGTTGTCGTTTTATTGCTTTGTTGGTATTATTGTTTTATCGTTGTCATTCCATGATTATTGTTGGTTGCTGGGGCTGCAGAGATTCCATATAACTCGCTTTTTTGGGGTGGGTGGGGGTGGTGGGGTGGTGGTGGGGGGGGTCGTGTTGCTGTTGTTGGTGATGCTGTTGATGCTGATGCTGATGATGCTGATGAAACTGTTGTTGATGCTGTTCATGCTGTTGATGCTGATGCTGAAGGTGCTAATGTTGATGCTCTTGAGGATAATGATGATGGTGGATGATCATATTGCAGTTACTTATGAGGATAGTGGTGCTGGTGTTGGAGTTGATGGTGTGCTGCTATTTTGTTATTTTGTTGGATATGTTGGTTGGTTGTTTAGTTATATTTGTGTTTTAATACTTCATTCTTTTAATGGATGGTTGGCAGGTTCATTGAGCGTTGCTGCTGTTGTTGTTGTTTTTGTGGTGGTTTGTATTGCTGTTGTTGCTGCAGTTGTCGTTCGTTGGACGTTTTATTGGTTGGCTGTTTGTTTTGTTGTTGGTTGCTTGCTTAGGGGGACTGCGAGTTCCATAGCTTTTATTTCCAGCTACGGGCAGCAGCTTCTAGGTAACTTTCTGAGCCAGCCTCTGGGGTAAGCCCCACTATTTCAATAGTACTGGGAATGTTATTTCGTCAGCTTCCAGATGCACTACCTTGCTTTAGGTTTGGCTGGGTAGCAAGCCAGGGGAGCTGCCTAGAAGCTGCTGCTTGTAGCTGAAAAGAAAAGCTATGGTGAGTTCCAGAGGTAAAAAAAGGTAATGATAACGCCTGGTGGGCGTGGTATTAAGGGAACCCGTCGTACGCGGGCAGAGAACGGTCAGCCACCTCGACTGGACAAGCTATCATCGCGGTTGACAACAACCTGCAACGCTCAGGGTGACCGTAGGGGGAATCGAAAGTTACAGAGATACTGTATCTTACGTTTTCCTCCCAGCTGCCTGCAGCAGCTTCTAGGCAGCTCCCCTGGCTTGCTACCCAGCCAAACCTAAAGCAAAGTAGTGCATCTGAAATCTGTTAAAATCAGGTTCCAAATACTGTTGAAATATTGGGGCTTAGCCCAGGGGCTGGCTCAGGTAGCTTCCTAGAAGCTGATGCTCATATCAGAAAAGAAAAGCTATGTATGGTGTGTGATGGAAAGCCCATTTTGGGGAGTTTGGTGGCACGTGGATTGTTGCATATGGTGCAGGATCCTTCAATTATTGTTATGAGTACATGCACGGGTATATGAGCGGGCTTTTCATGTGCGTGTGTGTGTGTCCATGTGTGTGCCCGTGTCTTTGTGTGCCTGTGTGTGTGTGTGTGCCCGTGCATGTGCGTGCCTGTGTGTGGGGGGGGACATTTTTGTGCCCGTGCCTGTGCGTGCTTGTGTGTGTGTCTGTGTCTGAGCCTATGAATGTTTCTGTGTCTGTGTGTTAGTGCCTGTGCCCGTGTCTGCGTGTTAGTGCCTCTGTCCGTGTCTGTGTCTGTGCCTATGCATGTGTCTGTGTCTGTGTGCTAGTGTCTGTGTCTGTGTTTGAGTCTGTGTCTGTGTCTGTCTCTGTCACAAATCCTGCTTACCACAACAGGTGGATCAAAGGACTGTCCAGTAGGCTCATCTCTTCCCATGCCATCTGAAACAGGCTGGACACCCTCCATGACTGCAGATGCTGTTTTTGACTTCAAATTCTAAACAATGCTGGCTTGGGGGCTACAGACTGTCAGCTGGATCCACAAATCTAAACCAATATGGTGCAGTGTTGTTGTAGGCTGGGGCTGGGATGGTCGGACGGTGTGGGAGTAGGGAGTTGGGGATAGGGG
Source organism: Chlamydomonas sp. ICE-L (assembly GCA_013435795.1). Lineage (NCBI taxonomy): Eukaryota > Viridiplantae > Chlorophyta > Chlorophyceae > Chlamydomonadales > Chlamydomonadaceae > Chlamydomonas > Chlamydomonas sp. ICE-L. The sequence continues at coordinate 7,253,688 of JACBWV010000730.1, forward strand.
GGGTTGAAAGGTGTGTGTGCTTGTGTGAGTGTTTTTTGAGGGGGGGGGGGGGGGGGGGGGGGGGGGGGGGGCTAAGCCAGCTAAGGGAAGTTCTAGGGTTCAGGTGGAGGATTCAGACATGGCCAGGATCATTCCAACCAAACTGATCAGAAGTTACTCTGGCAGAGGTTTTACTCAGATGTGGAGACTAACTATCGAACCAGTTCAGCTTTAATCATAAGTGGATTGAAACGATGTTCCGAGGGCGAGGGTTAAAGTACTGCTGAGTTCTGCGGGGCGAGTGGGTGGGTGGGGTAGCCTCTGTGTGACGGAGAACTGACACGATGGCCCGATGCTTGACCTTGTGGATGGATGGGAGCTATTGAAAGGTGGGCAGGGATCGAATATGGGGCAGGTGTTGCAAGAGGAGGGAGACTTGCATCCAGGGGTCCGAGGATTTTTAAGGGGAGGTTTCGCGAACGTAGAGCCACGTCGGCGTCGGGCAGGACAGCGCCCCCCAGCAGTACAGTCTTTTTGCTTGGGCGAAAGCTTGAGGTGCGCCGCTGTCGCATTTGGAACCGGTGGCGTGTATTCAATTCAGATTTTGCAAAAAGCAAGCAAATGTGCAGATATGCTTGTTGGGGGAGGGAAGAATGGAGGACGGGGGCCCCCGCGGGGGTAGAGGGTAGGGTTTGTGCGTGTGGGACCAATCTATCGCGTATACCCTATGCTCTCAGCAAGGCTAAATCGCCGCAGGTCTGGAGTTTTATGCCCCCCCACCCCCACCCCCACCCAACTCTACTACAGGGGGGGCGGTGTGTGTGTGTGGGGGGGGGGGGGGTGGGGGGGGGGTGGGGGGGTGGGGGGGGGGGGGGGGGGGCTCTGCCCAATGGGGGGGGCTGCACCACAGCTGAACCTGAACTACGGGGATGGCCGGAAGGAGGTCTAGTCCCATCCGCTACACTCCAAATTTTAGGCAGGATGAATATATATATGTATATCAAGCTCTGGCTATGATGACGAACATGTAGCGGATGGGACTAAACCCTCATCCAGGCCTCCAAACACGGACCAAAAAGTGTCCCATTTTTTCGCAGAAAAAATGTTTTGTCTTTCTTTTTTAATGTTCGGTCGACAATTTGACTCAGAATTGGAAATGGAGAAAAACAAGTTTTGCTAACTGTGGGGGGCCCAAATGGCCTAACAAATGGCCCAAAATGGGCTTTAAATGCAGATTGTGGCATGTTAAGTGCCTTGAACATCTTCTACGTAGCTTTTTATTACATTTTACTGATCTATAGGCCTATTGAGGTATTACCACAATGGTTTCTACGGGGCTTTAACATGGTTTAGGGGGGTTGAAGAAGGTTATAGCCCTAAATGGCACGTTATGGCCCAAAATGGCCTAAATGGACTCACGAAGCAGTTTTTTGCCTCTATGACGCGCTTATTATACCTGGTACTTTTTTGTACAGCATAATATTGAAATATGGCCCAAATGAGGTAGATTTGTGTTCAAACATGTACAAAAATCCCCTGTGGTTTTCAGATATAGCGGGTGTCTTTATTCCCTCAAAAACACAGCAAAAAGCTATAAACCGCATCTATTTCGCGACCAGCTCCTCGGCCACTTGGCAGACCAATGCCCCATACATCTATGAATACCTTGTGATGCCTATTGGGAGCGTTTATTACAAATGGGGCGCACAGTACACTGATTTCATGCTTTTAGACACCCATGTTGCCCACCAAGAACAAGCTATACGGTTTGGGCCGGGACTGTTTTTTGAATGCTTGGATACCTCCGTGCCCCTCAAAAAGCTGTAAAAAAATTGGGCCGATCGGGCCATGCAGTTTTGAGATACAATAGGCAGAGGCAGGACAGTCAAAAGGACGAACATATAAGCCTTATAGCCACTTGGGCTCGCGCCAAGGTCCAAGGTCGGCAGTTGTGGTACAAGGTCGGTTCCTGGCCCACGAACTCGGCGAAACAGGTCGTGACAGTGGACCACCATGCTTCAGATAGGCCTTCTGGATCATTGCAGCGCGAAATTAGGCCGCGCATCACTACGAATTCCATCGCAAGAGGGGATTCGTACTTTTCCCAAGTACTGGGTCTTCGTCTCCAAGCAGTGGCAAGTGGCTAGCAGCCATCAGAATAACTTAATATTACGCGTTTAGATACTTGCGCGCCATGGAGCTCCTCGAAGCGCGCAGTGGAGCTACTTGTTCAAGTATGTTTTTCGGCCCCCCTAAGGCCCAACACGCTCAGTGAGGAAACTTGCGATCGACATGAGCATTTGATCCATTTTATGCTTAAAATTTTGTACAACAATTATCTGCGCGTTTAGATTGATGCGATCGCTGCGCGTACGTGACCTCATCATGGCTCGAGTTTTTCGAGACGGGCCGTGCCCTAGCCCTCCCCATGGGGGGCTCTGCCCTGCGTGTGCCACGTAAACTCACTTTACTTGAGGGCTTTGAACAAGTCTGACTACCTGGGCGATTGAAGAAAGAAGTGTGAAGTTACCCGAATGACAAAAAATCTCGAGATTATTTAAAAGAATTACCAGGGGTTGCCACTGGGTTACCCCAATTACAATGTACGTTAGTCCGTCCGTCCTGTAGTCCGTCACAAAACTGCATTTTCTGGTTTCATGAAAAACAACAACAACAAATGAACTTTATATACGGTACGGTATATGAACAATGATAAGACTTTTTTTAACTGGACAGCTTCTCACGAGAGCACATGTGAGCATCGTACTCCAAGAAAGCTAAGGTTTGTGTGTTTGGGGGGCAAAAGCTACAATTACCGAGGAACTTTTCCAACATTTCAATTTTGTACCATCCAAACATGTGCGCATACACAAGTTCGGAAGCAGAATTATTGTCAAAAATCCGAGGCGAAAATTGAAAATTGAAAATTGAAAATTTAAACATCCAAGAATTGTCACAAGGACCTCTTAAGGACGTGCCCAGTGGGATTGAGGGAACCGGATCGTAAGTTTGCGCTGCTCGATCCATTTTAACACTACGTGACTCCGGGTTTCCAGGGGATCACTCAACCCAGTACTGATGGAGCTCACTCACGTTTAAGTTCCCAGTTCCGATGAGAGGGGCTGCTTTCGTGAGGATATGAACGTAGCAGGCGAAAACATATAAGCAATCGACGAAACATTCCCCTTGGGCACTTGCGCTATAATTAGCACACGGAGCTCACCTCAGGGCCGTGCGTGGGGTGGACTAGGGCAAGCCACGCCAACTGCCGTTGGCCAAAAATCGCGAAAAGAGAACACGTACGTCAAGCACAAACATAATGTTAACCACTCTATGTAGCCACCAGGGTATGTACTTCAGGAGGAACCCCAGCTCTGCTGCCTAAGACGCAACCAATTATATAGCCTGCGTCCTGCGACGCAACTGACCCTTCCTTCTGGTCAACAGACCCTTCCTACATAGCGTCTGCGACGGAGGACGCAGCTTTCTGAACAACCCTGGTAGCCACCCCTTTATTTTCAATCCCACCCCATGCATGCATCCGTCCCTTCTCTCCTGCTTCATCCATACAAAGATAGGTATCCACATACAGTCCAACACGCATCTCAAGCACAACACCCAGGGAACGCACCAATGTCTGTACCGGCTCTGGGTGTCTATGCCATATCTTGCGTGTTTATGCCGTACATGAAGCCGCATCAGTATCTGCATTATCTGCATTCTCTAGATTTTGGTGAACGCATGAAACATTTACACTATCCGTGCGGCACTCGCAACTCACGAGCATCCGCAATTTACACCGAATCGCAGCCAAAGTCCAAACTGGAAATAGTATCTGTCGAGCTACTGTATCTTAGAAGTACGAAGCCTTTGACATTTATGTTTGTTATTTTACATTGGTAAACTATGCTGGTCTTTCTTGTTGGGAAGTAGTTGCGTAGTTATCGATGTTAGTTCGTTTGCTTCTAGAATAATGCTTGCTTGCACGTGGCTACGGCCTACGGATAGCCATATTGGTTGCTATCTAGTTGAATAGTAAACCTTAATCTTAATCATTGTCATAATTATAATTATTTCATACCTCTTGTTGAGCACCATGGACTATTTGTAATAGAATTTTGAGATAATCTGAAGAGTACATATCCAAATAAAAATCTACTTATTTCAAAAATATTATATCAGATATGCTCTCTAGATATCGCAGATACTGATGCATATACGGCATAAGATACTGCTTGTATCCTATCTAAGCAGTATTTAGAGGTTCAGATGTAAGTATCTAGATATTTTTTAGATATTATATCCTATCATATCTAGATACTAGAGATATCAGTGTCTATGCACCAGTATCTGGATACTCCTCAGAGACTTGGTCGTTTGCCTGAGTGTTAGCAAGGCCAAGATAAAATGCCAGGGCCAAGTACAGGCCATACCAGCAACGCGCAAATATGTAGAAATTCTTTGGGATGAAAAAACTGTTGGTTATGCCAACGACCTGGGAAGCAAGCAAGCAGGGGAGGGGAGAGGGTTAGTGGTCATGAAAAGTCCTAGGCGCGTCGCAAGCAACACGGAACATTAGCGAGAGTGTTGGCTATCAGAGCGACACGTAGGTGGAACCGGAATGGAGTGCAGCGGATCGAAGCCAGGGTTTACGACATGGCCAGGGGCCAGTAGGGCCCAGGGTTTGAACGAGACGGACATAACACAGACAATCGGACAACATGATGACTCTGGGAGCTCCCGCCCCCCAGAAGGGGGGCTCCGCCAGAAATCATTACATGTATGTGTATGTTGTTACAGTCCAGCAGTAGCCAAACAGGCTGAAGGGACTTGCCCAACCATGAAATCAGGAGGGCTAACACACAAAAAAACCCTCCGACCCTGGGTACTCGCCACAATAACCAGACAGTAGACCAGCAAGAAGCCACAACTTAACACTACCGATGCACTAAGGCAATGTGCAGAGATGGCTTACCCAATCTGGTGAAGTAAAAGTAGCCCCCACGTGGGGGCTAGTGCACCCACCCCACAACCCACTACCAACCTTCACCCCACCCATCCAACCACCCTTCATTTTCCTTTCCCAACCTCACTCTCCCACCCTTCATACACCCTCACTCACCCACTCTTCACACACACTTCAGGTTGTTCAGCAGGTGTTCAGGGTGTTAATCACCTGTTCAACTACTACATGTTTAATCAATGATGTTAATAAACAGGTGTTCAAACACCCTGGACACCTGTTGAACACACAAGGTGAACAGGGTGCAGGCTGCTGTTGGGCAGCTTGTTAACTTTGCCTTGGGTCCCCATCCTCTTCATCACTACCTTCTTCACTTTGACCCTCCACCTGAAAGGTGCCAAGAAGACCGCCTCCACATGTAAGGTACCAACAATTACCTTACCATATAAAGCATATCTAAGGCATCAACCACTCCTTATCAGAAGGTGTAACAAGCCTACATTCTAGCGGACACCAGTACAATGCAGCAGTACAGTAAAGCAGTACATGAGTCATAACAGTATCACGCACTGCTCATTGTGGGGGCTACGTGTAGCAGCATCTAGGCAGCTCCCTCCCCCCGTTCTTTGGACAAAATTTAAAGCTAGACAATGTTTTTTTAACCTTCAATGCAGCTTGAAGCACTGTGCTTGGACCAAGGAATGGGCTGGACCCAAGCATTATTGGGTTTGGCCCAATGATGGTAAAAAGAGCTGTCTAGAAGCTGCGAAGCGTACCTCAAAAAAGAAAAATGAAGCCCCCCCCCCTCTTGGAAAGCACTACCGGTATATTCAAACTCGATAATGATAACGCCCAGGGAGTGGTATTACGGGAGCCATGTCTTACGGCGGCAGGGAACGAGCTGGTACTTTACCTGATCAAAGCTACCATGGTGGTTGACAGCGACAGCAGACACTAAAGCGCACCAGTAGAGATTTTAACCCCGCACCTTCATCATTTCATCAAGCTCTTTTAATTTCATCTTTCCGCATACTCACATATATGAAGGGTGGCAAGCACCAGCGCACACATGATCAATGCATTGGGGATGGAGTTGCAGGTTGCAACGCCACCGAAAACCTCATGAGCATGTGTTGCTAAAATCTTCCTAGTGGAGTGCTTCCAAACGCCTTGGTAGCAAGTGCTGTTGAATTGAACAACCTAATGAAATTCAACACCACTTGCTGCCCAGGAGTCTGGAAGATGCGGGAGATGGACATAGAGATGGAGAAAGCGATGAAGGCAGTAGGGTACTTCAGGAGGACCCCCAGCTCTGCTGCCTGAGACGCAATCAATTGTATAGCCTGTGTCCTACGACGTAATGGACCCTTGCTTCTGGTCAACGGACCCTCCCCACATTGCGTCTTGCAACGCAACGGATGCCTCAACGTTGAGTTTGTGACGGAGGGTGCAGTGTCCTGGCTGAACGCATGTGATTGAACAAGCCAGGAAGACTTTGAGCGAGGATATTGTGACATACTCAGCAAAAAAATGCCGAGACCGTACAGAGCCAGAGCAGCTGGATAAATTTATAACAGTGAGGGTTTGGGCACCATACACCAGAGAACCTGGTCCAGGAGGTAAAATCCAAATAGCACATGCCTTGAAGTGCCCTGAGGTTGATATTCTGTCGAATCTCATTCACGCGGCAAGCCGGCAAAGTCCAAAGCCAAACTATAACTAAGCCAAACTATAACTTGACATTTGGTAGAAGCTTCAGCCAACATAGCAGCAATATGGCTGCTCGCCATCTTTGGGAGTACAAATAATTACCAGGAAAAATTGTCGTAGACATAAAAACGTTCCATATGGCGCTTGATTAGCAAACAATATATGCAGGTGCTTGGATTCAGTTTTGTATTTATTTTTACATTTGGTCCCACACGCAACCGGTTAATCAATGATTGATAGAGGGTCAAGTCTTGTCCCTGTGACCATACGTACAAATGTAATGTAACCATACGTAAAAATGGCCTACATCACTCTAATGAATGGCCCACTTGACTGTAATGAATGGCAGCGCCTGAGCTAGCATGATTTGTTAGTTACATTGTTGATGCGTTCAAAAAACATTTCCCACTTTTTTGAAAAATCATTCAAAATTTCAAACGATGAAAAATCGAGTTTGCATTTTTTTCTTTCAAGTTCCCAAGATCACCACCATCACCATCCCTACGATCATCATCTGCATCAACAACATCAACCTCCTCCTCCCCATCAACAGCATTAGTTCTCTTCCATCGCACGCAGGAGGTTGAAATGATATCATTTGGAAATCAGATGGAAGCTCCATTTTGCTTCCATCAGCGAGTAGCTGCAAAATAATGTTCCTTTGCTGATGGAGCAGGTAGCTGGCCATTAGGGTGTGCTAGCTATCTTGGCTAGTATGCTAGCTAGCCAGGCTGGTGTGATAGCTAGCCATGCGGTTGTGCACATCCAACAATGCGCCTTTGCAATGGCCCTATAGGCAGTGTAGGTGAAAGGTAATGATAACGCCTACTGGGGCGTGGTGTTAAGGGAGCCCGTCGTACGCGGGTGGGGAGCGGTCTCCTACCTCAACTAGACAAGCTACCATCGCGGTTGACAACGACCTGCAACGCCAAGAGCAACCGAAGGGGGAGTCGAACCCCCGACTCTTCATCCTCAAACGATCTGGTCTACCACCAGACCATTGTATATCACTGAAAGGGGCTGACAGTATAGGTGAATTATAGTGACGCCAGTGCTGCACGCGTAGTAGTTAGCTGACCAGCCTGGCTAGCTAGCTGGTCTGCCTGGCTAGTGTACAGCCGGGCAGACCATCTAGCTAGCCAGGCTGGTGTGATATATAGCAAGGCTGGAGTGATAGCTAGCCATGCTGGTGTGATAGGTGGCCAGGCAGATCAGCTAGCTAGGCAGGCTGGAGCGATAGCTAGCCATGCTGGTGTGATAGGTAGCCAGGCAGATCAGCTAGCTAGTCAGCTAGCTACTACACATGCAGCATTGGTGGCACTAGAGGTCACCTATACAGCCGTCAGGACCATTTCACTAGGAACATCGTTGAACGTGCACAACCGCATGGGCTGGACAGAAGAGATGTCACAAGGAATACTCCTTCTGATCCGACCTAACACCCGGGAAATGCACAGTAGGTTGAACAGGCAACAGACGGTCGTAGGTAGGGCATACATCATGGGATCTACAGCCATGGAGGAGAAGAGGCAGCTTTCAGCCACAGTTGTTGTGGCTGCAAGCCGCCTCCTTTATCTCCTCCATGGCTGCAGATGCCATGACTGATGGCCAATTTAGGACTGTCCTTTGGTGTTATAATCTAACGTGCATTTCGAGGGTGATGGGTTGGTTGAGAAGGACACTTCCTTGTGAAATTTCTTATGTCCCGGCCATACGGTTGAGCACATCCAACAATGTGCCTTGTGCAATGGCCCTGTCAACAGTATAGGTGAACTCTAGTGCTGCCAGTGCTGCAAGCGTAGTACCTAGCTGACTAGCCTGGCTAGCTAGCTAGCTGGTCTGCCAGGCTAGCTATCACACGATTTACCACATCAAAGTTGTGAATACAGCCGCAAGTCATGACCGCACGACACCTCGTTCAAGTCAACTGGTTTTGAGAGAGGCCGGGAATGGTGGGGCATGCACCGATGTTCGTGTACCCGTTGCTATACGTGACAAGAAACCATTCCCACCACAACACTCACCGCCGACTCTTTCTTGCAAGCATTAACAAACTGCAAACACTCTTATTTGCACGCAGTCACAGACTGCATGCGCTCTTTCTTGCTAGGAGTCACAGACTGCATACGCACTTTCTTGCAAGGAATCACAGACTGCATACACACTTTCTTGCAAGCAGTCATATACTGCATACACTCTTATTTGCAAGCAGTCACAGACTGCATACACTCTTTCTTGCAAGCAGTCACAAACTGCATACAATCTCCACAGATTGTGGACATTGTTGCCAGTCTGGTGTGATATATAGCTAGCCATGCGGTTGTCCACATCCAACAATGCGCCTTTTGCAATGGCCCTATCGGCAGCATAGGTGATCTCGAGTGCCGCCAGTGCTGCACGTAGTAGCTAGCTGACAAGACTGGCTAGCTAGCTGGTCTGCCTGGCTACCTATCACACCAGCATGGCTAGCTATCACTCCAGCCTCCAATCTCCACAGAATCAGGGATTATTTTTTTCGGAATATATTCCGATCGGAATAAGAGACCCCGTTTTGGCCCAAATTGCCGGAATAAAAAATCAACTGGTGACTTACCCTTTAAAAGCGACCACAACCGGTAGATTTTAGTTGCTATTTTACCAGTGAAGAACTGAGGTTGGAGCGAGGGGGCATGCTGCCAGCGCGTCTCATGTGAGATGCCTGTTTTGGGAGGAAAGTGGCAATAGGTCCAGGCTGACAGAAAGAAAGAAAAGGTGGTGTACAGGGGTGAGGTGGGAAGGGGAGAGGGGCCGAAATGCATATCTTCCGTACCGTATATGATGATGAGGATGAGGTGAGGTGGGAAGGGGAGAGGGGCGGAAATGCATGTCCTGCCTCCTGTATATGATGATGACTTTGGGCTGCCTACAAAGAAGTATACACACAGGTTTCAGGAACAGTGTTGAAACCTACTCATACAGCTATCAGGAACATTGTTGAAACCTACTCATACAGCTATCAGGAACAGTGTTGAAACCTACTCATACAGCTATCAGGAACAGTGTTGAAACTTACCAATACAGATTTCATGAACGGTGTTGAAACTTACTAGTCTGGTCAAATAAAGAAGAGCAGCTATCCCTCCATGCGATCCTCAAGCTATCCCTCCACACATGATGCGGTGACCTCAACCATGGATGTGGGATGGTTGATACTGGTAGGGAATGATACGGTGACCTCAACCATGGATGTGGGTCTATCTACCTTAGATACACAGGCTGTCTATCTACCTCAGATACACAGATTGTCCATCTACCTTAGATAGGCAGCCTAGGAGGGCAAGGCAAGAAAGACAAACACAATATACACGCAGTCTTATAAGAGGGGCAACAAAGTCAAACATAGTACCGGTACAGAGACAGCCTCAGAGAGGTACAGCAGACAAAAAAATGCCATCGAATGTGTTGAAATCAGCCACACTGAAGAAGAAAGATTTCAAGTGGCACTTGCCCTGGCAGTGGAACACCACCGCCCTCCAAAGAACGGATTCGAGACGCCCACTGTCTTCCAGCAGTGGGGTTCAAACTCCCGTTTCCGTGACCTTGTGAACAACGGTGTATGTCTGGACCATACCACCCTCCAGACTGGGCCAACACTGAATCAACACAGAAGCATACTCACATGTAGGGGGCGGCTATGTTAAATAATATTAGTGAATACATATTATACAATATTATATAATATTAGTCGGGCGAGTCGTCTCACCAGATTTTTGAATTTATTTTAAAAACGAATATCATTGGAACACGATAATAATATTAGCCAATATTAGCTAATTTAAACACTAATATTAGTTGCCGTTCCATACTCACATGTATGCGTCACAAAAGGCCATTATTGTATAGTGGCTTATCTCCCGTTTCTACGATTGGCTCAATGGTTGAGTTCGTTGAAATCAGGCAGAAGGTGTGAGTTTGAATCCCTAACGGTGCACCTCTGTGTATGCAGTCGCTGTCAACCGCCATGGTAGCACTGTCCGGGTAAAGTAGCGGCCCGTTCTCTTCCGCCGTAAGACAGGGCTCTCTTAATCCCAGGGCCCCACTAGGCGTTATCATTACTACAGTGGCTTCCCATTGTGTTGTAATCTACGTTGACCGAAATTGAGCATGTTTGCCTAGGTACAAAGGTATTATCGGAGCACCACTTAAAAAAATCCCTTTAAGCAAAGCTCAGTAGCAGTAGCTTTCTAGAAAATAGAGCATGCGTGCCTAGATACAAAGGTATTACTGGAGCACGAATGTTTTGAGAGCTATTGCTAATGCCTTTTAGCAAAGCTAATAAGTAGCAATAGATTTCTTGAAAATATAGCATGGATGCCTAGATACAAAGGTATTATTGGAGCACCAGTTGTCTAGATATTGTTTTGTCGGTTGTGCCTATGTACATGGCATGCCTATGATAGTGTAATGATGATGATGATGATGATGATGATGATGATGATGATGATGATGATGATAATGATGAGGACGACGACGACGACGACGACGACGACGATGATGATGATGATGATGATGATGATGATGATGATGATGATGATGATGATGATGATGATGATGATGATGATGATGATGATGATAACGATAACGATGAAGGATACTATATACCAGCCTGCTGCAAAGTGTTGTGAGGACATAAGGTGCATCGGCATGGGGGGAGGGGTATGTGTGTGTGTGGGTGGTGGTGGTGGTGGTGGGGATGTGTGGTACTATATACTTGCCGGCTGCAAAGTGTTGTGAGCACGTGAGCACGTTGGACTACCCGTTAGAAATGGCGTCAACCAGTTACACCAAGTGGTCAAACGACCATCAAACAAGCAACTCTAACAAGGGTGCAGAACCAAATTACCCTTTTATGAATTAAACGGTAATACAACGAAGGGTTATTAAACCATCTAAGTCGTGTATGTATTTAACCGTTTGTGGGCCACAACAACCCTTAGTGGTCGCAAAACAAGGGTCGTTCGACTCTTATCGTAACCCTTTGTTGGTGATATTTCTCCTAAGGGTCGAACACCTTTGTAAGCCAAAACAAGGGTCGATTTTTCGTGTTTATTTTACCAGTGTGTAGCTTTCTAGAAAATTGCGATGCAACGCACATCCTCACAACACTTAGCAGCGGGCAGGTATATAGTATCACACATCCCCCCCCCCCCCCCCCCCCCCCCCCCGCCCCACACACACACACACATATATACCCCCCCATGCCGATGCACCTCACGTCCTCACAACACTTTGCAGAGGGATGGTATATTGTATCCTTCATCATCATCATTACACTATCATAGGCATGCCATTTATAAAGGTACACCAGACACAACAATATGCCATTGAATGTTTGGACATCAGCCACACAGAATCAACACAGAAGCATACTCGCAGATTCTCCTCACCTTGGATGAGGTTGGCGTTTTGGAGCTTACTGATCTTCTCATCATTGCCATCTAGTTGCGTAGTAGCTGTGTCCAGGTTAATTAGCAGCCCGTAATCTACCTCTGAACAACAGGGTCCCATAATACCACTCCCCACTAGGATTTCTTATTTCTTTGGTGCCCAAGAGCTCAAAGGAGAGAGGAAACATTACATACACTCAGCAAAACAAGGCGAAGACAGGACAACCGCTCATCTTGCCTACACGTCAAATTGGGGGGTCTTCGGCACCCCTTCCGCACCCCTCCGCCACCCTTATAGACCCACAATACACCCGTTTAAGCCGAATAAAGGTGCCACATAAAGACCCCCCCCAAACTTACAGTGCATCCTAAACAAAGTTGGCACTCGGAGCTTACTGATCTCCTCATCTTGGATGTGGTTAGCCACCTCTTGTTCCGCCAGAAGAACGCGGTTTGTCACGTTCTTGTAGCTGAACAAGAGATTGCAAACCACATCCAAGACAAGGAAATCAGTAAGCCTATGGGTGCGCCTTAGTGTTCGCGGTCGCTGTCAGTCGCCATGGTAGCTTTGTCCAGGTAAAGTAGCAGCCCGGTCCCTACCGCCGTAAGACGGGGCTCCCTGAATACCACGCCCCACCAGGTGTTATCATTACTTTTTTCCAAGACGAGGAGATCAGAAAGCTAGAGGAGGAGATTAGTCAGCTAGGCTTGTTCAAAACATTTATGTTTTATGTCTCAGATTTTGGAGTATATGTTCTGCTGCAAATATAGTGGGTAGCATGCAAATCGTGGACATGTGATGATGGTGGTGGTGGTGGTGGTGGTGGTGATGATAACGGTTCCTATTGGTTCCCTATTGGACACCAAATTTGCCCACGGCTTGACGGTGTTCAAGGGAACACACCAGGTGTAGTATCCCACTACGAATATAATGAAATTATGTACCAGCAACCCATATATCTAAAAAGCGCCCATTGTCAACGCACCGGCGCACCGCATACTTCATGCGCTTAATCAATACATGGAGACACCTTTCCATCCCCGTCCTGAGGCCAAACCTGAAGCTAGCTAGTGTGCCTGTTAGCTGAAATGACAGGCATGCCAATGCAGCTGATAGCATGGGGCTTGACCCAGTGGCTGGATAATGGAGGCTGCTATAACATTTTAAGGCACCTTATAAGTTATAACACGTTAAGGAACGTAATATTCGTTATGAAATCATGTAGGCCTTGCTTGCAAGAGAAGGAATACCCAATAGTGCAATACAGTAAGATGCAGCTAATTCAAATAACAACGGGGGACCAAAAAGGACCAACAATCACGAATGCATGTAGGATGTGTGGGACTATGGGAATGGGAAGTGAGCCCATTTGAAGGCAGCAACAAACACAGGTGATATAGTGGGCAGCATAGAAATCGCGGAGATGAAGAGTGCGCATGAGACAAGGAAAGCGTTTTACTTGTCTCATGTGCACTCTACATGTTCACGATTTGCATGCTGCCCACTGCTTCACCTGTCTTCCTTTCCGCCTTCACAGCTAGCGAAGGTAGGGGACGTCAGAAAATGAAGGAAGCGCCAAAACGGAAAGGAGTCAGGAGTGACTTAAAGTTGATACGGGAGGTATGGGGAAAGGGGGGCAGCTGTAAGGTGTTTAGTGCCGCATGATGAATTAGATTCGACAAGATACCAACATCACTATGTCTGGACACTTACCGCTCCTATTGTCAAACTCTGGTTAGCTTCCTTGCAGTCGCCACAGCCCTGTATATGGATGATTGAGAATCCACACCAGCCAAGCGGCGGTAAGTGTCCTGACCTAGTTGTTTTGTGTAAGTTGTGAAAGGTATTATACCCGTGGAGGTGAGTCTCCTGACACAACCAGAGACACCAAGGATTCAATTTGAGTGTTGTCGGCATCCTGTTGATTCTGATGTATCATTCATTCTAAAGGTTTAATACACACCAGCCAGTCGGTGGTTTCTATAGTTTGGCACCCTTTCTGCACCCCTACGGCACCCTTCAACTCCCACAATACACCCTTTAAGCCAAATAAAACTGAAGACCCCCCTAACTTGCAGTGCATCCTAAACAAAGTTGGCACTCGGAGCTTACTGATCTCCTCATCTTGGATGTGGTTAGCCACGTCTTGTTCCGCCAGTAGAACGCGGTTTGTCACGTTCTTGTTGCTGAACAGGAGATTGCAAATCACATCTAAGACAAGGAGATCAGTAAGCCTATGGGTGCGCCTTAGTGTTCGCGGTCGCTGTAAGCCGCCATGGTAGCTTTGTCCAGGAAAAGTAGCAGCCCGGTCCCTACCGACGATAAGACGGGGCTCCCTTGATACCACGCCACACCAGGCGCTATCATTTCTATTTTCCAAGACAAAGAGATCAGTAAGCTAGAGGAGGAGATTAGTGAGCTAGGCTTGTTCAAAACATTTATATTTTATGTCTCAGATTTTGGAGTATCTCATATATGTTCCGCTGCAAATATAATGGGTAGCATGCAAATCGTGGACATGTGATGATGACGGTGGTGGTGGTGGTGTTGCTGGCGGTGATGTCAATGCATTAATCATGCTGGTTATATTATCCTATTGGTTCCCTATTAGACTCCAAAGCTGCCCATGGCTTGAGGGTGTTCAAGGGAACACTTGAGGTGTAGTATGTCACAACAAATATAATGAAATTATGTGCCAGCAACACAGTTATCTCCAAAATGTCAATTGTCCATGGTCGACGCATGCAAATCGAAGAAGATCCAGAAGAACGTATACATAAATAAACACCAGCCAGTCCGTGCTTTCTTTTGTTCGGAAATGACTTAATGATTATTGCACGTCATCTCCGAACTAGAGAAACCACCGACCGGCTGGATCCTATTGTCAATCTCTGGTAAGCTTCCTAGCAATCGCCACAAACCAGTATATGGATGATCGAGACTTCAGACCAGCCAGGGTTTATGGTTTATGGTTTATTGTGTAGGATTTAGGGTTTAGGGTTTAGGCTTTAAACAGGGTTTTAAAGCACATGGTTTAAACAGGGTTTTTAAACCCTGAACCCTAAACCCTACACAAGAAACCATAAACCCTGTCTGGTCTGAAGTCTCGATCATCCATATACAGCGTTGTGGCGATTGCTAGGAAGCTTACCAGAGTTTGACAACAGGAGCCAGCTGGTCGGTGGTTTCTCTAGTTCGGAGATGACCTGCAATAATCATTACAAGTCATTTACGAACTAGAAAAACCACCAACTGGCTGGTCTGAAGTCTAGATCATCCATATACAGGTTTTTGGCGACTGCTAGGAAACTTACCAGAGTTTGACAATAGGAGCCAGCCGGTCGGTGGTTTCTCTAGTTCGGAGATGGCTTGCAATAATCACTACAGGCAATTTCCGAACTAGAGAAACCACCGTCTGGCTGGTCTGAAGTCTCGATCATCCACATACTGGGTTGTGGCAACTGCAAGGAAGCTTGCCAGAGCTTGACATTAGGCAGTATGTGTCCAGACGCAGTGATGTTGGTATCTTGCCAATTATAATTTATGCGCTTAGCCCCTTTTAGCGAATCAATTGGACTAGTGGTACACCAAATCGCTTTGAGGATGCAGGGTCGGGGCTTCGATTCCCCCTACGGTCGCCCTGAGCGTTGCGGGTCGTTGTCAACCGTGATGGTAGCTGTCCAGTTGGGTTAGAAGATCGCTCTCTACCCGCGTACGACGGGTTCCCTTAATACCACGCCCCACCAGGTGTTATCCTTAATTGTATGCATTTATGCGAACCTGGCCGCTGACCCCCTTTCCTTATACCTGGCGGTGGCCTCTTTTAAATAATGGTCATAGTAAACATCAACTCAAAGTCTTCCATGAATTCTGTGTAGGGGTCGGCTATGTTAAGTAATATGAGTGAATAAATAATATTACATAATATCGAGAATATTAGATAATATCCTGGATAATATTATATAATATTAATCGGACGAGCCGTCTCACCGGAATTTCGAATTTAATTGAAAAACTAATATTATTGTGACACTGTAATAATATTAGTTAATATTATTTTTCAAACACTATTATTAGTTGCCGCTCCCTACTTAATCCTGTGTGCTTCACTTCGGTGCTTCCTTCACTCCATGTCATCCTGTTTATACGACTAGCTCAATGGTAGAGCACGTCGAAACAAGAAGGTGTGGGGTTGGAATCCCTACAGCTGCGCTTTAGTGTTCTCGGTCGCTGTCAAACGCCATGTTAGCTTTTTACAGGTAAAGTAGAAGACCGTTCTTAAGCGCCGTAAGACAGGGTATTTCCCTTACTAATAATTAATACCACGCCCCACCAGGCGTTATCGTCACTCCATGATGTCCCCTCACCTGTGGCCATATCCTAGCCAACTCACAATAATGTCTAGCTAGCCCTTCCTGCTACGGTTAGGCATGTCCCTATAGTCTACTTGACGTACCCCCGGACTGTAATATACATACTTACAATGTCAGCCGCACACTCATGTTGCCCATTCTCATTTTGTTCCCCTCGCCTCAATGCACCCGCGTCTTTTTTCTTTCCGTTTTGTTATTCTGGCACAATGTCAGCCGCCCGCTCATGTAGCCCACTCTCTTGTTTTTCCATCCGCCTCGGCGAACTTGCCTAATTTTTTTTCTTTGCTCAAGGTCAGCCACCCACTCTCATGAGTTCAAATAATTGCTGTTTTCGCACCTTGGATAAGAAATAAATCAATACCGGTACATAGTACGCCTTATTATGAGTTGTGAGGTTGTGAGCAGGTAGGCAGGCAGGCAGGTAGATAGATAAAGTCAGTCCAGATATATCTTCTTGCCGCACTCTAAATATCTTATGTCAAAGAAAACATACAGCTATCGATTTCGACTTATTTTGCGGTTCTCCTGGTTTCATGGATATTGAAGGGTACTGGCGTATTGATATAATATAATTTGAATACAATAAAATAACGTTTCTCTACTGCATCCTCATCTTCCTCCCCTTGGATCCAAGGATGGTGTCGAAGCTCGTTGGCTCGCTAGTGATCAACAATGCCAGTGTCGCGAAAAATATTGATGGGTGGAGGAAGATGAGGATTCAATTTTGGTGAGATATGCTTTATAATTTAAATACAATACAGTACAACATATATGTATAATGTTTTAAGGGCATGCAGGTGCCAGCTTACAGCTAATATACCAGTCACACATTACCTCATAGTGTCATAGGCAGGTCACTTTTGACTCGAGACAAGCCCGATCCACAACACCATGGGGGTCTTACAACCAATCCCCGTACAACTTGCTAGAGAATGTTCTAATGGCAACCAGAGATAGCAATCAACTTTGCTGGTCTCATGGATTACTAAGATGCATTCAGAGATTAGGTGTTATAGAACATTTCTCTGATATTATTCAAGATAATCAGACGTCACTGAGCAAGATTGACTTGAGAAAAATGATGAAGGCTTCTCCAAAATAACAGACATTGACTGGCAATCCCTGAGTACATTGAACCCTAGGAATCTTGGTGATGACCAAGGAATCGGTATTAAAACTATTACGTATGCGAATTGGAAGATGTCAGAGGATAGAAACCATAGTTCAACGTTCACTAACTTATTAAACAATAGGGATGATATTAAATGCATAGCAAGACTACGTCTTCGAGGAGTTCGAGCTCACAACTTAAATGTCGGAATCGGAAAGGAGTACCTCTCGTTCTGGTAGAATTTGCAGGTGCTGCGGTATGATGGTTGACGGTAGAAGAGTAGTCGACGATGAAATGCATTTCAGATTAGAACGTCAGTTATACTCTGAGGATAGATTTTTTGTTTGTTGAGAAAATGAACATTGAACCTGAATCGGTGGATAAAAACTCCAGTATGAAGCTGGTCACGAATCCTGATTCCTTGAGGGATGGAAATACTTAATTCAATTTATAAAATAATGCGAGAATTATCGCACAATCAGGTTATCATCCCAGCTGAGATGATGATTTAATAATATTGTAGAATTCAAGTATCACTGTAGCACGAACTCAGGTCCCTCGTCTGTTAAACGATTGTTTGGGGTTCAGTTCATCAGTGCTTTTTATTTTAAGCCCTTCCTATACGGTTGGGCAAGTCCCTTTAGCCTATAAAGCCTACCCCTGGACTGTAACATACATACATACAACGAATCCTCATCAGTTCAACAATGTTTTTTCTTTTACGCCCTTCATGTCACGGTTGGACAAGTCCCTCCAGCCTATTTGGCCTACCCCTGGAGTGTAACATACATACATACATACATACATACATACATACATACATACATACATACATACATACATACATACATACATACATACATACATACATACATACATACATACATACATACATACATACATACATACATACATACATACATACATACATACATATGGTCCTGCTCTAGGGGGTTTGATACCTACGCCACCAAAACGGTGGTTGGAAGTTTGGTTTGTTTGTCCTCGACACACCCCTGAAGTAATGTTTTTTTTTTATTTGTGGGTGCTTTTTCTTTTTTTTAAAGCACAGAGTCTCATACACCCTCGCGGTGTCAAGTTGATTTTAACATGTAATGTAATATGTAATAATATATGCAACGAATCCTCAATAAGTTGCAACTATTTGAGTGGTTCTTGTTGTTTGTATGGTACAGTCCAGGGGTAGGCCAAATAGGATGAAGGGACTTACCCAACCGTGTAAGGAAGGGCAAAAAGACAAATACTTGATTAACAGATCCCCAAACAATCGTTTTGACGCCCGGGGCCCTGAGCTCGTGCTACGCTGATAATTTAACTGCACAATTATAATTATTACTGTCGATGCGTCGAATTCGGCGAGCAGCCTTTAAGGTCGGACTCATGTTACCAATATCAATTCCATCCAATAAAAAATAATGCCTTCCAGGCGCGCCTGGGCTGGATGTCCCATTCAATCGACGAATCCGCTTGGAAAGTGATCATGGTATCGGTTTCCTCACCCCGGCGCCGCCCTTTTTGGCAAAAGATTTGTTTTCGGCGGGATATTTGTTTCGGCGGAGTCTTCGCTTATCGTTGACGTTCTTGACCTACCTTGCAGGGGGGTCCGAATTATCCTCTCCACCTTCTGACATGATGTAGACAGAATGTGTAGCTGTGGACCTACGGTAGCAAGAACCAGTGGAGGAATGGGAATATTTCTATAGCATGCGTGTTGCCGGTATCTCATAGCTAAAGAATCATTTGGTTGCTCCAAGCTAACAAGTATTTGGTTAAACTTGTAGATCAGACTGAGAGGTGGTAGAATCTTGATTCCATAAATCAAGCAGCTACACTTATATGCAGCACTATGCATGACTGCAAGATTACAATACGTGGCATGCAGGATTGCAAGCCTGAAGCCTGTGAGGGAATGCTTCGTTACCTTGTAAGAATCGATCAGTCTGGCTGACTTCTGGACCGACTTCGGAAAGACGAAACCCGGTCTAAGGGTAAAATACGTGGTATGCAGGAGTGCAACGGAATGCCTCCCTATCTGATGAGGATTGATCAGGACTGACTTCTGGACTGACTTTCAGCAAGACGAAACCCGATCTATCAGATGAGTTATTCCCTCGAGTTATCCGGACATTTTGTTATCCTGCCCTGGAAGTCCAAGCATAATATCGTGACCGTCCGGGCCAACGCCCCCCCCCCCCCCCCCCCCCCCCCCCCCATCATCATGCAAAATATATGGCAGATTGACAGGTCGAGAGTTTAAAAACCCTGACCAGTCAGCAGTACATATCATTTGCTGGAATGTTTTAGATTTTTGTTTTTTTACTAGACACGAAACTGCCCATGTGTGCAGATGATCAACACGCAACTGCTCATCGGTCAAATTCGGCCGCCTTACCGTACCACCTCGGTGTTCCTTTTCATGTGCCGAAGCAGCCCCCGACTGCTCTTTCGGGCAGTCTCGCCGCTGTACGGCTGAGTACCGCCGTGTTCTTCATTTCGTTCCTCCCTCAGTTTCTCACGAGGGCCCCTGGTTTCTCAATATATAAATTCTACCACACTATATAATACAAATACTCTGTCCTGATTCAAAGGGCCCAGTCTCAGCTAAAATAGTATTTCGACAGGTGTATAAATACTACCGGTACCGATATTTGATTTAATTTAAATGCGCAATTAAATTAAACTAATTACCATGCCTATTCGCTAAAATTTTCTCTAAAAACAAAGATCGCTTCTCATTTAGGTATAGCGCCCCCCTAAATAATAATAACAATAATAAAATCCCACTTGCTCTCTCTGTTACCCATTGGCTTTTGAAAGGATATGTAATTTCATACCTGCGAGTATAATTTCTCCCCATAGTGATCGAGAGGGGTATGTATGTTACAGTCCAGGGGATAACCACATCAGGCTAAATGGACTTGCCCAACCTCAAATAATCAATATATTTATCAACATACATATAGTTAGATGATCAAACAACAGGAAGACAGGAAAAGGGAACAGAAACAGACAGGATGCAGATGCATAGGCCTATGCAAAGATGCAACTCAATAGGTGCTCGAGTGAGACAAGACTAGCAACATTCCTACCCACAACCTACATACGTACATATAAACGGTCTCCATATTCAAGTATTTTCCCTGTTTTTTTACTGCCAAAGACAGCGAGCAGCCAAATTACTGGCTGAAACTATGTAACCAAGTTCAAGTTCAAGTTATAGTCATAAGTTCTAAACCGCTCCGAACTGGAATGTTCCCTGATCTGTCACTGTTTTTCTCTATAGCTACTAGTAGCATCTTCTAGGCAGCTCCCTGAGCGATCTACTGGGCCGCAAAACTTCAGCAGCGATAGAAAGCTGCTTACGTCAGATTCAAGGTGCACTAGGTTGCTTTAGGTCAAAGAGTGTATGTGTGTATATGGTTGTGTGTGGGGGGTGGGTGTGGGGTGTGGGGGAGGTCAGGCAGTGTTTGTGTGTGGTGGTGGGGTGGTGGTGGTAAGGGGGGGGGTCACGGAGTGTTTGTGTGTGTGTGTGTGTGTGTGTGTGGTGGTGGTGGTGGGGAGTTCAGGGAGTGTATGTGTGTTTGCGTGTGGTGGTGGGGGGGGGAGTTCAGGGAGTGTTTGTGTGTGTGTTGCTGATTAGCCAGCAAGGGGGGCTGCCTAGAAGCTGCTGCCCGTAGCCGAAAAGAAAATCAGTTGCCTCCTTGGGTTTCGCACAGTGGGACTTGGAATTGGAACACGGTGAGCATAGAGCAGCTCAGAATTGGCTTATCACATTTCACAGTTATGATGACATCCTGCAAAAAAAGAAGAAGAAGAAGATCAACCCTCTTGGACCCGGCCAGCTGGAACTACATCCTGGCTTGCGGGCCTGCAAAAATTAGGGTCTTGGACTCTTGGAGGGTCTTAAAGGGTCTTGGAGGTTTACCCAAGCCCTGGTTCCGATTATTTTTCGCTTTGCAGGACGCCAGCATAACTGTCAAACGTCGGACTCCCCAGTTCTGAGTCGATTGTTCGTCACCTAGGGAACGTCCCGTTTAACGGGGATTTTCTACACCCGTCCGCCACAGGCACGCGTAGGTCCATCTCGCTCTTGCGAGCTCGACAGACCCTCAACAGCCCGCAGTTTCACAGACGCAGACCTCTAGACCCAAACAAATCTGTGCAACAAATAAATTAAATTGAACCAATTCAACTTTTCAAGGTCAAGTCCCTTGAGCTTAGTTGGCTACCCCTGTACTGCAGCATACAGCTAGGGAACGGCAAATCATATGATGTTCACCAAAGACGAGTATGATATCATATGATATCATACAAAAATCATATGATTTCATATCATATGATATGGTGCCCCAGGCCAAAGTTACCTAGTCAGACCGCCGGCATCATCTGATATCATATGATGACAAGATACCATGTGATATCATATTGCTGATCCCTACATACGGCACATACATTGTTTCCATTGCATTTGTATTGAAATCTAGATGATCCAATGCTTTTCTTTTGCCTCTAGACCACTGTTTTTCTTTGAAGGTACTAGCAGCAGCTTCTAGGCAGCTGCCTTAGCGATCCACTGGGCTAAGCCTAAAAACTTCAGTAGCGCTAGTAAGCTGCTTACGCCTGATTCAAGGTGCACTAGGTTGCCTTAGGTTAGGTAGCTCCCCTGACTAATCAGCGAGGGGAGCCACCTAGAAGCTGCTGCTCGTAGCTGAAAAGAAAAACAGTGCTCTAGACGATGTTGGCAAAGCCAAGGTAAACTGCCAGGACCAAGTACAAGCCATACCAGCAACGCGCAAAGATGTAGAAATTCTTTGGGATGAAAAAATTGTTGGTTATGCCAACGACCTGGGAAGCAAGCAAGCAAGCAGGGGAGAGGATTAGTGGTCATGACAAGTTCTAGGCGCCAGGGATATTTTTTTCAAATCAAAAAGAGGAAATCTGATTCCTTTTATTTTATACCTCCCTATGTTCCTCCCAAAACAGGATCTTTATTCCGATTTTGGTCAATTTGAGTCATTTTTAGTAAATGTCAGCGGAGTTCAGTAAACATTGTTTTTTGTATTATGTTTATTTTTCTTATTCCGGCAATTTTGGCCAAAACGGGGTCTCGTATTCCAATCGGAATGTATTCCGGAAAATAATATCCCTGCTAGGCGCGTCGCAAGCAATGCGGAAAATTGGCGGAGAGTGTTGGCTATCGGAGCGACAGGTGGAACCGGAATCGAGTGCAGCGGATCTAAGACAGGGTTTACAACATGGCCAGGGGCCAGTAAGGCCCAGGGTTGGAACGCGACGGACAAGCACACAGACAATCGGACAACGGGGTGACTCTGGGGGCTCCCGCCCCCAGAAAAGTGGGCTCCGCCAATTTATTTTTACATGTATGTGTATGTTGTTACAGTCCAGGGGTAGCCAAACAGGCTGAAGGGACTTGCCCAACCATGGAATCAGCAGGGCAAACACGAAGGAATAAAAACACCCCCCACCCTAGGCACTCACCACAATAACCAGACAGTTAACCAGATAGAAGCCATACCATAACACTACCGCTGTACTTATGCAATGGGCAGAGAGGGCTAACCCAATCCGGTGAAGTAAAAGTAGCCCCCACCCAACCCCCAACCCACCACCACCCTTCACCCCACCCATCCAACCACCCTTCACCTCCTTACCCACCCACCCTTCACCCCCCACCCAACCTCACTCACCCACCCATCCAACCACCCCCACCCTCACCCCCTTACCCAACCTCACCCACTCACCCACCCTTCACACCCACACACTCACCCACCTACACCTGCCCCCCAGGCACTCACCACAATAACAAGACAGTAGACCAGCAAGAAGCCACACCCCAACGCCACCGGTGCACTTAGAGTAATGGGCAGAGAGGGCTGACCTGACCTGGTGAAGTAGGAGTAGGCACCACCCAACCCACCACTACCCTCCACCCCACCCATCCAACCACCCTTCACCCCCCCACCCATCCTTCACCCCCCTACCTTACCTTACTCTCCCACCCACCCTTCACACCCACCCTTCACTCACACCCTCAACCACCCACCTACGCCTGCCCCCCCAGACACTCACCACAATAACCAGACAGTAGACCAGCAAGAAGCCACACCCCAAAGCCACCGGTGCAATAGGCAGAGAGGAATGACCCGACCTGGTGAAGTAGGAGTAGCCCCCGCCCCCGCCCACCCCCTACCCCCCAACTCACCCCACCCCACCCACACCATCCCCACACCACCCCATGTGCAAAACACTTCCATCGACACTCCCTTTATCGCACACACACTCACACACACCTGCCCTCTCCACACTCTCTTCACACACACACACATCCCCACCCACCCACGCCTGACTCCAGGCACTCACCACAATAACTAGACAGTAGACCAGCAAGAAGCCACACCCCAACGCCACCGGTGCACTTAGGGTTATGGGCAGAGAGGACTGACCCGACCTGGTGAAGTAGGAGCAGGCTCCACATGCAAAACTGATGAGCATGTTGAACAGGGGACCTGAGTGCATGGACAAGGGGTAAGAGGTGAGGGATAAGGGGTGAGAGAGTGAGGGATAAGGGGTAGGGGTGAGGGGGTGAGGATAAGGGGTGGGAGAGTGAGGGATAAGGGGTAGGGGTGAGGGGGTGAGGATAAGGGGTGGGAGAGTGGGGGATAAGGGGTAAGAGGTGAGGGATAAGGGGTGAGAGAGTGAGGGATAAGGGGTAGGGATGAGGGGGTGAGGATAAGGGGTGAGAGAGCGGGGGATAAGGGGTGAGGGGTGACGGATAAGGGATGGTGGACAAGGGGTGAGGGGTGAGGGGGGTAAGAGGTAAGAAAATGAGGGGGTGAGGGATAAAGGGTGAGGGATACAGGGTGAGGGGTAAGGGGTGAGGGGTGAGAGGGTGAGGGATAAGGGGTGAGAGAGTGAGGGCTAAGAGGTGAGAGAGTGAGGGCTAAGGGTAAGGGGTGAGGGATAAGGGGTAATGGTGTTAGGGATAAGGTGTGAAGGGGTTAGGGATAAGGGGTGAGGGGTGAGGGATAAGGGGTACGGGGTGAGGGATAAGGGGTAATGGTGTTTGGGATCAGGTGTGAAGGGGTGAGGGATAAGGGGTAAGGGGTGAGGGATAAGGGGTAATGGTGTTTGGGATAAAGTGTGAAGGGGTGAGGGATGAGGGGTTAAGGTCAGGATACTAGTTAAACAAAACAAAACATGATGTGCATGTTCAACATGGGACAAGTAAAAAACAAACTGATGAGCATGTTGAGCAAGTAAAAGAACTCCCAACTTACTTGCAAAGGACCCTGTCAAGGCCATGCCTGAAATCCGTCATTTGCTAGTGCAGCGTTGCCAGCCAGGTCACCCAATGAGTTGTCCCACGCCATGAGGGTCGAACCCATTGCAGAGGGGCACTCACGCTTGATGCTGGCATCAGGAGAGATGATACCCACTGCTGTGTTCCCCGTCCCTGTCCCCACCCTACCCCACCCCTCCTCCCAAATTACGCAAAGCACGCTACCAATCCTTGGCTTGCCATTGCCCCCCCCCCCCCACACACACCCCACCCACACACACACACACCCCACCCCCATGCACACCAACCCACCCACCCAATGCACCCCTTCTCCGACTCACTTGCAAAGCACGCTGTCAATCCTTGGTTTGCCATTGCCCCCTCCCCCCACCCACCCCCCCCCCCCCCCCCGCACACCCCCCCCCCACACACACACACCCACCCACCCAATGCACCCCTTCTCCGACTCACTTGCAAAGCATGCTGTCAAGGCCATGCCTGAAAATCCTTTCTTTGCCAGTGCAGCGTTGCCAGCCAGGTCACCTAAGGAGTTGCCCCATGCCATGAGGGTCAAACCCATGAAAGAGGGGCGCACACGCATGACGCTGGCGCACAGGGAGATAATGCCAACTGCCTCGGTGGCAAAGATGTCAATCCTGCAGGTGCATTGCCAGGTTACGTAGTTGAGGTACATGGTCTAGTTGCATGGTTTGTGTACAGGGTCTATTGGATGGGTATTGATTGGTTTGTCTAACTTCAACCTGAGCATGAGGCTGGCGCACAGGGTCATGATGCCTTGGACACAAATACATTAATCCTGCAGGTGCATTGTTAGGCTACTTTTTTTAGGTGCATGGGCTAGTTGCATGGTTTGTCTAACTTGAGCCTGAGCATGGGGCACAGAGGGAGATGATACCCGGTGATACCCTTTGCCTTGGAGGCAAACATGTCAATCCTGCAGGTGCATTATTAGGTTACTTAGTGGAAGTGAATGGGCTAGTTGCATGGTTTGGGTACGGGTCCATTGGATAGGTATTGGGTGGCAATGATGTCAATTCTTCAGCTGCATTGTTAGGTGACATATTTGAGGTGCATGGGCTGGTTGCATGGTTTAGGTCGGTACATGGTTTGGGAACAGGGTCTGTTGGATGGGTATTGATTGGTTTGTCTAACTTCAACCTGAGCATGACGCTGGCACACAGGGAGATGATACCCATTGCCTTGGAGGTAAAGATGTAAATCCTGCAGGTGCATGGGCTGGTTGCATCGTTTAGGTCCGTACAGTGTCTATAGTATTGGTCTTGCTTGGTTTGTCTGACTTGAACCTGAGCATGGCCCTGGCACACAGGGAGATGAGACCAACTGCCTTGAAGGTAAATATGTCAATCCTGCAGGTGCATTGTTAGGTTACTTAGTTCAGGTGCATGGGCTAGTTGCATGGTTTGGGCACAGGGTATGTTTTATGGGTATTGATCGGTTTGTCTAACTTGAACCTGAGCATGACGCTGGCACACAGGGAGATGAGACCAACTGCCTTGGGGGCAAAGATGTCAATCCTGCAGGTGCATTGTTAGGCCACATAGTTGAGGTGCATGGGCTAGTTGCATCATTTAGGCTGGTACATGGTTTGGCTACAAGGTTTATTGGATGGGTA
This sequence comes from Chlamydomonas sp. ICE-L, assembly GCA_013435795.1. NCBI lineage: Eukaryota > Viridiplantae > Chlorophyta > Chlorophyceae > Chlamydomonadales > Chlamydomonadaceae > Chlamydomonas > Chlamydomonas sp. ICE-L. The sequence continues at coordinate 7,280,226 of JACBWV010000730.1, forward strand.
CTGATTGGTTTGTCTAACTTGAATATGAGCATGACGCTGGCACACAGGGAGATGATGCTGACTGCCTCGGTGGCAAATATGTCAATCCTTTAGGTGCATCGTTAAATTACACAGTATGGCCACATCATGGTCTATACATTGTCAATACATGGTTTGGTTACATGGTTTGGTTACATGGTTTGGTTACATTTTATGGTCAATAACGGTATACCAAATAAGTCCCCCTTGAACCTGATCATGACGCTGGCACACAGGGAGATGAGACCACCTGCCTCGGTGGCAAAGATGTCAATCCTGCAGCATGATGGTGTGATGATGGTTACATCACCTGGTTGTTAGCGCAACCTAGTTGCGTGATACATGGTTTTACTTAATGCAAGCAGGCTAGAGCACAGAGAGATGATGCGGACTGCCTCAAAGGCACAGATGTCAATCCTGCACGGGCATTGTTAGGTTACATAGTTGAGACGCATGGGCTAGCTACATGGTTTAGGTACAGGGTCTATTGGATGGGTATTGATTGGTTTGTCTAACTTCAACCTGAGCATGAGGCTGGCACACAGGGAGATGAGGCCAACTGCCTCGGAGGCAAATATTTCAATCCTGCAGCATGATGGTGTGATGATGGTTATATCACCTGGTTGTTAGCGCACCCTAGTTGCGTGATACATGGGTTTACTTAATGGTCAAGCAGGCTATAAGACATAGAGTTAACCCATCACCGATCAGAACCGAATGGCTCAGTGGCAGAGCACAGGTTCAAAATTCGAGGCAGGTGCGGGGTTTGTACCCCCTTGAGTGCGCTTGGGCCCGTCCGGAGGGTCGTCGACCGGCACGGTAACTGGTATCTAGATGCGATGTTGGCTCGAGCAGCGCATACTTATGATCCGGTTCCCTTAATCCCACTTGGCACATCCTTATAGGTCATTGTGACAATTCTTGGATGTTTAAATTTCCATTTTAAGAGATAACACACATCATGGTTTGGATACATGTTTTTGCTACATGGTCTATCAGATGGATATTGAATGTATGGTGTAACTTGAAACAGTATTAGGCTACAACACAGAGAGATGACGCCCACTGCCTCGGAGGCAAAAATGACAATCCTGCAGCATCATGGTTTGGTTACATGGTTTGGCTAAATTGTTTTTTCTTTTTCTTTTCTTCTTTGTCCATGGTGTTCGTAAGTCCCCCTTTACTGCGTCAAGCTGAGGGCACATTTAGAGTCAAGTAGGGCACCAGGAAGGGTTTAGGGTTTAGGTTTAAAACCCTCAACCCTATCCCTCATCATCATCATCATCATCATAATGCAGTCACATGGGTGCATACAGTACATAAAATGTACACAGTCGATCATTCCGTATCAGGGGAATCAAACAAGGCATCATCTATTTGGCCTTCCCCTGGACTGTAACATTCATACATACATAATCGCTCAAAAAACAAGTAAACTTAACACCAAATCCCCTTTCTGAAACGAAACAAGTCATATGCAGCGTCGCAATCGACGCGGAAAATTGGCGGAGTGTGTTGGCATCTGAACGAAAGGTGGCAACGATGCAGCTGACCGAAGCCAGTCAGTTATGAGACAGTTGGCTGACGTGTCAGGCTTCAATGTTTCAGTCAGTCGCTCGGACACACAGACAGACAATGGGGTAACCCTGGGGCTCCCGCCCCCCAGAAGGGGGGTCTCCGCCAAAAACCTAAGCTCCTTTTCTTGAATTGCGATGCTCATATGTGCTCTCGTGAGATTATGTCCAGTGTCAAGAAGTCTTTTAATTGTTATATATAATATAATGCTTCGTTTTTGTGTGATTTGAATTGAGACCTGACAATGTTGTTTTTTGACGGACGGACGGACAAACGAACAACCTGATAAATTTGATAGGCTAATCCCTCAATCAAAATATCGGGCTCACCACATCATCCCGACCACAAAGCCCAGGGCGGAGAAAAAAGGGGGCCCAAAGTCGTACAGCGATTCCTTCCCACAGCTGAGGGCAGGCAGTACATGTTTCTCTGAGCCACGTGTTGCCAGCCACACACCCAAGCATAGTCCTGCTCCAATACAAGCAGCTGCCAGGTAGACTTGCCAGCTGACGGCACTCAAGTACATACACATTGTGCTGGGTGCTAGCAGCATGCTGACCAGAAGCCAGCTACGGTTGTAACCCTTAGGGTCCACGAAAGGGATGGAGGCACGCAGGGCCAGGTAGAAGGGAAACAGGACGGGGAAAGATACAATCCTGAAGTTGGATAAGGGCAAGGGCAAGGGTAAGGAGATGGAAGCATTGCCTCGTTGTGATGGAAGCATGGCCACGTAGAAGGGGAACAGGATGGGAAGGATACGATCATGGGTGGGTGAAGGGGAGGGGAGGGGAGGGGGGGGGGGGGGGGGGGGGGGGAAGAGTGGAGTGGAGTGGAGTGAGGTGGAGTGGAGTGGAGTGGAGTGGAGGGGATCCTTGCTTGATTGCGATGGAGGCATGGTGAGGTACAACGGGAACAAGACGGGGAAGGATACAACAATAAAATGATGCTTGCCTGAGCATTAGTAGGGGTCGGCAAAATTGGGCTTGTATTGGGCCAACATTGGCATGTCCACTGCTTTATTTTTGCTACTCTCAGCAGCTTCCAGCAAGCTCCATTGGACAGCCACTCAGTAATTCCCATTAGTTTCGGCTGCATTATAATGCATTCATATTAGCTTCCAGAAGCACTAGCAAGCTTCATGTTTGACTCATGTTTGACTCATGGGTAGGGGTCGGCAATATGATATCATATGATATCATGTCATCCTATGATATCATATGATGCCGGCGGTCTGACTAGGTAACTTTGGCCTGGGGCATCACATCATATGATATTAAATCTTATGATTTTTGTATGATATCATACTCGTCTTTGGTCAACATCATATGATTTGCCGTTCCCTGCGCAGTAGTAGAGCTGACGGGAGTGAGTCCCATTCCTCGCAAACTCCCATCGTCACATCCATACCTATACCAACACCTGTACCAATATATTTATTCTTACCTGATGATTAGCAGAGGTGTAGGGAGCATGTCCCATTCTTCGCAAACTCTCATCGTTCCTTCATGCACCACAACCACAACCTCACCAATACCAACACCTGTACCAATACAGGTACGTTTACCTGAGGATTAGCAGACGTGTAGGGAGCATGTCCCAATCTTCTCAAACTCCCATCGTCACATCCTCACCAATACCGACACCAAAACCTGCACCAATACAGCTACGTTTACATGAGGATTAACAGAGGTGTAGGGAGCGTCTCCCATTCTTCTCAAACTCCCATCGTCACATCCTCACCAATAAAAACACTTTTACCAATATAGTTATTCTTACCTGAGGATTAGCAGAGGTGTAGGGAGCATGTCCCATTCTTCGCAAACTCTCATTGTCCCTTCATGCACCACAACCACAACCTCACCAATACCAACACCAACATCTGGACCAATACATGTACGTTTACATGAGGATCAGAAGAGGTGTAGGGAGGTCTTCCCAATCTTCGCAAGCTCCCATCGTCACATCCTCACCAATACCAACACCTGTACCAATACAGGTACGTTCACCTGAGGATTAACAGAGGTGTGGGAGCGTGTCCCATTCTCTGCAAACTCCCATCATCACATCCTCACCAATACCAACACCAAAACCTATACCAAATCAGTTTCGTTTACCTGAGGATTAGCATAGGTGTAGGGAGCTCCTCCCAATCTTCGCAAGCTCCCATCGACACATCCTGAACCATGGCCTGAAACAACGTATTCTTCTCTTTTGTTAACCCGGTGCTTATGTCATCGCACAACGACGCAGTGTATGTACTGCCCACATGGGTGTGGGCCCCCCTCTCCCCGAGGTACTCCACAAGGGGTCCTGCACCCGGAGAGTGAGAAAGACCGTCCCGGGTCCACCCGCCCACCATCGAGTCTTTGGCGGAGGGGGGGGAGGCCCAGTCGGCTGAGGATAGGAGTGGGGACGAGACTGAAGGCAAACCTGCAACTGAATCAGCGGCATCAGAAGCAGCAGCAACAGCAGCATTATAATAGTCTGATGCAGAGGGGCGTAAGGCTGCATCATCACCACCACCACCACCAGCATCACCGTCAGTATGATCGTGATCATGATGAGAGAGAGAGGCGGGGTGGGACCCAGTGGGCATCTGAAATGCAAAGGGGTTTACGGTGCTGGTCACCGCATCTGGTCCATCCTGCCTTGACCCGACCAGTAGATGGGGCTGGAAGGACGCCTGCTGCTGCTGCTGCTTCTGCTTCTGCTGCTGTTCCTGTTGCTGCCGATTCGACTGTTGCTGGAGATTTTCAATAACCTGCTTTTCTAAGTCCATCGAGTCTGCGCCCCTTTGGCCCCCCAGGCCTACATTCACCTCCCCCACCCGCTGCCCCTCAGTCTGCCCTCCCTCTGTCCTGTCCTCCAGCACCATCTCAGAGCTACGCACAAAATTCCAAAGCTTGATGCTACCACTCCCAGGGGCACTAGCTGCTCTACTCAACTCCCCATGCTGATCGTTAGAGAGGGGAATTGAGGAGATGGAGGGGCAGTCGATCATGGGTGACTGTGTGTTAGCGGCAGTGAGGAAGGAAGTGGAGAGGGAGGGGGAGTCGAGCAAGGGCGTCTGTGTGTCAGCGGCAGTGAGGAAGGAGGTGGAGGTGGAGGAGGAGTCGAGCAGGGGAGACTGTGTGTTAACGGCAGTGACGAAGGAAGAACTCCTAGAGTAAGGGCCCCGCTCTTCTACCACCAGCTCCAGGGGTGCTCCGGGGACCAGCATCGATGATAAGCTTGATCCGCTGGGGATGCTCTGGATCGTGGGGTGGGGCAGCAATCGTCCGAGGTAGTGCTGGTGGGGGTGGAGATTCTGCTGCTGATGGTGTGTGTGCGCATGCGGATGCTGCCGCTGCTGATGAGTGTTTGTGTACCTCACAGGCTGCGGGGGGTGGCTTCTGTAAGATTCCAAGGAATCTGGATAGAGGGTTACAGAGCGACGCGGGAGAGAGGCGTGATGGTTGTTGACCTACAGAAACACAGTAGCAAGGTGGGGTGAAGAGTGGTGCAGATCAAGTGAGAGATGGTGGTGGTAGTTTTGGTGTGTGTGTGTGTGGTAGCTTCTGCCCTAAGGATCTAGGGAGAGGAAGCGGAAGCGGCGCGAGAGGAAGGAGCCATGGCTACTTACCTTCAGAAACACAGTAGCAAGGTGGGGTGGGGAGTGGTGCAAATCAAGTATAAGGTGGTGGTGGTGGTGTGTGTGGGGGGTGGGGTGGGGGGTAGGTTCCGCTCTCTGAGGAATATGGATCGAGGGAGAGGAAGCGACGCAGGAGGGAGGCATGATGGTTGTTGACCTACAGAAATACAGCAGCAACGTGGGATGGGGAGTGGTGCAAATCAAGTATAAGGTGGTGGTGGTGTGTGTTTGTGTGTGTGGCGGGGTGGGGTGGGGTGGGGGGTAGGATCTGCCCTCTGAGGAATATGGATCGAGGGAGAGGAAGCGACGCAGGAGGGAGGCATGATGGTTGTTGACCTACAGAAATACAGCAGCAAGGTGGGATGGGGAGTGGTGCAAATCAAGTATAAGGTGGTGGTGGTGTGTGTTTGTGTGTGTGGCGGGGTGGGGTGGGGGGTAGGATCTGCCCTCTGAGGAATATGGATCGAGGGAGAGGAAGCGACGCAGGAGGGAGGCATGATGGTTGTTGACCTACAGAAATACAGCAGCAAGGTGGGGTGGGGAGTGGTGCAAATCAAGTATAAGGTGGGGGTGGTTATGGTGGTGGTGTGTGTGTGTGGCGGAGGAGGAGGGGATGGATAGAGGGGTACAGAGATCGGGAGGGAGGTGTGATGGTTGTTGACGTACAGAAACACAGTAGCAAGGTGGGGTGGAGTATGTACGTATGTATGTTACAGTCCAGGGGTAGGCCAAATAGGCTAAAGAGACTTGCCCAAAAGTTAAGAAGAGCTTAAAAATAAAAGTACTGATGAACTGAACCCCATACAATCGTTTAACCAACGGGGGCCCTGAGTTCGTGTTACAGTGATAATTTAACTCTATAATAAATGTGGCGTGTTGCAAATCAAGTGAAAGGTGATGGTGGTAGTGGTGGTGGTGTGTGTGTGAGTGTGGCGGGGGGTGGGGTAGGTTCTGCCCTAAGGAATCTGGATCTTAGGAAAGGAAGCGGCGTGGGAGGGAGGAGTGATGGCTGTTGACCTACAGAAACACAGTAGCAAGGTGGGGTGAAGAGTGGTGCAAATCAAGTGAGGTGGTGGTGGTGGTGGTGGTGGTGGTGGTGGTGGTGATGGTGATGGTGTGTGTGTGTTCGGGGGGGGGGGGGGAGAGTGGTGCAAATCAAGTGAGAGGTGGTGGTGGTGGTGTGTGTGTGTGGGGGGTGGGGGGGTGGAGGGAGGGGGCAGCTTCTTCCCTAAGGAATCTGGTTCTAAGGAAAGGAAGCAATAGCGGGGCGGGAGGGAGGAGTGATGGATGCTGACATGCAGGGACTTAGATACAAGGGAGGGGGGGGGGGGGGGGGGGGGGGGGGGGGGGGGCTGAGTTGCACTGCTGACCTACATGAACACAAGCACAAGGTGGGGTGCTGAGTTGCTCTAACAAAGGACGCACCTATGCACACACACTCTACTTACATGTACGCAAGTATGCTGAAACACATACACGAAGTTACACACAAACATGAGCACACACTCTACTTACATGTACGCAAGTATGCTGAAACACATACACGAAGTTACACACAAACATGAGCACACACTCTACTTACATGTACGCAAGTATGCTGAAACACATACACGAAGTTACACACAAACATGAGCACACACTCTACTTACATGTACGCAAGTATGCTGAAACACATACACGAAATTACACACAAACATGAGCACACACTCTACTTACATGTACGCAAGTATGCTGAAACACATACACGAAGTTACACACAAACATGAGCACACACTCTACTTACATGTACGCAAGAATGCTGAAACACATACACGAAGTTACACACAAACATGAGCACACACTCTACTTACATGTACGCAAGTATGCTGAAACACATACACGAAGTTAAACACAAACATGAGCACACACACACTACTTACATGTACGCAAGTATGCTGAAACACATACACGAAGTTACACACAAACATGAGCACACACTCTACTTACATGTACGCAAGTATGCTGAAACACATACACGAAGTTACACACAAACATGGTGATGGTCATGGGCACAGGTACGGACACGGGGTGTAGTTCAGCTAGGAATGAATTAGATATGATAATGAGGTGGGGTATAGTTCAGCAAGGAATGAATTAGATATAATAATGAGGTGGGGTATAGTTCAGCAAGGAAATAATGAGATATGATAATGAGGTGGGGTATGCTTAAGCTAAGTAATAATGAGATATGATCATTGGGCACGGCCAGAAGTAGAAGTAGGAGCAATACAATTGGGCACGGCCAGAAGTAGAAGTAGGAGCAATACAATTGGGCACAGCCAGAAGTAGGAGTAGGAGCAATACAATTGGGCACGGCCAGAAGTAGAAGTAGGAGCAATACAATTGGGCACGGCCAGAAGTAGAAGTAGGAGCAATACAATTGGGCACGGCCAGAAGTAGAAGTAGGAGCAATACAATTGGGCACGGCCAGAAGTAGAAGTAGAAACAATACATAAATGAAGACTTGAATAAATAAATAGTACGCCTTATTATGAGACGTGAGGTTGCGGGGACCAGCCCGTTTGCTTGCACTGGGGCCAACCACCAAGGAGGAGGAACTAGGGACCGGCATATTAAATGATGTTGGGCAAAGGCGAGTATGATTGGCGGACCCCCCCCCCCCCCCCCCCCCCCCCCCCCCCCCCCCCCCCCCCCCCCCCCCCCCCCTTCTGGGAAGCGGGAGCTCTCAGGGTCACCCCGTTGTCCGTTTGTTTGTGCGACCGACGACCAAACAACCGTGTGACCGACGACCGGTGACTGACAACCGTGCGACCGACACAAAGCCTGGCACGTCAGCCAACTGTCTTGTTACTAACTGGCTTTGGTCCGCATGATTCCGATGCCACCTGTCGCTCCAAAAACATTCTCCGCCAATTTTCCGCTTCCCTTGCGACGTCGCCTAGAACTTGTTTCATATGATATCATACTAACTGCATCATATGATATTGTATATAAATGGTCAATTTAGCCTATTCAGTCTCCCGGCACCACATGATATCATATGATGACATGATATCATATTGCCTTTCCCTAGCAGGAACACATAAACACACAAGCTTACAAACACAAACATCATGCTTCTGTAAGATAATGTGCCGAGTTTCCCCCCCGCTACGCTACCAGTTGCGATCGCTACCTGAGATCCCGTTCTGGTCAAACCTTCCTACCCTGAGAATGGACTCTCGATTCCTGGACTTCGACATAAATCGCTACCCAGCATCGAAAACGCTACCAGGAGCCCAACCTTGAAAGACACCAAAGACAATATCATGAACACGTACCAATGGTATCTGTTCATCCTGTACGCCTTGCTGCCAAACTCCAATCGTATGCGCTCGTCGGGCTTCCACACCTGCACGTAGGGCAGGGTTGGGCATATTACGAAGGTCTGATTAAAATTTGGTGTGGTGTGGTGTGCTGTGGTGTAGTAAGCTGTGCTGTGTTTTGTTGTATTTTGTTTGCATTTCCAAACTCAAATCGTATGTGCTCGTCTAGCTTACACACTTACAAATAGGGCAGGGCTGGGCATATTCCGAAATGTCTGCTCACAATTTTGTGTGGTGTGGTGTGGTGTGGTGTAGTATGCTGCGGGAGGGCATTTTGGGGGCATTGGGGGGCATTGTTCTTCCATTTCTTGCATTTTCCGCTCTACCTTTTTTTAACTGCCTTCCCTGATGTGAAGGTTGGGCAAGACCTTTTAGCCTTACTGGCTTCCCCTGGACAAAAACAAACATACACCTATATGTATATATAAAAATATCATGGCGGTCGCGGTCGCGGTGGTGCCACAGGGGGGCAGGGGGCAGGGGGCAGACACAGACAACTGCCTGCGGAACTGTACTGCTGAGTTAAATACGAAATTTTCAGGTACCAGTTTGATCTCTCTCCCTGCGAACTTGTATCACAATTCAGCGCATTTTGTTCGCAATCTTGCCCTGCCTTCGACTGCCAACTGTGCTAAACATTTCAATTCCGGCTGCCCGCTTCAGTTGAACGAAACAAAATTCGAATTTCCAGCTGCGCTTCTTCACCCTGGCTAGCCCGGCCTGCGCTCCCTTTCTAGACTGCCCCGCCCTTCACGTTACGATTTTACTTGGATTGAACAACGATTGAAGTTGCTTCGGTTCCATCAAAATGATATTTACCAAATGTATTCCCTATATCGTTATCAGTCTTCTCTATATATAATATGAAGGGAATAAATATCAAGGGAATATTATTTGATGATATTTACCAAATGAATTCCCTCTTCTGACTGTGTCTTGCTATCCCTTTGCGCCCGGCCTGCGCCCGGCCTGCGCTCCCTTTCTAGACTGCCCCGCCCTTCACGTTTCCAAACAATTCCCTATCGTTATCAGTCTTCTGACTGTGTCTTGCTATCAACTGTGTATGGTCAATCGGTCCTCGGCGAACTGCAGCTTCCATGGCGCTCGAGCTGTTGGTTTACAGCCCTTTGTGTGAGCGGCGAGCTCACCCACAGCTCGGTCTTACCACACGGTGGTGGGTAGGGTATCCCGGATACCCTATACCCGACTGAACTGTAGGAACCCTAGACTGTTGCCGTGCAACAACAGGACCTTTGGATCCGTGGATAGGACCAGAGGGCAGCTAGGGCCGGGTACCTTGTAACATAAGGCAGGATGTCCTTATGAAGCTGATGAGCTAAGTAACCTGCCGAGGTGTTGTTGTTGTTGGTTATCCTAACAGCTGTTGGCACTGGGCTCATCCCCAGCATCAAGGTTGATTGTATTAGTACGTTCTATATCTTGCTTACACTTTGCTTCTTGAGGTTTCCATGGTACCGCCATAGCGACCGAGATGCGCAGGAAACACTGCCCACATACATAGAATCCTAGCACGCCTGAGCGAGGAGGAGAGGAAACAGGCAAACAAACGTAGACGTTTGGCCTATGCTGCTGCCTTAGCAGCGTGCAAAGCGACCTCGCCAGAACAACGAGGAAAGGAACCATTCTAACCAGCATCGATGTGTGCCCGTTGCTACTGACGGACGCACAGCGGTGCGCGGCTGACAACCAGGTCAAGGTCAACGCCACATCCTGCATACCGGCCTGAGTAAATGTGCTCGAAGAACAAGCTTCAGGCATGTAGCTTTTGATTGTGCAGGTCAGTTTTCCTCAGTGGGGTTGGTAACGCGAACGTTCAGGGGAACAGGTAGGGGAGAGTGTGTGATTATGGTGGCGCAAGGGGGAAATGGGAAGTCAAGGAGGATAGGAGGGAGAAAACAGAGAAGGGGGAGAGACGGAGGGAGGGTGGAGGGGATGTAAAGGAGGATAGGGGACAGAAAGTAGGGAGGGGGTAGGAAGGAGGACACAGGGAGAGGGAGGGGAGGAGGAGAGAGGGAGGGACGAAGAAGGAGGGAGCAAGGAGGGGTGGCCACCGGCCACGCAGGCTACCGTACTAGTATATCCATGTAAACATACCTCCTTGGGGGTGGTCTGTATGAAGGAAGGGGAGAAGAGACAGAGTTTCCTGGTGATTTGCATGACCAAAGAAATTGCGATGAGGACGATGTTGTCCATGACCTTGATCGCTCCTTGAATACCGTGAACGGCGTGTAGAACGCGGCAGATAGTGCCCTTCTTCCTCATCACGGCCACCTACATGGCATAAAATACTGCCCAGTTAATGATCGTATGCAGAATACTATACAGCTCTGCGTGCACCTACACACCTACATACATAAACAGGTTTAATGGCGTGATAGGCGTGTAAAGGCAGGAGATACTGCCCTCCTTCCTCATCACGGCCACCTACATAGCATGAAATACTGCCCAGTTAATACACTTATGCTGAATACTATACAGCTCTGCGTGCACCTATACACCTACATACATAAACAGATTAAATGGCGTGAACGGCGTGTAGAACGCGGCAGATAGTGCCCTACTTCCTCATCACGGCCACCTACATAGCATGAAATACTGCCAAGTTACTCATCGTATGCAGCATTGGATACAGCTCTGCGTGCATCTATACACCTACACACATAAACAGGTTAAATATCGTGAGCGGCGTGTATAATAGTGATAATAATAGCAGTGAGTAGACGGTGGTGGATAGTGCCCTTCTTCCTCATCATGGCCTATGCACCTAACAGCTATACAGGATGTAAAAGCGTGCGCAGTGAGTAGACGGTGGTGGATAGTGCCCTTCTTCCTCATCATGGCCTATGCACCTAACAGCTATACAGGATTCAATAGCGTGCGCAGTGAGTAGACGGTGGTGGATAGTGCCCTTCTTCCTCATCATCACAGCCACCTACATAGCATGAAATACTGCCCAGTTAAAACACGTATACTGAATCATATGCAGCACATCATACACCTCTGCATACACCTTAACACCTGAACAGCTATACAGGATTAAAAAGCGTGCGCAGTGAGTTGAAGGTGATGGGTAGTGCATATCCTCCTCCTCATAGCACGTATACTGTATAAACCCATATTGTAAGATATTCATATTGTATGATATCCATATTCTACGATATTCATATTGTACGATATCAATTTGGACGATATTTAGGGAGCGGCAAAAGACGGTCTTTTGATCGGTCTTTTGATAGGTCTATATAGATATCTCGTCTATATAGACCTATATAGGAATATCTCCGCGAAGCCGATAGATCTATCGATTTCCCTTGTCCGACGCCCGCCCTCGACCAGATAGATTTATATTGGTATGATTCGTGCGTACACACACCGTCTGAGCTTCCTTCCTCTTGCGATTCGCTTTCGTATCATTCGCTTTCGTATCATACGCTTTCGTATCGCTGAATGAAGCCGGCAAACAGCCTACGGGTATTGCGGGCCAATTAGCTAAAAACAACTGGAAACCTGGCAACCGTTGTGAGGTTCTTGCGGACGCTGTGCACATAGCTGTGCAGGATGGTTCATCTGCCGCACCCATAGCATCGACCTCAAGCGCTGTGAAGTTTCCTGACATAAAGCAGCGTGGCAAAGGCCGCATCTTCATTGTAACGCTCAATATCGGGGGCGAAGTCCAGCCTGGTCTAAAGAGTCTTGTCCCGGCGAGCTTCCAGGTCGAACTGGAGGGATTTGACGCCAGCGATATATCGGAGAATGAGTTATCTAGCGATCTTTCAGAGGAGGAGGACGAAGTATTCGAGACGAGTAAGATTTCCGAAGACGACTGGCATGAGGTCCTGCTAGAGGATAGCTACTGGGTACTTTGAGCCAGGGCCTGGGAGGCTGAGGCATGTCGAGCTCCTGGATGTGGACCCAGCCAGTGCTCCACTGATGTTCATAGGGTTGAAGATCTTTCTTTCCTTCAGTTCTTACCCAAGAAGCTGTGTCTGACATAGTGATGCTCACTAACGAGAGGGGGAAACATATGCACCTCCCTTCATGAACGCACACACCAACACACACATACACACGAGCACACCAACACACACACACTTGCATGCATAGATATCATGTATCCTAACAAATTCACACTGTGCTTTGTCTCCCATGCAAACCCACATGCATGGACACACACACAAGCATAGACACACGCACACACATGCAAGGGCACACACGTACACACACATGCATGTAGGTGCGTGTACATGCCTGTGTGTGACGCGTTGACACCAGCAACTTCCTACACTCACACACCACCCATCCACGAACACACATACATGTAGGTGGATGTCCATGCAGGTGGGTGTATGACACATTGACACCATTACCCTCCCACACAGACACACCGATCACCCACAAACACAAATGCACACAGTGACCGAGTAAAAGTAAACTAATTAGACAGTTAAAAGACTCTTAACAGACATTCTGGATTGCTGATGGTGATAAACTGATGATTGTGTTCATGGGAGTAGGGGGGTGCTGGGCCTGGGTTGGTTTGCTGGCTACGTAGTTCGGTTTAGTGCGCGACCACTAACAAGCGCCAGTAACAAGCGACACAAGTGATTTTTATGTTTTTAAAAAAATCTTTATTTTTTTTGAAGGTGCAGGGCACACTGACATGCAGCACAGGACATGTTCAAATAATACCAGATTTTTCAGAGGCCTCCTTGGTGTACCGATAGGGCAGATATAGGTATATCTTGCCCTATATAGACCTATATAGATCTATCGGCTGGGCCCACTTGCCGCTCCCTGACGATATCTATATTGTACGGCAGGTGTACGGTATCCATATTGTACGATATCCATATTGTACGATATCCATATTCTACGATATCCATATTCTACGATATCCATATTCTACTATATCCATATTCTACTATATCCATATTCTACTATATCCATATTCTACGATATCCATATTCTACGATATCCATATTCTACGATATCCATATTCTACGATATCCATATTCTACGATATCCATATTCTACGATATCCATATTCTACGATATCCATATTCTACGATATCCATATTCTACGATATCCATATTCTACGATATCCATATTCTACGATATCCATATTCTACGATATCCATATTCTACGATATCCATATTCTACGATATCCATATTCTACGATATCCATATTCTACGATATCCATATTCTACGATATTCATATTCTACGATATCCATATTGTACAATATTCATTTTGTACAATATCCATATTGTACGATATTCATACTGTACGAAATCCATATTGTACAATGTAGTACTTGACAACCTCGGTGGTTGTCCCCAGCGCAAGCAAACAGGCTGGCCCCCTCAACCTCACGCCTCCTAATAAGGCGTAGTGTGCTACGTATTTATGTATTTATAATTGACAACCCTAATCATAACGCATGTGACTTATGTCATGTATTTATTCATGTGTTTCTTCATTACTTATGTATTTTTAAGTTGACAACCCTAGACATTAAAAAAAGGTAATGATAACGCCTAAATTGCTATCTATCTTACCAGCCTGGCTAGCTAGATGGTCTGCCCGGCTACCTATCTTACCAGCCTGGCTAGCTAGATGGTCTGCCCGGCTATCTATCGTACCAGCCTGGCTAGCTAGATGGTCTGCCCGGCTATCTATCTTACCAGCCTGGCTAGCTAGATGGTCTGCCCGGCTATCTATCTTACCAGCCTGGCTAGCTAGATGGTCTGCCCGGCTATCTATCTTACCAGCCTGGCTAGCTAGATGGTCTGCCCGGCTATCTGTCACACTAGCCAGGCAGACCAGCTAGCTAGCCAGGCTGGTCAGCTAGCTACTACGCGTGCAGCACTGGCGTCAAAGTAATGATAACACCTGGTGGGGCGTGATGTTAAGGGAGCCCGTCGTACGTGGGTGGGGAGCGGTCTTCTACCTCAACTGGACAAGCTACCATCGTGAATGACAACGACCTGCAACGACAAGAGCGACCAAAGGGGGAGTCAAACCCCCGACTCTTCATCCTCAAGCGATCTGGCCACCACTAGACCATTGAATATCACTGAAAGGGGCTACCCTAGACATAACGTATATGACGTACCATGATTTGGACCAAGCATTTATTTATGTATTTATTTTATCATGTATTTATAACTTGACAATCCTAGACACAAGTACATAACGCATGTGGCGTACCATGATTTGGACCAAGCATGCTAGGGCCAGGACTTGTGCTTTCATCGCAACTAGCATTGGATGGATCAACCTGAGGGAAGGGGGCGAGAGATAGTTAGAGGGGGACAGTGAAAATGATAAAAAGAAGAAGAAACTGGAAAATTATACAAATGATAAAAAGGAGGAAAAAGGGAGAAGGGAGAAAAATTGAAAAGGGGACAAGACATTAAGATAAATAGAGGAGATAGACAATGAAGACAGGATATACAACCATTTAGATTCACGATAAAGACAGACCAAAGACAAAGGAGTATGTAGATAGATACAGGAGACAAGTGATTAAGATAGATAGAGGAGATAGAGGAGATAGACAATGAAAACAGGATATACAACAATTTTGATGGGCGAAAAAGACAGGCCAAAGAAAGAGGATTATGAAGATAGGCACAGGAGACAAGTGATTACGATAGATAGAGGAGATAGACAATGAAGACAGGATATACAACCATTCAGATTCACGATAAAGACAGATCAAAGACAAAGGAGTATGTAGATAGATACAGGAGACAAGTGATTAAGATAGATAGAGGAGATAGAGGAGATAGACAATGAAGACAGGATATACAACAATTTAGATAGACGATAGAGATAGGCCAAAGACAGGGGAGTATGAAGAAAGACAAAGGGGACAACTGAGTAAGATAGATAGAGCAGACAGGCAATAAAGATAGAAAATCAAATAATTCAGACAGGCGATAGAGACAGGCCAAAGATAGAGGAGTATGTAGATAAACAAAGGGGACAAGTGATCAAGATAGATAGAGCAGTCAGACAATGGAAATCGAAAATAAAACAATTTAGATAGAAAATAGAGACAGGCCAAAGATAGAGGAGTATGAAGAAAGACGACGGGGATAAGCTATTAAGATAGATAGAGGAGATAGACAATGAAGAAAGGATATACAACCATTTAGATAGACAATACAGACAGGCCAAAGCAAGAGGATTCTGAAGAAAGACAAAGGGGGCAAGTGATTAAGATATAAAGAAATTATTGAAAAGCATTGAATGAAGACAGGATATACAACAATTGAGGCAGACAGGCCGAAGACAGAGGAGTGTGAAGATACACAAAAGGAACACACATTTGAGATAAACTGAGAAAATAGATGATGAAGACAGGACATAAAACACATTTAGATAGATGACAGAGAAAGGAAATAAAACAATATAGCTAGACAGGCCTAAGACAGAGGAGTATGAAGAAAGACGAAGGGGACAAGTGATTCAGATAGATAGAGCAGACAGGGGGCACGCATTTAAGATAGACTGGGAATATAGATGATGAAGTCAGGATATAAATACAATAACATTTAGATAGACGATGAAGACAGGCAAGCCGGTAGACCTTCGAGCCTAGGATCTTGGACGGGCGGACGGTTAGTGGGCGAGGGGTACAGTATCTGGCACTGACACTGACCTAGGCCTAGACACTGAAACTGAGACTGCCCTGGACCCAGACACTTACCTATGCACTGAAACTGACACTGAAACTTAGACTGACCCAGACCCAGACCTAGACCCACACACAGACACTGAAACTAACACAGACCCAGACCCAGACCTAGACACTGAAACTGAGACAGACCTAGACCCAGACCTAGACATTGACATTAACACTGACAATGACACAGACCTAGACAGTAGACACTGAAACTGACACTGACCTAGACTCAGGCCCAGACCTAAACACAGACAACAGCAATTACTCACCATCAGGCAAAACATCGAGCCACACGTCCAGTTTCTGCCAACATGCGAGGTGGGACACAGAAACAGGCACTGACGATGGACCTTAATAGACCTAGACACAGACACAGAAACACAACAGGCACGGACTTGACCTAGACCTAGGACACAGACACAGAACAGGCAAGACTCTGACCTGACTATAGACAAAGACAAGGGCGGGCACAGAACAGGCACTGACTCTGACTCTGACCTAGACCTAGACACAGACGCAGGCACTGACTCTGACCTAGACCTAGACACAGACACAGGACCAGGCACTGACTCTGACCTAGACCTGGACAGAGACACAGAAACAGGCACTGACTCTGACCTAGACCTAGACACAGACACAGAATCAGGCATTGACTGTGACCTAGACCTAGACACAGACACAGAAACAGGCACAAACTCTGACTCTGACCTAGACCTAGACACAGACACAGAAACAGTCACTGACTCTGACCTAGACCTAGACACAGACACAGAAACAGGCACTGACTCTGACCTAGACCCAGACCTAGACACAGACACAGAAACAGGCACTGACTCTGACCTAGACATAGACATAGACACAGAAACAGGCACAGACTCTGACCTAGACCCAGACCTAGACACAGACACAGAAACAGGCACTGGCTCTGACCTAGACCTAGACACAGACACAGAAACAGGCACTGACTCTGACCTAGACCCAGACCTAGACAAAGACACAGAAACTGGCACAGACTCTGACCTAGACCTAGACACAGACACAGAAACAGGCACTGACTCTGACTCTGACCGAGACCAAGACAAGGGCACAGAAACAGGCACTGACTCTGACTCTGACCTAGACCTAGACACAGACGCAGGCACTGACTCTGACCTAGACCTAGACACAGACACAGAAACAGGCACTGACTCTGACCTAGACCTGCACAGAGACACAGAAACAGGCACTGACTCTGACCTAGACCTAGACACAGACACAGAATCAGGCATTGCCTGTGACCTAGACCTAGACACAGACACAGAAACAGGCACAGACTCTGACTCTGACCTAGACCTAGACACAGACACAGAAACAGTCACTGACTCTGACCTAGACCTAGACACAGACACAGAAACAGGCACTGACTCTGACCTAGACCCAGACCTAGACACAGACACAGAAACAGGCACTGACTCTGACCTAGACCTAGACATAGACACAGAGAACAACCAGAGCCCAGGACTCTGACTCGACCCAGACCTAGACACAGACACAGACACCAAGAGCACTAGATCGACACTTCGACCTCTAGACACAGCACAACAAGAAAAACAGGCAAACTGCTACGACATAGACCCAGGACCTAGACAAAGACACCAGAAATGGCACAGACTCTGCCTAGACTAGAAACCGACACAGAAACAGCACGACTCTGACTCTGAACCGAGACCAAGACAAGGGCACGCACGAAACTAGGGCACTGACTTGACTGGACCACAGACCTAGACACACAGACGCAGAGGCACTGCCTCTGACCGTCGACCCTAGCGAACAGACACCAAGACAACAGGCAAAACACTGCACTCTGACCCATCAGACCTGCACCCACGAGGGAACAGAAACAGGCAACTGACTCTGACCGCGACCTAATGAGAGACAGGACACACCACGACATCACGAGCATATTGCCTCGTGACCACATAGACCTAGACACAAGACACAGTACACAGGCCAACAGGACTGCTGACTCTGACCACCTACGACCTAGACACAGAAACAGAAGAAGAAAACAGTCAAGACTCTGACCTAGACATAGACACAGACCCCGAAACAGGACATGACTTGATCACTAGGCCGTAGGTAGACCACAGTGACATCAGAAACAGGCACTGTGACGTGCCTGCCCTAGACCTAGGACATAGACCACAGAAACAGGCACAGCCTGACCGATAGACCAAGACCTAGACACTAGACACAGAAATAGGCACTGGCTGACCGCGACCTGAACAGGACACAGAAACAGGCCACTGACTCGACCTAGCACACCGACCTAGACAAACAGTTCACAGAAACTGGCACAGACTCTGAGCTAGACCTAGACACAGACACACAAACGGACTATGACTCTGCCTCTGACTAGAACCAGACAAAGACACAGAACAGGCACTGCTCTGCCATAGACTAGAAACAGACACAAAACAGGCACTGACTCTGACCTAACCTAGAAACCAGACAAGAACAAGGCCATGACTATGAATATAGGACTAGACACGACACAGAACAAGGCACTGACTCTGACCTAGACCTAGAACACAGGACACAGAAACACGGGGGGCACTCGACTCTAGACCTAGGATCTAGACACACGAATCTAGACACCCCAGACAAGAAACACAGGCACTGACTCTGACATAGACCTAGACACAGACACAGAACCAGGCACTGACTCTGACCTAGACCTAGACACAGACACAGAAACAGGCACGACTCTGACCTCGACCCAGACCTAGACACAGGCACGGACTCAGGCATACTCTGACAGAGACTAGACACAGACAACCCGAACGGCACTGGACTCGACCTGCAAAGATAGACACAGACACAGAACAAGGCAACACACTCTGACCTATACACAGACCACAGAGAAAAAGGCACTGACTCTGACATGTCTAGACAACACGGGACACAGAAACAGGCACTGATTCGACCTTTAGACCCTATACACAGACACAGCACCACAGGCACGGACTCTGACCTAGACCTGTACACAGACACAGACGCAGGCACTGACCCTGACCTAGACCTAGACACAGACACAGAAACAGGCACTGAATCTGACTCTGGACATAGGACCAGACACAGACACAGAAACGGCCACTGGACTATGCCTAGACCTCAGACAACAGACACTCCCCTCAGAGACAGGCATGACTATGCCCTAGAACCAGACCAGTAGACACAGGACACAGAACAGGAACACAGGCAATTGACTCGAGCACCCTAGACCAGACTAGACACACCCCGACACCGAATCGGGCCACTGACTAGACAAAGACCTAGACACAGGGACAAGACACAGAACGTGCCTGACTCTGACATAGAAACCACAGACACAGACACAAAAACAGGCGGCCACTGACTCTGACTAGACCTAAGACACAGACACAGAAACAGGCACTGCTCTGAACAGACCTAGAACAGACACAGAAACGCGCACTGACTCTGCTTAACCTCTTTATCGACCAACAGACAACGCACACAGACACAAGGCACTGACTCTGACATCTGACTAGACTAGACACAGACGCAGGCAACTGACTCTGCCCTTAGACCTTCGACACAGACACAGAAACAGGAAACTGACTCTGACCTCGACCTGGCCACAGGACAAAGCAACAGGCACTGACTAGGAACTTAGACCTCCGAACTCACCCGGACACAGAATTCAGGCATTGACTGTGACCTAGACCTAGACACAGACACGAAACAGCGCCACAGACCTATGACTCATGCACCCTAGACCTACGCCACAGAAAGGAAACAAGCACACCACGAACTATGACCAGACCCAGACTAGAAACAGAACACAGAACTCAGGCATCTGACTCACTGACAAATAGACCTGAATGAGACACACGAATCAGCCATGACATGCTGACCACTAGACCTAGAAACAGACACAGAAACAGGCACTGACTCTGAACTAGACCTAGACACAGACACAGAAACAGGCACTAACTCTCGACATAGAACAAGACACAGACACAGAAACAGGCCACTGACTCATGAACCTAGACCTAGAAACACGACAACGAAACAGGCACGACTAACTGACTCTGGACCCAGACTAGACACAGACCGAACAGATATCGGGCACTTGACTGTTGACATAGACATTAGGACAAGACACAGAACCAGGCACCGACTCTGACCTAGACCTAGACACAGACACAGAAACAGGCACACACTCTGACCTAGACACAGACACAGAAACAGGCACTGACTCTGACTGACATAGAGAACAGACAAAGTAAACGGCATGACTGACCTAGACCTAGACACTAGACCTACAGACACAGAAACAGGCACTGACTCTGACCTCTGACCTAGACACAGACACAGAAACAGGCACTGACTCTGACCTAGACCTAGACACAGACACAGAAACAGGCACTGACTCTGACCTAGACCTAGACACAGACACAGAAACAGGCACTGACTCTGACCTAGACCTAGACACAGACACAGAAACAGGCACTGACTCTGACCCTGACCTAGACCAAGACAAAGGCACCAGAAAAGCACTGATATGACTTGAACTAGACATAGGACACAGACGCAGGGCACTGACTCGGACTAGACCTCGACACGACACAGCAAAGGAACCGGCACCTGACCTTGGACCATAGACGGACACAGACACAGAGAAACAGGCTGACTCTGATTAGACCTCGGACCGACACAGAAATAGGCATTGACTGGACCTAAGACCTAGACACAGACACAGAACAGGCCACAGGACTCTGACTTGCCTCGACTAAGACACCAGGACCAGAAAGCAGGCACAGACTCTGACCTAGACCCAGACCTAGAAACAGACACAGAATCAGGCACTGACTCTGACATAGACCTAGAATGAGACACAGAATCAGGTACTGACTCTGACCTCGACTGAAACAGACACAGACACAGAAACAGGCCACTGACGCTGACCTCGACTAGACACAGGACACGAAGACGAGGCCATGAATCGACCAGACCCAGACCAGACACACACGATAACAGGCCATGACTCTGACCTAGACCCAGACCTAGACACAGACACAGAAACAGGCACTGACTCAGACCTAGGACCTGAGACATAGAACAAAAGAACCAGGGCCATACTCTGACCTAACCCGACTAGACCACGACACGAAACAGGCAGGGGCTAGACTTAGACGCTAGACACCAGACACAGAGAACAGGCACTACTCGACCTGACCCAGACCTAGACAAAAGCACAGAATGGCACACAGATCTGAAGCTAGACCTAGACACAGACACACAAACAGGCACTGACTCTGACTCTGACCTAGACCTAGACAAAGACACAGAAACAGGCACTGACTCTGACATTGACATAGAAACAGACACAGAAACAGGCACTGACTCTGACCTAGACAAAGACCTAGACACAGAATCAGGCACTGACTCTGACATAGACCTAGAAACAGACACAGAACAGGCACTTACTTGAACCTAGACCTAAACACAGACCACGAGAAACAGGGCACTTTTGCGGGACTCTGACCTTAGACCTAGACACAGACACAGAAAACGGCATCCTACTCTGACCTAACCTAGACACAGAAACGAAACAGGCACTGACTCTGACCTAGCCCTATGATACAGACCACAGAAAAGGCCACTGACTCTGACCCCTCGCCTAGACACAGCACAGAACAAAGAATCGGGATGACTCTGACATAGACCTAGACACAGACACAGAACCAGGCACTGACTCTGACCTAAACCTAGACACAGACACAGAAACAGGCACACACTCTGACCTAGACACAGACACAGAAACAGGCACTGACTCTGACCTAGACCTAGACACAGGCACAGAAACAGCACATGAACTTTGACCTGACCTGAAACAGACACAGAGAAACAGGCACTGAGACTCTGACCTAGACTAGACACTGACACAGAACAGCACTGCTCTGACCTACCTTAGACCTTAGACACAGACACGAAACAGGCACTGACTTGACTAGACCTAGACAGACGAGACCTAGACAAGACACAGGAAAACAGGCACCGACTTGACCTAGACCTAGACACAGACACAGAAACAGGCACTGACTCTGACTCTGACCTAGACCAAGACAAAGGCACAGAAACAGGCACTGACTCTGACTCTGACCTAGACCTAGACACAGACGCAGGCACTGACTCTGATCTAGACCTAGACACAGACACAGAAACAGGCACTGACTTGACTAGAACTAGACCAGGGACCACAGAAACAGGCAAGACTCGACCTAGACCTAGACACAGACACAGCAAAGAAAAACGGCACTAAACTCTGACCTAGAACTAGACAGACCTGACTAGACTAGACACTAGAAACAGGCACTGACTCTGACCTAGACCTAGACACAGACACAGAAACAGGCACTGACTCTGACTCTGACCTAGACCAAGACAAAGGCACAGAAACAGGCACTTACTCTGACTCTGACCTAGACCTAGACACAGACGCAGGCACTGACTCTGACCTAGACCTCGGCACAGACACAGAAAACAGAGAGAAACAGCACTGACCTACGACCTAGACCCGACCTAGGACAAGACACAGAGATGGGCACTGACTCTGACAGTAGAACTTAGACACAGAACACAGAACCAGCAACGACTCTGACCTAGAGCCTAGACACAGGACACAGAAGAAACAGGGCACACCTCTGACCTAGACACAGACACCAGCAACAGGCACTGACTTGAGTCCTTAGCTAGACACAGGCACAGAACCATGGCCACGACTATGACCTAGACTAGACACAGCCACAGACACAGGACGAGTCTCTGACCTAGAACCTAGTACAACCGACACAGAAACAGGCACTGACTCTGACCTAGACCTAGGAAACTAGAAAAACAGATAACATGGCACTGACTTGACTAGACCTAGACACAGACACAGAAACAGGCAGGACTCGAGTGATAGACCTAGACACAGACAAGAACAGGCACTGACTCTGACTCTGACCTAGACGAAGACAAAGCACAGCAACCGGCACGATCTGACTCTGACCTAGACCTAGACACAGACGCAGGCACTGACTCTGACCTAGACCTAGACACAGACCAGAAAACAGGCTCGATACTGACCCTAGACCTGGACACGACACAGAAAAGAAACAAGGCACTGACTCTGACCTAGACCTCGACCGGACACAGAATCAGGCATTGACTGTGACCTAGACCTAGACACAGACACAGAAACAGGCACAGACTCTGACTCTGACCTAGACCTAGACACAGACACAGAAACAGGCACAGACTCTGACCTAGACCCAGACCTAGAAACAGACACAGAATCAGGCACTGACTCTGACATAGTATCCTAGACTGAGGACCAGAATCAGGGCACTGACTCTTGACATAACCGTAGAAACCGACAAGAAAGAAACAGGCACTGACTCCGACCTAGACCTAGACACAGACACAGAAACAGGCACTGACTCTGACCTAGACCTAGACACAGATACAGAAACAGGAACTGACTCTGACCTAGACCCAGACCTAGACACAGACACAGAAACAGGCACTGACTCTGACCTAGACCTAGACATAGACACAGAAACAGGCACAGACTCTGACCTAGACCCAGACCTAGACACAGACACAGAAACAGGCACTGGCTCTGACCTAGACCTAGACACAGACACAGAAACAGGCACGGGGACTCTGCCCTAGACCCGACCTAGACAAAGACACAGAAACTGGCACAGACTCTGAGCTAGACCTAGACACAGACACACAAAACAGCAATGACTCTGATCTGACCTAGACCTAGACAAAGACAGTAGTATGAAAAACAGGCACTGACTTGACATTTAGACCTAGAAACAGACACAAGAAACAGGCACGGTGACTCGACCTAAGCCTAGACAACAGAAAGAAATCAGGCACTGACTTGAATAGACCTAGAAACAAGACACAGAACAGGCACTGACTCTGACCTAAGACCTAAACACAGACACCAGAAACAGGATGAACTCTGACATAGACCTAGACAACAGACACAAAAGAAAACAGGCACCGACTATGACCTTAGACCTAGCCACAACCCAGAAACAGGCACTGACTCTGACCTATGACCTAGACAACAGAACAGAAAACAGGCACTGAACTCTGACCTAGACCCAGACCTGACACAGGACACAGAATGGGGGCACTGACTCTGGACATAGACCTAGACACAGGACACAAAACAGGCACTGACATCTGACCTAGACCAGCCTAGAAACAGAATACAGAGCGGGCAGACTCTGACATAGACCCTTGACACAGAACCGAAACGATGGCACTGACTAATGATTTAAACCTAGACAAGGAATACAAGAAACCAAGGCACCACTTGACCTTACACAGACCAGAAACAGGCAATGACTATGACCCCAGAAATAGACAACAGGACAGAAACAGGCCACTGACTATGACCTAGACTAGGGACACAGACACAGAAAACAGGCACTGATCTCTACTTGAACTAGGACCAAAGACAAAAGGCACAGAAACAGGCCTGACTCTGGACTCTGACCTAGACCTCGGAAAGACGCAGGCACTGGACTCTGCCCTGACAGCCTAGACACAGAACAGAAAAGAACCTGGCACTGACTCTGAACTATGACCCAGACCTAAGACACAGACACAGAACTGTGCAATGGCATTGACTCTAATCCTGCTAGACCTAGACTTATACACAGACAGACACTGACATGAAACATGGATCACAGACTCTGACACTGACCTTGACCTAGACCTAGACCCAGACCTAGACACAGACAGACATTGACATTGACACTGACACAGACTCTGACACTGACCTAGACCTAGACCCAGACCCAGACCTAAGCACTGACACTGACAACTTAATAACTCACCGAATCAACCTCAAGACCACACTTCACAGTGTCTGCAAACACTGCGATCCGGTAGGCCTTGGAGTCAAGGATCTTGGACGAGCGGACGGTTAGTTGGCGAGGGGTACAGACACTGACACCGACCTAGACACAGACCTAGACACAAACACAATCACTGATTTGGACCTAGACACAGACACTGACACTGACTCTGACCTAGTCCCAGACCTAGACACAGACAGAACAGACCGTGGACTCTGACCCCGACATAAGAAACAGGACCATAATAAACTATCTGGGGGACCACTTGACAACAGCAATCAAAGACTCAGCCGAAGGCAAAACCTCGAGCCCAAACTTCACGGTGGTCCGCTGCATCTCTCTTGTTGTTGACAAAATACTCGCGAGCGCGTGGTCGGTATTCAGTCAAGATAATGGTCTTGGAGTCAAGGATCTTGGACGGGCGGACAGTTAGTGGGCGACGGGTGGAAGCTGAGCTGTCAGGCATGGAGGTGTAGCTGTCACCCAGACTGAGGCGAGGTCGTAGCTGCTGGTAGCCCTCTTGGCTGTGAGCTGGGTCCTGAGGAGGTAATGCCCTTGAGACTAGGGACACGCCGGGCGACTCTGAGATGGGCCAAAGTAATAGGTGTGGGGTGGTGTGTGGGACTACCATTTGTGGGGGGGGAGGGTGGAGTGGGTGGGTAACTGGGGGGGGGGGACTGGTCTGAGGAACTGATGCCCTTGTAGACTATGGCCGCGGGAGAATCTGCTGATGGTTGGGCCTAAAGGTGTGTGTGTGTGTTGTGTGTGTGTGTATGGTGTTGTGTGTGTGGTGGGGGTGGGGGGAGGGGGGGTTAATTAGGTTTAAAGTCAGGGTTCAGGGGGGAGGGGGGAGGCGCAGGGGGCATGGCTGTCATGCATTGAGTTGTGGCTGTAGACACCCGAGGTCGCGGCCACTGGTTTAGACCTTATTGGAGAGAGACCAGTATGGGCCGTAGTGAGGGTGTGGGGTGTGTCGGGTGGGAGGAGGGCTGAGAGGAGGTCGGGGGAGTGAGGGAAGAACGGGGGCGAGGAGGAGGAGGGGGGAAAGGGGGAGGAAGGGGGGGAACAGGAAGTTGGGGGGGGGGGGGGGGTTGGGGGCGGAGGGAGGAGGGAGATAACAGACTGCCATGCATCATCAGCATCACACCTTCCCCCTCTCCTACTTGTGTATGCGACATACTTGTCCCTCCCCCCCCCCCCACCCACCCCTCCCCTTTTTCTCCTGTCCTTTGCCTTGCCTTGCCCCCCCTCACCCCCTTCCCACATGTACATGCAACAGTAATGAAAACTTAATGATAATGTCTGGTGGGGCGTGGTTTGCACATGCAACATACATGTACATACCCTCCCACTTATACATGCAACATGCTTATACCCCCCACCCCACCCACCCCTTTCCGTTTTGCTCCCATCCCGTACCTCCCCCCGCCCCCATCCCCCCTCTCCTACTTGTGCCTGCATCATACTTCAAACTTGCCCCCCCCCCCCCCTAACACCCCACACACACACACCACCCCACCCCAATCCGCACCCACCCACCCCTTCTACTCCTGTCGATTACCTTGGGACCCCTCCCCTAGGTTGATCTGCTGCAAGGCTGCGAATCATGACAAGAAAAAGCCTTGTGCATGCATCATGCTTAAACTTGCCCCCCAACCCCCCCCCCCCGACCCTCCCCACCCCCTCCTACTCCTGTCCATTACCTTGGGACCCCTCCCCTAGGTTGATCGGCCCCAGGGCTGAGAAGCGTGACGAGAACGGATCCGCCGACGCTCTTCTTGTCAGTCTGGGCTGGGTTGGTGATGAACTCCCGAGGCTCATTCTCTGTTGGGTGGGCGAAGCACTCCTATGAGACCCCTCCCCCCCCCCCACCCCCCCACCCCCCCCCCACACACACACACACACTCAACCCCCTCATACTCCTGTCCCTTACCTTGGGGCCCCTCCCATTGGTTGACCGGCCGCAGTGCTGAGAAGCGTGACGAGTACGGATCCGCCGACGCCCTTCGTGTCAGTCTGGGCTGGGTTGGTGAAGAACTCCCATGAATCATTCTCTGTTGGGTGGGTGAAGCACTCCTACGATCCCGAGGCAGTGCACTCGCATGGGTCCCCTGAAAGTGGGGTGATGAGCTTCTATGTGCCTGGGAATGAGGTGGTGCACTCTGAGGGGGTGCATACTGAGCCTGGTACTGAGGTGGTGCAATCTGAGAAGGTGAAAATTGAGCCTCGGGCTGAGGTAGCACACTGCCTAGTATCCAGGGTGACTGAGGAGGGGCCCTTCTTTCCCCTCGCTGACCTGCTATGCCCCCTTCGTTGGCTTGGCCTCCCCCATAGACTTGGGCCAGCATGCCTTTCCAGGTTTCCGGGAGGCTGGGGTGGGTGGCGGTAGTGGGTGGGCTGAGCCTGGGTGTTGGCATGTCTGAGAAGTCCCCCTCCCCCTCCCTCCCTGACTGCCAGTCGGATAATATGAGGTCTGGTGGTCGTGTGAGTTTACCAGGCATTTCAAGGTATCCTCCTCCTCCTCCTCCTTCTTCTCCTCCTCCTTCGTCTCCTCCTCCTCCATCCTCCCCCTCCTCCTTGTTGTTATCTTCCGCTAGCATGCCGTCCTCCAGGGTGATGCGTGAGCTCAGCTGGGGGACCAGGGAGCTCGTCTCGTGTAAGACGTCTTGCGCAAGAACCCCATTGGCTGTGCCCCCCTTGTTGGCTTGGCCCCCCCCATTGGCTTGGCCCAGCATGCCTCGCTGACCCGCTATGCCCCCCTCGTTGGCTTGGCCCCCCCCAATGGCTTTGCCCAGCATGCTGTCCCCTAGCAGGCGTGGGCTCTGCTGAGGGACCGGGGATGTCGTCTCGTGTAAGAAATCGTGCTCCAACAGTACATCACGCACTGAGCCATCAGATTCACTCATCACGTGCTGTTGGTTCCATTGCCTGGGTAGGGGGATATTTATGATATGCATGATATTATGAAATTTTAGGGGATATTTATGATCTTTTAGGGGGATATTTGTGATATTTATGATATATATAAAATTGGTTCCATTGCCTGGGTATACAGGTTTGCGAAGTGGGTGCGTGGGTAAAGTGGATGGGTGGGTAGGTCAACACTGGCAATGTGCATCACTTATCACTGGGTAGAGGGGAATTCATACAAGCATTTCAGGGGACTGGTGGTTCCATTGCCTGGGTAGGGGGGTATTCATAAAAGCAATTCAGGGGATGATTTGGATTTGGGTCTCGTAGTTGTCATTCACACACCCCTTGCTGATGGACAACCGAGGCAAGGAGGACAGACCATCATTCACACCCTAAGGGACGATCTCGAAGCCACAAACATATCTCAAGATTGGTACCCAGGGGCCCAAGACAGGTCAGGCTGGAGGGCGGACATCGAAGACGCTTTAGACATAGACACATAAAATGATGAGTATAGCAACTAGTTCCTAATGGCTGTCTACAATGGTTGCCTACATCCATTCTGATGTACGATATTCTATATACCGACGGTAGGGTCAGTATGAATGGCAAAAGCGAGATAATTGGCTGTTTTGAATGTTCAGATATTTAGCTTATTTTCTGGACTAAAACTGTGCCTTTCAAAGTCCATTCATTTTCTCCAGATTGAGTGGGGTTAAGTGTTCCGGAGAGACCCCCCCACCCCCCCACCCACACCACCCCCGCTCCCTTCACTAGATCTTAGTTAAATGGCTTACTGTACTGGGATTATCTAGATATTTAGCTTTACGTACATAGATATTTTGGAACCTTCTGGCTTTGTTTGCCTAGATAAATGGCTGTAAATAATAGCCTAGATAATTGCGTAGATAATTTGTTTGCCTAGATGATTGGCTTTACATGCTTAGATATTTGGCTTTGTTTGCCTAGATAATTAGCTGTAAATAGTTGCCTAGCTAACTGCCTAGATAATTTGTTTGCCTAGATAATTGGCTTTAAATGCTTAGATATTTGGCACCTTGTGGCTTTGTTTGACTAGACAATTGGCTGTTAATAATTCCCTAGCTAATTGCCTAGATAAATTATTTGCCTAGACCATTGGCTGTAAATAGTTGCCTAGCTAATTGCCTAGATAATTTGTTTGCCTAGATAATTGGCTGTTAATAGTTCCCTAGCTAATTGCCTAGATAATTTGTTTGCCTAGATCATTGGCTGTAAATAGTTGCCTAGCTAATTGCCTAGATAAATTATTTGCCTAGATCATTGGCTGTAAATAATTGCCTAGCTAATTGCCTAGATAATTTGTTTGCCTAGATAATTGGCTGTTAATAGTTCCCTAGCTAATTGCCTAGATAATTTGTTTGCCTAGATCATTGGCTGTAAATAATTGCCTAGCTAATTGCCTAGATAAATTATTTGCCTAAATCATTGGCTGTAAATAATTGCCTAGCTAATTGCCTAGATAATTTGTTTGCCTAGATAATTGGCTTTGAATGCCTAGATATTTGGCATTGTTTGCCAAGATAATTGGCTGCAAAATAATTGCCTAGATAATTATCTAGACAACTGGCATTAAATGCTTAGATATTTGGCAATGTTTGCTTCAATAATTTGGCTGCAAAATAATTGCCTAAATAATTGCCTATATAACTGGCTTTAAATGCTTAGATATTTGGAATTGTTTGCTCAGATAATTGGCACCTTTGGGCTTTTTTTGCTTAGATAAATGGCTGTAAATAATTGCCAAGATAAATGGCTTTGCATGCTCAGATATTTGGCTTTGTTTGCCTAGATAATTGGCTGTAAATAAATGCCTAGATCATTGCGTAGATAATTTGTTTGCCTAGAAATTTGGCACATTTTCGCTTTGTTTGCCTAGATAATTGGCTGTAAATAATTGCGTAGATCATTTGTTTGCCTACATATTTGGCTTTGTTTGCCTAGATAATTGGCTGTAAATAATTGCATAAATCATTTGTTTGCCTACATATTTGGCTTTGTTTGCCTAGATAATTGACTGTAAATGATTGCCTACATAATTGCGTAGATCATTTGTTTGCCTAGATGATTGGCTTTACATGCTTAAATATTTGGCTTTGAATGCCTAGATAATTGGCCGTAAATAATAGCCTAGATAATTGCATAGATTATTTGTTTGTCTAGATAATTGGCTGTAAATAATTGCCTAGATAATTGCGTAGATAATTTGTTTGCCTAGATAATTGGCTGTAAATAATTGCCTAGATAATTGCGTACATAATTTGTTTGCCTAGATAATTGGCTGTGAATAATTGCCTAGATCATTGCGTAGATAATTTGTTTGTCTAGATAATTGGCTGTGAATAATTGCCTAGATAATTGCGTAGATAATTTGTTTGCCTAGATAATTGGCTGTAAATAATTGCGTAGATAATTTGTTTGCCTAGATAATTGGCCTTACATGCTCAAATATTGGGTTTCTTTCCTGGGCTGGAACTGAGCCTTTTAAATTTCTTTGATTTCGTTTTTTCTTTTCGGAGTGTTTGTTTTAGAGGACCCCCCCCCACACACCCACACCCACACCCACACCCACACCCACACACACACCTACACTAGATCTAAGTTGGATTGCTGCTTGTAATTTCTCTAAAACAGTGTTGACTAAATTACTTGTTTATAATATTTATTTTTGTGTGTGTTTTAGTACTCTGCAGCTGGACCACAATTAAATTGTGTAAAAACATTTACCAGAGAAAAAGAGTGACTCACAGTCTGAGGAGGGAGTCTCTGAGCTTGCTCCACACAAACTTTTTCTTGGTGCCCATCTTGGTGGGTATGATTGTATCGACATCCATGAACACCCACACAGCGTAGATGAGGTAGACGCCGAGGGAGAAGTACACAAAGTACATTGTGATCTGCAGCAGGTGGTCATGGTCTTTGAGGTAGATGCAGAGGGAGAATCTATGAGGTAGATGCTGAGGGAGAAGTACACAAAGTACTAAGTGATCTGCAACAGGTGGTAATGGTCTATTGAGGTAGATTCCGAGGGAGAATCTATGAGGTAGATGCCGAGGGAGAAGTACACCAAGTACATTGTGATCTGCAGCAGGGGGTCATGGTCTTAATTTCCAAGAGAAGGTGGCAGAGGCCAAGATCATTGATGCGCTGCGCTTAAAGCTGTTCGAGACTACTGACAGACATGCAGGAGGTGGAGGATTTACTTCATAATAAGTAATGATAACACCTTGTGGGGCATGAAAAACATGAGAGTGGGCCACATGAGTGGGCGACTGACATTGTCCGTATGTATGTTACAGTCCAGGGGTAGGCCGAATAGGCTAAAGGGACTTGCCCAACAGTGTCTGGAAGGGCTAGCTAGACATTGTGAGTAGGCTAGGGTAGGACCACAGGAAACATCATGGAGTGATAACGCCTGGTGGGGCGTGGTATTAAGGGAGCCCCGTCTTACGGCGGTTGAAAACAGGCTGCTACTTTACCTGAACATAGCTACCATGGGGGTTGACAGCGACCGCGAACACTCAAGCGCACCAGTAGGGCTTCGAACCCCGCACCTTCTTGTTTCTACGAGCTGTACCTTCATTTCATATGCACTCTCGCATGATGATTGATTTTAATTACATTTTTATCACATCTTGTTTTATTTACATTTATATCTCCATAGGTACTGAAGTCTTGGTCAGCTTGAATACAATGGTTTTAGCCTATGGCCTCCAGTCTAAAGACGAATATATTTTGGCATAAAGTTGCCTAACCACATCAGTCCAATACATAGATACTCAATTTTAAATTCAATTTGAATTTGGGTTAGCTCATTTGGTGGTAGGTCAAGTGAAACATGCTCATTTTTAACTATGGGCTTCCCTAAATTGAATCACCTTTTTCGTAGTGAATTAATCATTCTCTATCAGACTCCAAATAAATTTCATTAAAATAAAAGAAGGTAGACCTATAGATCACATTTTCCTTATAAGCCATGGTGATGGTTAGTTAGTTGGTTGGTTGGTTGGTTGGTTGGTCGGTTGGTTGGTTGGTTGGCTGGTTAGTTAGTTAGTTGGTTAGTTAGTTAGTTAGTTAGTTGGTTGGTTGGTTAGTTGGTTGGTTGGTTGGTTGGTTGGTTGGTTGGTTGGTTGGTTGGTTGGTTAGTTAGTTAGTTAGTAAGTTAGTTAGTTAGTTAGTTAGTTAGTTAGTTAGTTAGTTAGGTAGGTAGGTAGTTAGTTAGTTAGTCAGCTTATTTGTTGAGTGGCCTGTAATCCTCCCCGACAGCCAAATTCTCCGAGCAGAATAACCTGGTTAGTTATTTTCTTGATTACTTTGTTAGTTAGTTAGTCAGTTAGTTAGTTAGTTAGTTAGTTAGTTAGTTAGTTAGTTAGTTAGTTAGTTAGTTAGTTAAGTGCCATGAGCAAAGAATGCTGCAATGACAGAGATGCTGATGGCAATATGGCATACACGAACACTTTCCCCATATGGTCCATGTTGCACTCCACACCACCAATAAGGCGCACTGTCTATGTTTTGGTTCAGATAATGGTCAGCCCCGGGCGCACCGTGCCGTAAGCAAAGAAGGCTGCAATGACAGAGATGCTGATAGCATACACCAACACATCCCTCACAATGTCCATGTTGCACTCCACACCACCAATAAGGCGCACTAAGTATTTATTGGTTCAGATCATGTTCAGCCCCGGGCTCACCGTGCCGTAAGCAAAGAATGCTGCAATGTCAAATATGCTGAAGGCAAAATGGCATACACTAACACATCCCCCACAATGTCCATGTTGCACTCCACACCACCAATAAGGCACTCTATGTATTTATTGGTTCAGATCATGTTCAGCCCCGGGCTCACCGTGCCGTAAGCAAAGAATGCTGCAATGCCTGAGATGCTGATCGCATACACCAACACGTCCCTCATCATAGCCATGTTGCACTCCACACCGCCGGCAATGCGTATTACTTCCGACGCAACAATGCACTGAACAAACATGGCAGCTCCTGTTGGGAGGGGGGGGGGGGGGGGGGGGGTAGGTTGGTAGGTGTGTGGAGTGGGTTGGTGGGTAAAGTGGATGGGTGGGTAGGTCAACACTGGCTAGGCATAAAACTTCGGATGAAACAATGCACTGAACAAACATGGCAGCTCCTGTTGGGAGGGGGGGGGAGGATAGGTAGGTAGGTAGGTGTGCGAAGTGGGTGGGTGGGTAGGTCAACACTGGCCAGGCATTACTTCAGAAGCAACAATGCACTGAACAAACATGGCAGCTGGTGGGTGGGTAAATGGGTAGAGTGAATGGGTGGTTAGGTGGGTAAAGTGGGTGGATGGGTAGGTCAACACACACACACACAAACTTTACCCCACCTCCCACCCTACCCCACCTCCCTCCTTAGCCCACCCCATCCCAACCCACCTCCCACCCTACCCCACCTCCCTCCTTAGCCCACCCCATCTCAACCCACCTCCCACCCTACCCCACCTCCCTCCTTAGCCCACCCCATCCCAACCCACCTCCCACCCTACCCCACCTCCCTCCTTAGCCCACCTCATCCCAACCCACCTCCCACCCTACCCCACCTCCCTCCTTAGCCCACCCCATCCCAACCCACCTCCCACCCTATCCCACTCAACCACACCCCCACACTACCCCACCCCGCCCCATTTCCCCGCCACCCACATGTCAGCGCCCCCGAAGACAAACTCCACTGACCTGCCTGTAGAGCTACTACGTTCGAGGACAGGTCTGGGGCCACATTACCAATGGGCACCAGAGTGACTTCGGCACATTACCACACCCCCACACTACCCTACTACCCTACTACCCCAGCCCCAGCCCCACTCTCCCACCACCCACCTGTCAGCGCCCCTCAAGACAAACTCCACTGCCCTGTTTGTAGAGCTGTGATGTTAGAGGACAGGTCTGGGGCCCCATTACCAATAGCCACCAGGGTCACCCCTGCACAGTATCACACCCCCACACTACCACAACCCACCCCGCTCCACCACCACCTGCCACCCACCTGTCAGCGCCCCTGAAGACAAACTCCACTGCCCTGTCTGTAGAGCTGTAATATTTGAGGACAGGTCTGGGGCCCCATTACCAATAGCCACCAAAGTGACCCCGGCGAACCTGGGGCTCATGAATGGCGTGCACTGGGAGATGGCAGACATGGTGGGTGCAAACCACAACTCGGCGGTGTCATTGAGCAAGCACACTAGCAGGGGCAGCACCACCAGCAGGAGCACCACCTGCGGGCAGATAGGACAATTTTGGAAATTCTAGATATGGGCTCATGCATGGCGTGCACTGGGAGATGGCAGACATGGTGGGTGCAAACCACAACTCGGCGGTGTCATTGAGTAAGCACACTAGCAGGGGCAGCACCACCAGCAGGAGCACCACCTGCGGGCAGATAGGACAATTTTGGAAATTCTAGATATGGGCTCATGCATGGCGTGCACTGGGAGATGGCAGACATGGTGGGTGCAAACCACAACTCGGCGGTGTCATTGAGCAAGCACACTAGCAGGGGCAGCACCACCAGCAGGAGCACCACCTGCGGGCAGATAGGACAATTTTGGAAATTCTAGATATGGGCTCATGCATGGCGTGCACTGGGAGATGGCAGACATGGTGGGTGCAAACCACATCTCGGCGGTGTCATTGAGCAAGCACACTAGTAGAGGAAGGGCCACCAGCAGGAGCACCACCTGCGGGCAGATCAGATTATATGGAGAAATATTGGAAAATATTGGAAATTCGAAGTACGGGACCATGAAAAGGGTGCACTGGGAGATGGCAGACATGGTGGGTGCAAACCACAACTCGGCGGTGTCATTGAGCAAGCACACTAGTAGAGGTAGGGCCACCAGCAGGAGCAACACCTGCGGGCAGACAGGAAAAATTGGAGAAATATTTGAAAATATTGGAAATTCTAGGTATGGGCTCATGCATGGCGTGCTCTTGGAGATGGTAGACATGGTGCGCGCAAACTGAGCCAAGAGTCGGCGGTGTCATTGAGCAAGCACACTAGTAGGGGCAGGGCCACCAGCAGGAGTAACACCTGCAGGGCAGATTGGAAAATTTGGAGAAATATTGGAAACTGTTAGAAACTATTGGGAAAATCTGAGTATGGTCTGGCACATGGCGTCATCAGGGATTTTTGATTTTTAAGAGATGCCACATGGTGGGTGTTAAACACAAGTAGGCGGCATCATTGAGCAAGCATACTAGTAGGGGCAGGGCCACCAGCAGGAGCAACACCTGCAGGGCAGATTGGATTATATAGAGAAATATTGAGAAATATTATAAAACAGAGCTGGCAGATTGGAATTTTCTGAGTATAGACTCATGAATGGTGTTCATTAAGAGATTACACACATGGTGGGTGCAAAGCGAGCCAACAGTCAACGGTGTTGTTGAGCAAGCACACTAGTAGGGGCAGGGCCATCAGCAGGAGCAACACTTGCATGCAGATAGGAAATTTTTGAGAAATATTAGAAAATATTGGAAATTCTAGGTATGGGCTCATGAATGGCGTGCTCTGGGAGATGGAAGACATGGTGCGCGCAAACTGAGCCAAGAGTCGGCGGTGTCATTGAGCAAGCACACTAGCAGGGGCAGGGCCACCAGCAGGAGCAACACCTGCAGGCAGATGGGGAATATGGAGAAATATTGGGAAATATAAGAAAATATAAGAAAATATTGATGGCAGGTTGGGAAATTCTGAGTATGGACTGGTGCATGGCGTCATCAGGTTTTTGGTGGAAGCCCTCGTCAAGGGGGCGCGAGCCCCCATGTTTACCCATTTGTCCATCCGACCGAAAAATGAAAATTGAAGCCTGACACGTCAGCCAACGGTCGCGTGACTAACATGCTTCGGTCAGCTCCATCGTTGCCACCTTTCGTTCCGTTGCCAACACACTCTGCCAATTTTCTGACGCATAGGACTTGTTCTGTTTGTTTTGGATTTAAGAGATGGCAGACATGGTGGGTGCGAATCACAGTCAGTAGTGTCATTGAGCAAGCACACTAGTAGGGGCAGGGCCACCAGCAGGAGCAACACCTGTGGACAGGTTTGAAAAGTAGTATAAACACATACAAACACACATATACAGGAATAAGCACAAAAACGCACACACAGACACACACACGCATGCACAAGCACACACACGCACACACAGACACACACACAATCACAAACACGCACACGCAGGCACACACACATACACACACACACACAAGCGCAAACACACACCCCAACACACACGCACAAACACAAACACGCACCCACAGGCACACACACACGCTCAAACACAAACACAAACACAAACACAAACACAAACACAAACACAAACACAAGCATTATAACCTGCAGTGTTGTTGAGCAAGCACACCAGCGGGCAGATTGGAAAATATGGGGAAATCTTGGAGAAGTGTGAGAAGTATGACCTGGGAGCAGATTGGGAAATGTGGGGAAATCTTGGAGAAGTGTGAGAAGTATGACCTGGGGGCAGATTGGGAAATATGGGGAAATCTTGGAGAAGTGTGAGAAGTATGACCTGGGGGCAGATTGGGAAATATGGGGAAATCTTGGAGATCTGGAAGAAGTGTGCGAAGTAGACCCTGGGGGCAGATGGGAATATTTGGGAAATATTGAGAGAGTGTGAGAGAAGTTGCCTGGGGGCAGATTGGGAAAGTAGTATAAGTATAATTAGTAGAAGTAGAAGTACAAGTACCTTATGTATGTACAAGTATTCTCCCTTGACTCCTTCAAGCCGCGGGCACATTTGGAGTCCAGCAGGGAACCAGGAAAAATGTAATCTTCATCATCATCATCAGCATCAGCATCATCAGCATCAGCATCAGCAGCAGCAGCAGCAGCAGCGGCAGCAGCAGCAGCAGCAGCGGCAGCAGCAGCAGCAGCAGCGGCAGCAGCAGCAGCAGCAGCGGCAGCAGCAGCAGCAGCAGCGGCAGCAGCAGCAGCAGCAGCGGCAGCAGCAGCACAGAAGCCGGTTGTTTTTTTTCCTCTACTCCGGGCAAAGCAGAAGCAGCAGCAGCGGACGGCAGCAGAGAAGCCAGAAGAAGCTGGCCAGCAGCGGCAGCGGCAGCAGCGGCAGCAGCGGCAGCGGCGGCAGCGGCAGCGGCATCATATACAGGTGTAAACAAAAACAAAAGAACCCAAGCCCAAGCCCAAGCCCAACTAAAAAATCATACACAATCACAAACAACAACCACACTTGTTAGCAAGTGCTACACGATTCACCCCCCCCACCCACCCACCCACCCACCCACCCCCTCCTCCAACGACCATACGAACACCTATATACAGGTGTAAACACAAACACAAACACCCAAGCCCAAGCTTCTTCACAAATACACAACAATCACAAACAGCAACCACACTTGTTAGCAAGCGCTACTCTTTTCACCACCCCCCACCCCACCCCCCACCCCACCCCACCCCAATAACCATACAAACAACTACAAACAGGTGTAAACACAATCACTAACACCCAAGCCCAAGCCCAAGCTCCATCACAAATACACAAACAAACACAAACAATAATCACACTCAGTACTAAGCGCTACTCTCCCCCCCCCCCCCCCCCCCCCCAATAACCATACAAACACCTGCATGCAGGAGTAAACACAATCACAAGCACCCAAGCCCAAGCCCAAGCCCAAGCCCAAGCCCAACTAAAAAACCAGACACAATCACTAACAACAATTACACTTGTTACTAAGCGCTACTCTTCTCACCGCTACCCCAACAACTTCGGGGCGTGAAGCAGGGTACTTCTACTGACCAAATTGGTCAGCGCTTAAAGCGCACAAACGTCAAATTGGTCAGCGCTTTGTAGTACAAAAAGCGCAAAAACTGAGCGCTGCGCCCACAGGGAGTTGAAAAAACTGCGCGAAACGCGCACTGGGACTCAAATAGGCAGCGCGCAAAAGCGCGCGCTTTGAAGTACACTGGCGTGAAGTTGTAGGGAACTTCACGTCCGCTTGCACTGGGGAAGGTTCAGGTATTTTTATTTCCGCAATATATAGCGATCGCTAGTTTTGAACCCGTTTGGGAGAAATTATCGCTATAAAAAAGTTATGATTTTTTTTTTTTTTTTAAGGCCCTATCTCCGTAAGGAGATAAATGGCCCCAAAAAGCTATAAAACGCTGTCCCTGGTGGAGCCCTGATGCCATATAGCTAGAAGAAACCCACTTTCAGATTTGAAAAAAAATCACTGGGAAGGTTACTGTGGGTTTTGCTTTTGCAGACCGCTACAGAGCCTGATCTCAGACTACCGTGCGACAGCACAAAGGAAATTTATCGGCATTTATCAGCATTTCTCAAAAAATATCAAAATGCATCGAAAATTATCGGTATTTATCAAAATGTATAGAAAGTTATGGGCATCATTCAAGGCGGCAGGTCGGAAAAAGTGGAGGCGGGGAGGACTCACCAAAAATGTGATCGCTGCATGCTGGCCTTTGGGCAGCACGTAGCAGTAGTAGATGAGAGAGTACTGGATCCTGCTGTCTGCAATCAGGGGGGGGTATGGTTTAGGGCTAAACCTGATGGAGGGGGTAGCTGATCCTGCTGTCTGCAATTGGGGGGGGGGTAGGGTTTAGGTTTTGGGGTAAAACCTGATTTAGATGGGTGAGTAGTCCATCCATCCATCCATCCATTCATCTGTACGTCCGTCTGTCCGTCCGTCCGTCCGTCCGTCGGTCCATCCATTCATCCATCCATCCATCCATCCATCCATCCATCCATCCATCCATCCATCCATCCATCCATCCATGGAGTACTAGTGAATGCAGTACTAGTGAATGCAGTACTAGTGAATCCATCCCCAGACTCATGTGCGCATGCACGCATACGTTCAATTAAAGTGGACAAATATGTTAGTAGTGAACGGAGTACTCATGAATCCGTCCATGGGCTCATGCATGCTTTCCAAAACTCAACAAAAGAGGAAAATGTACTAATGTGAATGCGGTACTTAGGTATGCATGAAAGCTTGTATGCCTCCGCCTGCTGCTGCTGCAATTACAGTGGACGAATATATCAGTGGTGAATGCAGTACACCTGAGTCTGTCCATGACGTTTGCATGAATACCTACCGCTTGGGCAGTGGTCGCAGATAAAGCTGCAGACCTCGTCAGTAGGCACCGACGCCAGGTCATTACACCGGTACTCAGGCTGTGTGGGCTCCTGCAGTCAAGAATGCAACTTACACATATGCTGGGGCACTATTGATGCCAGAGATTGCATCAGACAAGTGTGCGTAAGCAGGGGTAAAAGAGCTTCTATATGGTGTCAAGGTTGGGCCCAGAGGCCACAGAGACCATTAGATGATGGAGCATGCAAAA
Organism: Chlamydomonas sp. ICE-L; assembly: GCA_013435795.1. Classification (NCBI taxonomy): domain Eukaryota; kingdom Viridiplantae; phylum Chlorophyta; class Chlorophyceae; order Chlamydomonadales; family Chlamydomonadaceae; genus Chlamydomonas; species Chlamydomonas sp. ICE-L. The sequence goes on from JACBWV010000730.1 coordinate 7,319,786, forward strand.
AGTGTCTCGTTGTAGACTAAACTTCCTGATTTCCGTGGGTATCGACGTGGGGACGAATTGCGTTATGCAGACAGTAAGACGCCTCGAGGCATACATAAGCATGTTACAATTATTCGTCCTCATTAGGCAAGTGCGAAGGGCTTGTGCTGCTACTACTGCTGATGATGGTGCTGACGATTGCAGGTATGAAACACAACAAGACGAGGTTGCGGGCAAGGCATCGGCAGTCAGACGTGTTGAATGAAGGCTGGAATTCTACGGTACGCCCTTGGTTACTTTCCCGATGATCTCAAGAAATTGAGTTCGGTGAGAAATAAATCGCATAGCAGGATTGCGGTCATTACGCACAGGGCTGTTGAGATTTGCCTCCGGGGTCGCAGAGCCAGAGAGGATGCATGAGAACGAGCAAACTAGAAGAAGAAGGAAGTGGGGTAGGATCTGGCGCATATCCAGTTGAGTCAAAACTTAGAATGGCGGCATATCCACTAAACAGCCGGAAGAGCAGCAAGCAGCACAGAGGACAATGCCAAAATGGAAAAATTGAAAATTTGACAAATAAGATTCTTGCTTTCTCGGCACTTCATATTCGGATGGGCCTGTGAGCGAGTTGCCATGCTGGAGTCTCCTCCATCTACAACCGATTCGAACCGACCTCACTAAGCTGACGAGGCCCGCACTCCACTCCACGACACATTTTCGACTTTTTTCGATGGTTTCAGGGCTTACGACCCCTGAAGACCCCGATTTCAACATGTAGAACATAAGCAACTGCCCAACTGCCCCTGTAGAATGTAGACCTTTTTCTATGTTTCCCTGGAAACTGGGAATTGTTGTTTGACGGACGGACGAATGGACGTTTTTGAGTTTTTGACCCCCCAATCCCTCTTTATTTCTTCACGTGGCATGTAACCAAGTTCTCTGTTAGGCAAAATTAAAATAGAGTGAAGGCGAGCAGTCTGATCTCCCTGAAGTAATCAAACCTGTTGAACCATACAGGCTGCGAGTGTCTTCTGGACATCTAGCTAGAGCAGGCAAATTGCTGGCTGGAGCTATATACCAAGTTCAAGTTCAAGCTTAAGTTAAAAAATCTGTGTCTGCGAAACAACCGACCCACTCATTGACTCGATTTCCATCTGCGGCGCAAAGGACCCTTTGACGTTGCGTCTGCGACACAGTCGCAATGTTGAAGGCTCGGTTGCATCCAAGGCACAGATTTTGGAGGGTCTGTTGCATCTCAGAGACAGAAGTCTAGGTACGTCGAAGACACAGTTTTTGGAACATGTAGTTTGTCAAGAAGCAGATTTGGAAACAGTCTGCGTCTCGAGAAGCAGATTCCCCCCCCCCACCACCACCACCAACCCACCCAGCCACCCAAAAACGCTTCGTCTTAGGCGCCAGGGCTTTTTTTACCGCTATATAGCGATCGCTAGTTGGTCGCCCGTAGAGCTGACCTATGCGATAGGAAATGAGAATTTGTCGAAATGTTGGTTAGTCAACCGAGATGGTCGACAAAGGTCGAAACCAGTCGAAATGCTCGAAAATTCAGAAAAAGCGGTTGGCGAATGAGATTGTTTGTTCTATTGCCAGTTAGAACGGTTGAACATTCAGCAGGAGATGGGAGAGCAGTCGGTTGGAATGGTCGGAAAGTCAGTTAAGGCTGCTAAGGCTGTTGCGATAGGAACTGAGAAAGTGGCCGAAAGTCGGTTAATGAGCGAAACGCGCGAGAAGTCGGTTGGGATGGTCGAAATCACAGCGAATCGGTTAGCGAATGCGACTGCAAGTTATAATGCCTGTTGTAACGGTTGGAATTCAGCTTGGAGATGGGCGAACAGTCGGTTTGAATGGTCAGGAAGTCAGTTGGATTGGGTCCGTCAGGGTGCGAAGATGGTAAACCAATATAACCACCACGTGACTGTTGCCGTCGCCATGCGAGGAGAGCCAACGGCATTTCGGCCAAGCAAGACGGAAGCCATTGGCAGAATTGGCATCGTCAAGCAAAACGGGCTCTTTCGTCGCGTCTAACTGACATTCTGCCTGCCTGCCTGCCTGCCTGCCTCTAGCGCCTACTAGAGTCTACAAACTGCCTTACTGCCGCGTCAATCACATACCGTACACAACGTACAAACACTTCAACGGACACACCCTTCGGCCGACCACCGCAGGGGCCCTTGGGGCACCCTACTATTTTGACCCCGTTATGGCGAAAATATCGCTGTAAAAAAGAAGATGAAAATGCCTTGTATCACTGTCAGCTCCTAAAAAGCTGTAAAAGGCTATACAACTTTAAAAAACTAAAAACCACTAAACACTAAGTCCCTGGAGGAGGCCTAAAACCAACAAAGCTAGGAAAGAACTACTTTCAGTTGGGCGCGTCCCAAGATGCAGATCTTGGAGTCCCCCTGAATGTCAAAGACGGCGAGCAGCTAAATTGCTGGCTGAAGCTATGTAACCAAGTTCAAGTCCCCCTGAACTAACCTGGTCCAGACGGTGAGCAACCCAAAGGCTTTTTTTTAGTCAAGAGAGGGATTTCAGCCCACCATATATAGATATACCATGTAACAACGGTGACTAAAGCTAGCTCCGGCTTACGCTGTGGTGTCCTTAACATCACGTCACGTGAATAACTGTATTACACGGATGTAACAATTTCAATCTCAATTTCATAACCATGTAACATGGTGACTACTGCCAGTTCCGGCTTTCGCAGTGGTGTCCTTAACTTCATGTCCTGAGAGTGGAACATTACTCGGATGTAACAATTTCAATATACCATGTAACCAATCCAAACCAAGCCCACACCATCTGGGGTGGGTCTTCCAACCATCCGTCGTGCAATCTATAATAGTATATTACATTTGATACGTTGGATAAAACATGTTTTTATGTTATTAAAAAAATAAAGCAGGAACTGTTTGCGTTTACATGTTTTTCTATTTAATTTATTTATACTGCCAAAGATGGCGAGCAGCCAAATAGCTGGCTGAAGCTATGTATCCAAGTTCAATTGAATTACACGGATGTAACAATTTCAATTTCAATATCCAAGTTCACGTTAGATAAACAAAATAGCACACCTGACTTCCGGTACTCACCAGGGTAGTGCAGGACGCAGCGTCCTGCGTCACAGGACGCTACATAGGAGGGTCCGTTGGGTCCCGGACGCAGGTTCAGGATGTTGGTTGCGTCGCAGACGGAGGTTCGGGATGTTGGTTGCGTCTCACCCATCAGTTGATTGGCCCCCCACCACTCCATTGCCATGGGCTACGGGTTCTGTTCATAGCAGGACGCAGCCATTATACCTAATTGCGTCCCAGGACACAACCTACCGAATTGGATGCGTCCCAGGATGCAACCCCTGCGGTCGGTTTGAAGTACCCTGGTACTCACCAATTCTCTCATAGCATTTCCGCTTTGCATACAAACATGGTATAGACAACAGGGTCTAGACCCTGGCTAGACAGCGCGTGTCAGAAAGGACGCCCGGGGACGCTGCCTACGGAAAGCTGGCACTAGCGGATGAATGGTAGGATCCGTGGGTATCGCACGGGGGGAGTTGGAATTGGAAGACGGTGAGAAGCCCAGAGTTGGCTAAAAAACATGTTACAATCAAATTAAATCCAAAATGGAGGAGACTCAAACTATCCAAAGCACTGTTTATTTTGGGGCTACGAGTAGCAGCTTCTATGCAGCTCCTTTTCCCCGCCCCAGAGCCAAACCAAAATCTAGCATATCCGTCTGAAAGCTGACATGACAAGCCTTCTGGTGCAGCTGATAGATTTGCGATTGACCCAGGGGCTGGCTAATGGAGCTGAATGGTGTCAGAACTCCTAGGCTGCGGGAGCATTGAGGACATCTTGCAAGATACCCTCAATGCTCCCGCAACCTAGTAGTTCTGACAATAATGATATCCCGGGTGTGGGTGGGTTCGCAACCTGTCGGACGCAGGTCGGGTGCAGAAACTTGGCAAGTACAAAGTCCTGTCCATACGCTAGACCCGCTGTGGCAGTTGCGGACATCTGATTAATCACCGTTGCCCCTCCCGGGGCATGCATTATTGTCAGAACTACTAGGCTGCATGAGCATTGAGGACATCTTGCAAAATATACTCGATGCTCCCCCAGCCTAGTTGCTCTGACAACTGGAAGCTGCCACGAGTAGCCCCCAAAAGAAACGGTGGTCCAGAGCTGCACCCAATAGCATGGAATGGCTTCTCTCATCTGTTCTCAGCTACAAGCAGCAGCTTCTAGACAGCTCCCACCCAAAGCTGCACCCAATAGCATGGAATGGCTTCTCTCATCTGTTCTCAGCTACAAGCAGCAGCTTCTAGACAGCTCCCACCCAAAGCTGCACCCAATAGCATGGAATGGCTTCTCTCATCTGTTCTAAGCTACAAGCAGCAGCTTCTAGACAGCTCTCACCCAAGGCTGCACCCAGTATTTCTTTTTTCAATGATGCGTCGCCTTTTCGTCGCCATTCCGTTGAATGCTACACCCCCCGGACCCCTGGTATCGGGACACGCTGCCCCCCAACCCCCCCGGACCCCCTGATATCAGGACACGCTGCCCCCCAACCATCCCGGACCCCCTGATATCAGGACACGCTGCCCCCCAATCCACCCAGACCCCCTGATATCGGGACACGCTGCCCCCCAACCCCCCCCAGACCCCCTGATATCGGGACACGCTGCCCTCCAACCCCCCCAGACTCCACGCTTTGCGCTCCCCCATGCGATGGCAACGCAACTATCCTGAAATCAGGGTTGAGTAGCCCAAGTAGCTACTCAAGCTGGACTACATAAATCTGAAATAAAAAACACTGGCTGAACCCAATGGCCTGCATCTCTCATCTCTCATCTGTTTTATGTTTCTACGAATACAAACAAATATGTGAGGTTAGCCAGTAACTATCCACAATTATTCATAGCTTTTATTTTCAGCTATGAGCAGCAGCTTCTAAGCAGCTCCCTGAGCCAGCAACTGGGCCAAGCCCGCAGATGTCGAAAGTACTGGAAAGAAGATTCTGTCAGCTTCCAGATGAACTACCTCATGTTTGGTTTGGCTGGGCAGCAATCCTGGAGAGCTGCCTAGAAGATGCTGCTCGTAGCTAAAAATAAAAGCATGATTTTTTCAATCGACCAACCATCCCTCAAAGACAGTAACTATCACAGTTCACCCCCCCACCCACCCACACAGGCATACCCACCCACCCCACACACTTTATTTTGTATTATCCACAAACACAGTGCACATACATCTCACTGTTGTTTGCTCAGAATCAGTGTACTACAAAGCGCGCGCGGCAGCGCGATTTTGCGCACGCTTTTTGAGCCCCACTGCGCGTTTCGCGCAGTTTTCTCAACCCCCTGTGGGCGCAGCTCGCAATTTTTGCGCTTTTTGCACTATAAAGCGCTGGCCAATTTGACGTTTGTGCGCTTTAAGCGCTCACCAATTTGGCAAAATGTAGTACCCTGCTCAGAACGCTGTGTCTTGAACCGCAGACGCGACGTGTTGCGGGTCCGTTGCGTCGCAGGTACAGATTTCTGAGACTCCGTTGCACCTGAGGGTCTGTGAGTGTCCCATAAGCAGATTTGAAACCGGGTGCACCTCAAGAAGCGGATTTTGACACAGGCTGCGTCTTGAGAAGCAGACCCCCCCCCCCCCCCCCCCCCCCCCCCCCCCCCCTGAACAACTCTGATTCTAACCAGCAGCCTAGATGATCTTAGTTTTTAAGCAGAGGAGGAGAGCTTGGGGCACTCAGGGAGGTTACTCCTGGTAGCACAAGTCAGCTGAAAGCAGGGTTGCTTGAGCACACCACTACATAGCAACTACACACCACTGCATATCACCACACCAGTACACAGAAGCACACAACTGGCACCGCTCAATCATCTGAAGCCGGGGAGGAGAGCTTGGGACATGCAGGGAGGTTACTACTGGTAGGGCAAGTGAGCTGAAAGCAGGGTTGCTTGAGCACACCACTACACAGCAGCAATCCACAACGCAGCAGCACTCCACTACACAGCAGCACACAACTGGCACCGCTCAATTGTCTGAAGCTGGGTAGGAGAGCTTGGGGCATGCAGGGAGGTTACTACTGGTAGGACGAGTCAGCTGAAAGCAGGGTTGCTTGCGCACACCACTACACAGCAATCCACTACGCAGCAGCACACGACTGGCACCGCTCAATTGTCTGAAGCTGGGGAGAAGAGCTTGGGGCACTCAGGGAGGTTACTACTGGTAGGGCAAGTGAACTGAAAGAAGGGCTGCTTAAGCACACCACTACACAGCAGCACACAACTGGCACCGCTCAATTGTCTGAAGCTGGGGAGGACAGCTTGGGGCACTCAAGAGTTACTACTGGTAGGGCAAGTGGGCTGAAAGCAGTGTTGCTAAAGCACACCACTACACAGCAGCACACAACTGGCACCGCTCAATTGTCTGAAGCTGGGGAGGCGAGCTTAGGACATGCAGGGAGGTTGCTACTTGTAGGGCAAGTGAACTGAAAGCAGGGCTGCTTGAACGCGTCATCCTCTTCTATGGGAGGAGGGGGCTCCCCAAAGCGCATTTCGCAAGACAGGTCTTCGAAGTTGGGAACCATGTTTAGGGCCAAGCCGCAGTCGTCGGTGAAGAAGCTCTGGGTGGGAATCTTGCACAGGTTGGTACAGAGGCCCACACAGCCGGAGGCCTCTAGGTAGCGGCACTTCTTGATCAACACCACACTTCGCTGCTCGCGTTGTTCAGTGGGACTCACCTAAGTGGAACAGGGTTGCTTTGGTTTGGCTGGGCTTGGTCTGGTTTGAATTAATTCTGGTTTGCTCTTGTGTGTTCTGATTTGGATTGGCTTGATCTGATTTGGCTTGGTTTGGTTTGATTTGGATCTGATTTGGATTTGACTGGATTTGGCTGGTTTGGACAGGTTTGGTTGGGTGGGGAGCTTACACAGGTTGGTACACAGGCCCATGCAGCTGGAGGCCTCTAGGTAGCGGCACTTCTTGATCAATACCACACTTTGCTGCTCGCGTTGTTCAGTGGGACTCACCTGAGAGGAACGGGTTGCTTTGGTTTTGTTTAATGGGACTTGACTGGTTTGGATTTATTTTTGTGGGTTGGTTTTGGTGACTGTTTTGGAGACTAATTTTGATTGATTTTTGTGGCTGTTTTTGGTGACTGGTTAAATGACTGATTTTGATTAATTTTGGTTGCTGATTTTGGTGACTGATTTTGATTGATTTGGGTGGCTGATTTTGGTGAATGGTTTGGATTGATTTTGGTGGGCTCACCAGAGTTGCTTTGCTTTGATGGACTTGACTGGTATGGATTGATTTGGGGTTGGATTGATCTGATTGGCATTTGTTTGGACTTGATTGGGTTGCTTTGCTTTGGCCTGGCTTGGATTGATTTTGATTTAGATTGGTCTGATTTGTATTGGTTTATATTGGTTTGTATTGGTTTGGACTGGATTTGTTTGCTTTGGCTTGGTCTGGTTTGGATTTATTCTGGGTTGGATTGGTCTGATTTGTATTGGATTGGACTGGATTGGTTAGCTTTGGCTTGTACTGGTTTGGACATATTTGAGTTTGGTTTGGTTTGGGCTGGATTTGACCACATTGATTCTGGATTGGTCTAGTTGAGTTGGGTGGATTGCTAGCACAGGTTAGTTTGGAGGCCCACACAGTCGGAGGCCTGACTTGCGCCTTTCAGTGGGGTGCATCTAAGTGAAGCGGGACTGGCTCGGCTTGCATAGTTCAGGTTTGGATCGAATTAGGTTGGGTCTAGTCGGGTTGGGTGGGTGGGGAGTGTACACAGGTTGGAGTGGAGGCCCACACAGACAGAGGCCAGACTTGCGCCTTTCAGTGGGCCGCATCTAAGCGGAGCGGGACTGGCTCGGCTTGGATAGGTCTGGTTGGGATCGAATTTGGTTGGGTCTGGTCGGGTTGGGTTGGTGGGGAGTGTACACAGGTTGGAGCGGAGGCCTACAAAGGCGGAGGCCTGACTTGCGCCTTTCAGTGGGGCCCATTTAAGTGGAGCGGGACTGCTTCGGCCTGGATAGGTCTGGTTTGGATCAAATTTTGTCGGGTCTGGTTGGGTGGATACACAGGTTGGAGTGGAGGCCTACAAAGGCGGAGGCCTGACTTGCGCTTTACAGTGGGGCGCATTTAAGTGGAGCGGGACTGCCTCGGCCTGGATAGGTCTGGTTTGGATCAAATTTGGTTGGGTCTGGTTGGGTGGGGTGGGTACACAGGTTGGAGTGGAGGCCCACACAGTCGGGGGCCTGACTTGCGCCTTTCAGTGGGGTGCATTTAAGTGGAACGGGACTGGCTTGGCTTGGATAGGCCTGGTCTGGATCGAATTTGGTTGGGTCTGGTCGGGTTTGGTTGAGTTGGGCAGGGAGCGTACACAGGCTGGTGTGGAGACCCACACAGGCGGAGGCCTGACTTGCTCCTTTCAGTGGGGTGCATCTAAGCGGAGCGGGACTGGCTTGGCTTGGATAGGTCTGGTTTGGATCGAATTTGGTTGGGTCGGGTCGGGTTTGGTTGGGTGGGAGGCGTACACAGGTTAGTGTGAAGGCCCACACAGGTGGTCGGTTAGTATTGCTTTTGGTTTCGATTAAATTAATTCTGGCCTGGCTTGGTCTAGCTTGAATTGGTGGGTTGGGTTGGGTTGGAGAGCTTTCACAGGTTGGTGCAGAGGCACACGCAGCATGTGGCTTGACTGGTATGCATTGGGCCTTTTAGTCTGGCCGAGTCTGGATATAAAAAGCTCCTCGCTTGCTTAGGGGGTGTCTGGCTGACAGCACACACACACTCACTCACACAAACTCACTTACAAACACACGCACACAGACACACACTCGCTCATAAACACACTCACACACATACACTCACAAACACATACACACTCACAAACACACATACACCCACAAGCACTCACAAACAAGGGCGTACCTCCAGGGTGTCTGTCATCAGCTCCATTTCTTTCACCAGCCACATAATCAAAAAAACTAAAGCTGTAGGCCAGACTGGTACGCATTGGGCCTTTAAGTCTGGCTGAGTCTGGTTTGTTAAAGCTCCTCGCTTGCTTAGGGGGTGTCTGGCTGACAGTACACACACACTCACACAAACACACACTCTCTTACAGACACAAACTCACAGACAAACACAAACAAGGGTGTTCCATCAGGGTGTCTGGCAGACAGCACACACACACTAACACACACTCACTTACAAACACAAACTCACAAACAAACACAAACAAGGGCGTTCCATCAGGGTGTCTTATTGGCAGCACACATACACACTCACACAAACACACCCTCACAAACAAACACAAACAAGGGCGTTCCATCAGGGTGTCTTATTGGCAGCACACATACACACTCACACAAACACACCCTTACAAACAAACACAAACAAGGGCGTTCCATCAGGGTGTCTTATTGGCAGCACACATACACACTCACACAAACACACCCTCACAAACAAACACAAACAAGGGCGTACCATTAGGGTGTCTGGCTGACAACACACACACACACGCACCCTCACTTATGAACACCCACACAAACAAACACAACCAAGGGCGTACCTTCAGGGAGTCCTTCCTCAGCTCCATTTCTCCCACCAGCCACTTGAATCCAAAAACCTGAAGCCAGAGGCCTGACTGGTATGCATTGGGCATCTCAGTCTGGCTGAGCCTGGCTATTAAAAGCACCTCACTCGTTAGGGGGTGCCTGGCTGACAGCACACACACACACTCACACAAACTCACTTACAAACACAATCACACACTCGCTCAATAACACACACTCGCAAACACCCACAAGCACTCACAACCAAGGGCGCACCTTCAGGGTGTCCTTCTTCAGCTCCATTTCTCCCACCAGCCACTTGAATCCAAGACTCGCAATAAAAGCGTTGATCTCATGAGAGCTTTGGTTGGGCGGGAATATCTTCCTGCGAGTGATTGCATATGAAATGGTTATTCCTCTTCCCCTCTGCTACAACTGTAGGCGCATGTGAATATGGCTGCCAGAGTCCATGTCTATCCATACTGTACTCAGGCGACTATGCATACTGAACTCAGGAGTGTGATGGAGAGGTGCTTCTACTGCCCATACACCTCAAACAGTTAGACATCCCAGCGTTGGTTGGGGGAAAGTATCTTCCTGCGAGTGATTGCATATGAAATGGTTATTCCTCTTCCCCTCTGCTACTACTGTAGGCGCATGTGAATATGGCTGCCAGAGTCTATGCATACTGTACCCAGGAGTGTGATGCAACTCAGGAGTGTGATGCACACTGTACTCAGGAGTGTGATGCATATTGTACTTCCTGTTTTTAAGTTTGATGGTCTGCAGTCTGTGCTGCTGTCCTGTCTCGGCAATGATTTGCTGAGTATATGTGACAAATCCCCACTCTTTGTGATGTAGCGGTGTTTCTACTGCCCATGCCTACTCATCAAAAAGGCAGGGGGCAACCTCAAGGTAAGGCTCTGGTTGAGGGGGGAGGGAGGGGGGGGGGGGATTTTTCCTGCACGCGAACACAGCAAATGGCATAAGTGCCGTATCGTACAACAATTACCTTCTGTGGAGTATGTTGAGAGTGAGGGGTCTTATTATGTATATGAGTCGTGCAAACCCACCTCTTCTGTTGCTGGGAGTTAGTTCCAGAACTAACCAGAGCAAGAACCGCTTCACCTTGTTGTGGTGGTTACTAGACCATACCACCCACCAACTAGACATCAAGCGCTTGATGTACAGTTGGTGGTATGGACTAATGACCACCACAACACTAGGTATCTGTGTCATGCTGGGAGGCATGATGGAAAAGAGAACTTGCCTCACAAACCTTCGCTGCTCAAAGGCTTGTTAGTCGTTACCATTCCATACGACGCCACACTACACCACAGCATAATAACCCATAGTACAACACAAATAAGTACTATCAGGGCTCTGGGGCTTGCCTAAATACCTGGGGCATGTTGTCAGGCATGAGGGAAAAGAGAACTTGCCTCACAAGCCTTTGCTGCTCCAAGGCTAGTTAGTCGTTACCATACCCTATGACAACACACCATACTAACCCATAGCATTACACAAACAAGTCATATCAGGGCTCTGGGGTTTACCTGAATACCTGGGGCATGCTGTCGGGCATGAGGGAGAAGAGCACATCCTTCACCAGCCTTTGCTGATCCAAGGCTTGCTACCATACCATTTAGCACCACACTACACAACAGCATACCAAACCATAGCCTAACAAAAGTTGTTAAATAAGTTACACCACACTACACAACAGCATACCAAACCATAGCCTAACAAAAGCTGTTAAGTAAGTTACACTACACAAACAACTACGCATACCAAACCATAGCCTAACAAAAGTTACATGGCACCGGGAACTGGGGTTTACTTGAATACCTGTCATGTTGTTAGGCATGAGGGAGAAGAGTACTTGCTTCACAAGCCTTTGCTGATCCAAGGCTCGCTACCATACCATATGACACCACACCACAGCGTACTAACCCACAGCACATCACAAATAAGTCATATCAGGGCTCTGGGGTTTACTTGAATACCTGGGGCATGCTGTCAGACATGAGGAAGAAGAGAAACTGCCTCACAATCATTTGCTGCTCCAAAGCTTGTTAGTCGTTACCATACGACACCACACTACACCACAGCATACTACCCCATCGCATGACACAAATAAATACGATCAGGACTCTGGGGCTTACCTGAATACCTGGGACATGTTGGCAGGCATGAGGGAGAAGATAACCTGCCTCACAATCATTTGATGCTTCAAGGCTCGTTACCATACCATATGACACAACACCACTGCATGCTAACCCATAGCATAACACAAATAAATACGATCAGGACTCTGGGGCTTACCTGAATACCTGGGGCATGTTGTCAGGCATGAGGGAGAAGAGAACCTGCCTCACAAGCATTTGCTGCTCCAAGGCTTGCAAGTCGTAACCATAACATATGACACCACACTACACCACAGCATACTAACCCATAGCATAACACAAATAAGTACGATCAGGACTCTGGGACTTGCCTGAATACCTGGGGCATGTTGTCAGGCATGAGGGAGAAGAGAACTTGCCTCACAAGCCTTTGCTGCTCCAAGGTTCGTTACGATATCAGATGAAACCACACCACATCATACCATACCATATAATACAACACCAGACCATATCAACCCATTGCATAACACAAGTTATATAGCGCCGAGAACTGGGGGTTACCTGAATACCTGGGGCATGTTGTCAGGCATGAGGGAGAAGAGCACCTGCCTAACAAGCATTTGTTGCTCTAAGGGTGACCTCCCCTTCATGATTTCTTTGGAGACTGTCACAAAGTCGTCGTATCCACTGATATGCTCCATCTCCAATCCTGGTGGTGTTGATAGTGGTGTTGGTGGTGTTGATAGTGGTGGTGTCGGTGGTGTTGGTGGTGTTGACACAAAGTTGTCATATCCACTGATATGCTCCATCTCAAATCCTGGTCGTGTTTGTGGTGTTGGTCATGTTGGTGGTGGTGTTTGTGGTGTTGGCAAAAGGTGGTGTCGGTGGTGTTGGTGGTGGTGTTGGCACAAAGTCGTCGTATCCACTAATATTCTCCATCTCCAATCCTATTGGTGGTGTTGATGGTGGTGGTGGTGGTGGCAAAAAGTCGTCATATCTACTGATATGCTCCATCTCAAATCCTGAACAACACACAAACGAGGCACAGGGGAAAATGCAATATGTAATGTGCAGGAAGGTGACGAGCAGAATAAAGTTGAAGATGTACATGATTTTTTTAAATGTGTACAGTCATCATATCACAAAATCGTCATATCCACTGGCCTCCTCCACCTCCAATCATGAACAACAGATATAAAAGACATAGGGGAGAATACTATATGTAATGAGCAGGGAGGTGACAAGCAGAATAAGGTTGAAGATGTAAACATTTGTAAAAAAGGTGCACTGACATCATATCACAAAATCGTCATATCCACTGGTCTGTCCAAGGGGGTGACATACAGTAATTCTCTTTTCAGCTATGAGTAGCAGCTTCTAGGCAGCTTCTAGCATACACAAAGGCCCCCTGTTCAATATGCCTATCATCTATATTTTTTACTTGCTCAACATGCTCGTCAGTTTTTATTTTACTTGTTCCCTGTTTAACATGCACACACTGTTTTTATGTTCGGCTATGAGCAGCAGCTTCTAGGCAGCTCCCCTGGCTGGCTACCTAACACAACCTAGTGCACCTTGAAGCTGACAAAATCAGCTGCCTAGAACTGCTAGAACAGTTCGGTTTACCCCAGTGGCTGGCTCAGGGAGCTGCCTGGAAGCTGCAAAAATAGCCCGGAAAGAAAAGTCAAGGTGACAAGAATCCATGTCTGTGCCCATGGTATTGCATTCTGTACTCGAGAGTTTGGTGTGGTAGCGTTTATACTACCTATAATTAACTCTGCCTGCAGTCAGTGAGCAGCCTGAAGGCTTGTAGTCTACCATAAATAAATAAATAAATAGTACTCCTTATTACGAGGTGTGAAGTTGAGGCCCCTTTGCTTACACTGGGGCAAACCACCACGGTCTATCATCTTCTGTCTGATACAGCTTGATGGCGGCCAGTTTAAGGATGAAATCATTGTATATTGCCTTCTCAGAAAATCCTTTGTTGGCATGGTATGCATGCTGACTGGAAGCTGCCATGCGGAGCCCCAACAAGAAAGTGTGTCTCACGGCACATACCTGGTACGCGGTCTATCATCTTCTGTGTGTATAGCTTGATGAAGGCCAGTCCCAGGAAGGAATCATTGTATATCGTTTTCTCGGCAAATCCTGTGTTGGCATGGTATGCATGCTGACTGGAAGCTGCCATGCGGAGCCCCAACAAGAAAGTGTGTCTCACGGCACATACCTGGTACGCGGTCTATCATCTTCTGTGTGTATAGCTTGATGAAGGCCAGTTCCAGGAAGGAATCATTGTATATCGTTTTCTCGGCAAATGCTGTGTTGGCATGGTATGCATGCTGACTGGAAGCTGCCATGCGGAGCCCCAACAAGAAAGTGTGTCTCACGGCACATACCTGGTACGCGGTCTATCATCTTCTGTGTGTATAGCTTGATGAAGGCCAGTTCCAGGAAGGAATCATTGTATATCGTTTTCTCGGCAAATGCTATGTTGGCATGGTATGCATGCTGACTGGAAGCTGCCATGCGGAGCCCCAACAAGAAAGTGTGTCTCACGGCACATACCTGGTACGCGGTCTATCATCTTCTGTGTGTATAGCTTGATGAAGGCCAGTTCCAGGAAGGAATCATTGTATATCGTTTTCTCGGCAAATGCTGTGTTGGCATGGTATGCATGCTGACTGGAAGCTGCCATGCGGAGCCCCAACAAGAAAGTGTGTCTCACGGCACATACCTGGTACGCGGTCTATCATCTTCTGTGTGTATAGCTTGATGAAGGCCAGTTCCAGGAAGGAATCATTGTATATCGTTTTCTCGGCAAATGCTATGTTGGCATGGTATGCATGCTGACTGGAAGCTGCCATGCGGAGCCCCAACAAGAAAGTGTGTCTCACGGCACATACCTGGTACGCGGTCTATCATCTTCTGTGTGTATAGCTTGATGAAGGCCAGTCCCAGGAAGGAATCATTGTATATCGTTTTCTCGGCAAATCCTGTGTTGGCATGGTATGCATGCTGACTGGAAGCTGCCATGCGGAGCCCCAACAAGAAAGTGTGTCTCACGGCACATACCTGGTACGCGGTCTATCATCTTCTGTGTGTATAGCTTGATGAAGGCCAGTTCCAGGAAGGAATCATTGTATATCGTTTTCTCGGCAAATGCTGTGTTGGCATGGTATGCATGCTGACTGGAAGCTGCCATGCGGAGCCCCAACAAGAAAGTGTGTCTCACGGCACATACCTGGTACGCGGTCTATCATCTTCTGTGTGTATAGCTTGATGAAGGCCAGTCCCAGGAAGGAATCATTGTGTATCGTTTTTTCGGCAAATCCTGTGTTGGCATGGTATGCATGTTGACTGGAAGCTGCCATGCGGAGCCCCAACAAGAAAGTGTGTCTCACGGCACATACCTGGTACGCGGTCTATCATCTTCTGTGTGTATAGCTTGATGAAGGCCAGTTCCAGGAAGGAATCATTGTATATCGTTTTCTCGGCAAATGCTGTGTTGGCATGGTATGCATGCTGACTGGAAGCTGCCATGCGGAGCCCCAACAAGAAAGTGTGTCTCACGGCACATACCTGGTACGCGGTCTATCATCTTCTGTGTGTATAGCTTGATGAAGGCCAGTCCCAGGAAGGAATCATTGTGTATCGTTTTTTCGGCAAATCCTGTGTTGGCATGGTATGCATGTTGACTGGAAGCTGCCATGCGGAGCCCCAACAAGAAAGTGTGTCTCACGGCACATACCTGGTACGCGGTCTATCATCTTCTGTGTGTATAGCTTGATGAAGGCCAGTTCCAGGAAGGAATCATTGTATATCGTTTTCTCGGCAAATGCTGTGTTGGCATGGTATGCATGCTGACTGGAAGCTGCCATGCGGAGCCCCAACAAGAAAGTGTGTCTCACGGCACATACCTGGTACGCGGTCTATCATCTTCTGTGTGTATAGCTTGATGAAGGCCAGTTAAAGGAAGGAATCATTGTATATCGTTTTCTCGGCAAATCCTGTGTTGGCATGGTATGCATGCTGACTGGAAGCTGCCATGCGGAGCCCCAACAAGAAAGTGTGTCTCACGGCACATACCTGGTACGCGGTCTATCATCTTCTGTGTGTATAGCTTGATGAAGGCCAGTTCCAGGAAGGAATCATTGTATATCGTCTTCTCAGCGAAAGGGTCCTGTGTTGGTATGGTACACAAAGTAGTGAGTATGTGTATGAGTATGATGCATATGATGAGTTTGATTAGTGTGAGTATGTGCATGATGTGTATGCTGAGATAGCTGAGTCTGAGTACGATGTGTATGATGTGTATGATGAGTTTGAATATGTGTATGTGTACTTTAGTATGTGCATGTGTATGATGAGATAGATGAGTATGAACACGAGCATGATGCGTATGTGTACGTTGTGTAAAATGTGTATGATGTGTATGGTCCGTATGCTCTGATAGATGAGTTTGTGTATGATGAGATAGATGAGTACGAGCACGAGCATGATGCGTATGCGTATGTGCATGATATCTATGTGTATGATGAGTATGAATGTGAGTATGTGTATGAATAGATAGATGAGCACGAGCATGATGTGTATGCTGAGTATGCATGTGTGTATGAAGAGATAGATGAGAAGGAGCACGAGCATGATGCGTATGTGTACGCGTATGATGGTAATGATGAGTATGGATGTGAGTATGTGTATGAAGAGATAGATGAGCACGAGCATGATGTGTATGCTGAGTACGAATATGCGTATGTGTATGAAGAGATAGATGAGAAGGAGCACGAGCATGGTGCGTATGTGTATGTGCATGATGCGTATGTGTATGAAGAGATAGATAAGCAGGAGCATGATGTGTATGAAGCGTATGCCTACGTGTATGCTGCGTATGCTGTGATAGATGAGTATGAATATGAGTATGCTTATGGTGTGTATGCTGAGATAGATGAGTACGTGTATGAGTATGTGTATGCTGAGTACCGGTATGAGTATGTGAATGCTGTGTATGCTGAGATAGATGAGTATGAGTATGAGCCCGAGTATGATGCGTATGAGCATGAGTACGAGCATAATGTGTGTGAGGATTATGAATATGAGTATGCACATTTGTATGATGCGTACGCTGAGATAGATGAGTATGAGCAAGAGTATGATGTGTATGATGCTCATGATGAATATGCATATGTGTCTGCTGAGAAAGATGAGTATGTGTATGCTGAGAAAGATAAGTATGTGTATGAGTATGTGTATGCTGAGAAAGATGAGTATGTGCATGAGTATGTGTATGCTGAGAAAGATAAGTATGTGTATGAGCATGTGTATGCTGAGAAAGATAAGTATGTGTATGAGTATGTGAATGCTGAGAATGATAAGTATGTGTATGAGTATGTGTATGCTGAGAAAGATAAGTATGTGTATGAGTATGTGTATGTTGAGAAAGATAAGTATGTGTATGAGTATGTGTATGCTGAGAAAGATAAGTATGTGTATGAGTATGTATATGCTGGGTATGATGATTATGAGTATGTGTATGCTGAGTATGCTGAGATAGATGAGTACGAGTATGAGCACAAGTATGATGTGAATGATGAGTATGAGCATGAGGTACGAGTATAATGTGTATGATGTGTATGCTGAGATAGATGATGCTGAGCATGAGTATGATGTGCATAATGTGTATGAGTATGATGATTACACTTGTCCTGGTGCCCTACTGGACTCCAAAAGTGCCCGCGGCTTGAAGGAATTAAGGTGGGGGCTTATGAGTATGTGTGTGTATCATATGCCGAGATAGATACGCATGAGTATGAGTGTGAGTATACTACACGTGATGGGTATGTGTATAAGTGTGATACATATGAGTATGAGTGTGAGTATACTACACGTGATGGGTATGTGTATAAGTGTGATATGTATGAGTATGAGTGTAATTATACTACACGTGATGGGTAAGTGTATAAGTGTGATGCATATGAAGTGCATGAGTATAAATATTATGTTTATAATGAGCGTAAGTAAAAGTATGTTACACGATTATACCAGGGATGTTTCCCTTGCTATATATAGCGATCACTACTTTTGACCCCGTTGTGGCCTAAATTGCCGCTATAAAGCCCCCCCCCCCCACACCCACCCACCACCACCACCAAAAACAACAACAATGGCCCTAAATGATCCTTAGCAGCTATAACATTGCTATCCCTAGAGGAGGCCTAAACCATATACTTAGAAAAAAAACTTTAATATTAAAAAAAAATCTCTGGGCTATACCCTAGTGCCCCATTGGGCTCTGGAAGTACATGGGGGAGTGATCAGGGAGCTGTTGCTTGTAGCCGAGAAGAAACGACTGTGACTAATAAGTAGGGATCGGCAAATCATTTGATACTGACCAAATGCGAGTATGATATCATATGATATCATACAAATTGCATCATATGATATTGTATTTAAATAGTCACTTAAGCCTAGTCAGACTGCCGGCATCATATGATATCATATGATGACATATATCATACTGTCGTTCCCTACTAATAAGCCTAGATTATGAAATTAATTTGATACTGGTGAGCCAACTAGTTGATACTGGTGAGCCAACTAGTTGATACTAGCTGGCACACCAACCTGTACCCCCCCAACACTAGCTGGCACACCAACCTGTACCCCCCCAACACTAGTTGATATTGGTGAGCCAACTAGTTGATACTAGCTGGCACACCAACCTGTACCCCCCCAACACTAGCTGGCACACCAACCTGTACCCCCCCAACACTAGTTGATATTGGTGAGCCAACTAGTTGATACTAGCTGGCACACCAACCTGTACCTACCCCCCCACCAACACCCACCCTCCTCACCCCTGATATACTACATATTTTGAGACAACTTTATGCAGCAGTCCCACACTGTCAGATTGTTTTATTTTGATCAGGGACCCCCACTTTGGATCATTCCGACGCGTACATGACATAGCTTTCATTTTCCGCTACGAGCAGCAGCTTCTAGGCAGCTTCCCTGACTACATCATATTCAGCTTAACCGAATGCGACGTAGTGCACTTGGAAGCTCACAAAACCAGGTGCCCGCAAGTGCTGAAATATTTGGATGTAGCACCATGGCTGGCTTGGGGAACCGCCTGGAAGCTGCTGAAAACATCGAAAAGAAAAGCCCTGGTACATGAGCTCATGCATAAACACCAATAAAGGGCTGGCGCACGCGGACCCACTCGTTGAGGTGAAAATCCTTATTGAGAACAAGTCCCAGGCAGTGTCGCAAGCAACGCGGAAAATTGGCGGAGAGTGTTGGCTATCGGAACGACAGGTGGCAGAAGAATGGAGCCGACTGAAGCCAGTTAGTTACGAAACAGTTGGCTGTTGTGCCAGGAACCACCTCGGAGGGGCGGTCGCATAGACGGACAACGGGGTGAATCAGGGGGTTCCCGCCCCCCAGGAGAGGGGGATCTGCAAAAAAAAACAAATATCATGATCAGGCCCATGCATGGACTGCCGTGTCACTCTCTCAGCCCCCACAGTACTGTTCATGTTGTAGTAGTAGCGTCTACACTGCCCACGTACATATCATGCTTAGGCCCAGACATGGACTGCTGTGTCACTCTCTCAGCCCCCACAGTACTGTTGGCGTAGTAATGTCTATACTACCCACATTATATTATGCTTACGCCCATGCATGGACTGCTGTGTCACTCTCTCAGCCCCCACAGTACTGTTGGTGTAGTAGTGTCTATACTATCCACGTTATATTATGCTTAGGCCCATGCATGGACTACTATGTCACTCTCTCAGCCCCCACAGTACTGTTGGTGTAGTAGTGTTTATACTACCCACGTTATATTATGCTTAGGCCCATGCATGGACTACTATGTCACTCTCTCAGCCCCCACAGTACTGTTGGTGTAGTAGTGTCTATACTACCCACGTTATATTATGCTTAGGCCCATGCATGGACTGCTGTGTCACTCTCTCAGCCCCCACAGTACTGTTGGTGTAGTAGTGTCTATACTACCCACGTTATATTATGCTTAGGCCCATGCATGGACTGCTGTGTCACTCTCTCAGCACCCACAGTACTGTTGGCGTAGTAATGTTTATACTACCCACGTTATATTATGCTTAGGCCCATGCATGGACTACTATGTCACTCTCTCAGCCCCCACAGTACTGTTGGTGTAGTAGTGTCTATACTACCCACGTTATATTATGCTTAGGCCCATGCATGGACTGCTGTGTCACTCTCTCAGCACCCACAGTACTGTTGATGTTGGTGCAGTAGTGTCTATACTACCCACAAATATATTATGCTTAGGCCCATGCATGGACTCCTGCGCCGCTCTTTCTGTGTTGAAGTAGTAGTGCTTATACTACCAATGATTCATCCCTTGCAGACGTTGAGCAGTCTGAAGGCGAAAACGCCATGCAACAAAACCAAACTAAGTAGAACCACCAAGGAAACTGACTGTCTAACTTTTGGCCACCCAGCCAGCTTAAACCTTTGTCCACTGTTTGATATGCCATATTTCAAATCGTGCCCTTCCAACAAGTCTGTATCCCCCCCTCTCCACTCCACACAACAGGACCAACACCTCCCCCACCCGAAAGCAGCTCGGACGAGTACCTTGGGAATGGTTGCGACCTTTGAGGCGGAGGGCGTCATAACATTGCTGATAGTCCTCGTCCGAACTCGCGGTTTCTGACTTGCACTTTTGGGGTCTCTTGTGCATCTGTTGAGTTGACCACGGTTACATGACAGCATTTTGGTGACACACGTAATCGAATTGTGAGGGCGATAGAAATCGAAAAAGAGGCGGGAAATTTGAGGGATGAGACGCGAGAAGCGCGACTGGGGAATACCAACTGTTTGACGGCACCTGTGATTGGAGCCAACTACTATCGAGCCTGATGTGCACGGAGGTGCGGGCTGGCGGGTGCGTGTGTGTGTGTGTGTGTGTGGTGGTGGTGGTGTGTGTGTGTGTGTGGGGGGGGGGGGGGGGGGGGGGGGGGGGGGGGGGCGTCCAACCATGGCCAGGTGGCGTGGACACGCTCTCAGCTAGCCAGCAGGGCCAGTCACCTGGCCAGGTGAGGGCCAGTGAGCAGCCTGGTGAGCAGGGCCCTCACCTGGCCAGCAGGCTCTGAGAGACGAGCAGAGAGCGCGCGAAGAGGTTTGAGAGCCGAGGCAGGCGCACATGTGCGCGCACATGCGCCTTGCGTTATGTACAAGGTTACAACAAGCACGTGTTAGCGAGCTAGCATGCTCTACGCTCTATGCTCTTTCTACGCTCTACGTTCTGCTGTCACAGGAGTATGCCACTGACTGGGGGGGCGTGCGCCGGGCGTGCGTGTTTTGTGTGTGTGCACACCTTCGAACGAATGCTCGTCATGCTGCACACGTCGGCGCAACTATTCGAGCCACGCCTGCACCTACAAGACTCCAGAGTAGTTGTGTAGTAGAATAGAAACGCTACCATATCTGTCTATACGTGGCGCGTCCGCGTCACGACCCCAAGCTTCCTACAGCCTCAGAGGGCTATAACTACCTCTCGGAACCACTCTCGGCACTTCCGACAACCGACTGCCAGGTCACTCAAACCATCTTAACTCCTCGCTCTGCGCTCTACGCTCTACGGGTGGGGTCCACAGACCGTTGCTTAAACCCTGTACCGTTGTGCCAGGTAGGCAGACCTGTTGCATGTGACCTGTGACCTGGCACAACGGTATGGCTGACTAGGTAGGTCTGTGCACAAGAGTCCGTCCTTAGCCCGCTGTGACCATTCCGTCGATTCAAATTACTCGATTGCCTCTTCTAGCAAAGGACTGTGCGCCACAGTATTATAGATATAGCGCTGTCTGCTAGTCAGTTCAGATACAGTCATTATGTCGCAGTTCAGCAGCAACATCCTCCGTCGAGGGAATCACTCAAGGGTCGCCACTCGTGATACAGAGACGGCTATGCAGCAAACTGTTCGCCCAAGGATGCATGCCTGCAGGCACGCTGCGATGCCAAGGGACGCTCTTGGTTCTGAGGGACTGAGGTCAGTTGCCACCCGCGCCCTGATGACCTCACAAGAACTTGCCAGCAACGCCTACAGCGTTGCGTCCACCTCGTACGCTCCCGCCCCGCCTTCAATCGGCAAGGATTTAGGATGGAACACTGCATTCAAGCAGCACTACTCCGTCTCTAACCTGCTGGGCCAGGGCAGCTTTGGGCTGGTGCACCAGGGAACCCGATTGACCAGGTGAGCCTCATAAGACTGCGTTTGCCGTCGCTTCTTCGATGGAAAATTGAATTACTTTACCCGTTCGGTTCGAAGCAGACGTCGTATCTGAGTGCGGGCTCTATCTTACTAACACGTGGCTTTGCCTGATTTCGCAGTGGTGAGTCCGTGGCTGTGAAAATCATGCCCAAGGAGCGTTCTAACATCCCCAAGGAAAGATTGATTGAGAGGCTCGCGCGGGAGATTGACATCCTGGAGAGACTTCAGGTGGGCGGCCGGTCGAGTACCACCTTGGCACCTGTACCCTTGCTATCCCACTGTTCCTTGGTCGTGCTCTTTGTCTGCTTCATTGTTGAGGGTGCGATAGGGTCAGAATGATTGTTAATAGTAGTTCCGGGACGGGCTGAGTTGGTTGTAAATTCGTGGCGGACGATGTTCGTAACAAGTCGGACCAATTCCGATATCTCCAGGACATTGGTATCCTGCTAGCATGGCCTCGCTTACATCTGCTGCTTTTCTGTATCAAAATGCCGGGACACCCTGCTCACCTTTTCTGTAACTTCCCGCACAGGTGTGTGAAAGCGTGGTTCGCCTGGATGGCTGCTTTGAGGATGAGGAGAATGTGCAGATAGTAATGGAGGTTTGCCAAGGCGGAGATTTGCAGGGACATGTGGAGACTCATGGGGTCCTAGATGAGCGGGCTCTGGCTGCTGTGTCAGTTGAGATTCTGAAAATCTTGGGGGCCTGTCATAACCTGGGTATCCTGCACGGTGATGTGAAGCCAGCAAACTTCTGCTTGAAGGATGCCCATCACAACCCACTCTTCAGCGCTGACCCAGAGCTGGCCACCCTTCCATGGATTAAAGCCCTAGACTTTGGCTGCAGTCAGAATCTCAGAGGCAGCAAGCGTTTGTTCAAGCGAAGTGGGACACCAGTGTACATGGCACCCGAGATTTATGGACGGGACTATGGGCATGCTGCCGATATGTGGAGCTTGGGTGTTTCTTTGTACTGGATGTTTGCTGGGCGATTCCCTTTCTTCTCAGACGCAGAGACTACCAGGTCAGCCAAATTGGAGGATGTTATGGAGGCTGTCAATCATGCACCCATCCCTATGGACTACGGTGTGTGGCAAGGAATGAGTGCCCCTGGGTTGGACTTCATGTCCCGGTGCTTGGAACGAGATGAGAGTTCTCGCATGACGGTCCAGGAGGCTCTTCAGCACCCATGGCTGCATGATGCAGTGGCAGCCTCCACCTCCTTTGGGCTGTACTAAGCATCCACTACTTCTTCTGACAAACTTCTTTTGCCGTTCTTCCACCAATGGACCCACATAGGGTTTTGGCAGGTCCATTGGTGCCAGCATTGTTCAAGTTCAGACATTCTTGCTTGCAATACCTTGAGATCCGGACATGTTTATTTGAGAGATTATTTAAGCCGAATGATGTGGCTCGATGCCAACCGTTAAAACATCTTTGCTTGGCTTAGGTCTTGAAGTCTATTATGACAACACAACCCTGACAAATTGGTGCCTGCCTGTCACATAGCAGGGGGGAAACCAAATGGAGGGAGGCCTTGTAGCACAGTAATGGCTTCACATGCACTTGGGGAAGATTCCTCCTCTTTCTAATCGAGAGGGACTGACCTGACATGGGCCCCCTCAACGTTAGGGTTGCCTGTGCAGATGTCATCAATTTTCGCCCGTGGGTTTTCTCAGAAATCTTTAAGAGAGATTTCTGCACCACTTTTCGTTATCTCGGCTGTGTCCTTGAGTACGTACATTTTATCAATTACCTTCTTGTTTTGGAGGACAGAGTGGATATGAGTGTTTACCATTGTGACATGAATTTTTCGTGAATTCCCCTCCTACAGAGTCTGGCTGAGGATTGAATCATTCTGGCATTACTTCACAGTGATGTATAGTGTGTTAAATTTTTTACAGTTGCCCTTGGGGTTAAGTTTGAGTAGAACATGGAGATGTTGTTACCTGCGATGTTTAGATTAGTTTGCTTCTGTGTTTGCTTGTCATTAATGTTCTTTGTTGCTGGAATGTAACTTGGTGAATCTCTAAACTTACGTATCTCTACCCTATGCGCCGCTCTCCAGTCTCCTCCGGGTTTGTCCACGATGATCCCCAGCCCTGCGTCCTCAGACGCAAACAATTCTGCAGCTTGCTTCCTAATACGTTACCAATCTCAAAGCCTGCAGTCCTAAGACGCAACCAAACCACCAAAGCTGCGTCTGCGACGCAGCGAACCCTTTGACACAGCGACCTGATCAACCCTGGTATCCACTTCGTTTGATTGCGCTCCATAATGGAGTGCAATCATGGCATGCTTTTCTTGTGCTGCAACTTGGCATTTGCCTGACGAGGATGATCGCTCTCGTCGGATGTTCTTGCACTTAGTTTAGTCTGTTACTTGCTTGTGGTACTTGGCTCGGTACGGACGAGCAAGACTAGTCCAGCGGGACTCCAACACGGACCTTAGTCGATTCAAATTTACAAACTAGAGGGTGTACTCGGGGGGGGAGGTGTCTGTACAGTCAAAGTTTAGACCAAATAGGCTTAAGGCAAAATGGGCTAGGCCCCAACCATGAATAGAGGGGCTATAGAGAAGTCATAGGCACGTCGCAAGCGACGTGGAAAATTGGCAGTGAGTGTTGGCAATCGGAGGGACAGGTGGCACCGGAATCGAGTGCAGCGGACTGGATCTAGGGTTTACGACATGGCCAGGGGCCAGTAAGGGTAACTTGCGGACAAACGGACAACGGGGTGACTTTGGGGCTCCTGTCCCCCAGAAAGGGGGGCTCCGCCAAAAAACACTTACGAACTCAGTCCCAAACTATTGTTTAAGCGACGGGGGCCCTGAGTTATTTCTACAGTGAAATTTTAATTGTATGATTAATCCAAAACGAGGCAAGAATACACAACCAGGGGCGAGCTCCTCATAACTCATGAGAGTCGCCATCCAGAGTAATGACAGGTGCCGTGGGCATGATTGTCAACAAAATGTTAGCTGGGGCGTGGCGCAGGGCACCAGAACTGTTTCCTAATATTCAGACAAACATAGCTGTTCTGATCATCCACCAGGCCGTCCAGAAGACGCCTTCTGTATGTAGCAGCGCTATGCGACTGTCGGCCAGACGACAGCAGTGGAATATTGGTAAAGTGTTGACTGCTGTAAAATGTAATGTAATCATGTTAATGAACTCTGGCTCATTCAGAAGATGGAAACCAGGTTTGTTCAGAACGCTGCGTCTTGCATTACAGACGCAACGTGGGGAGGGTCCATTGCGTCACAGACACAGATCCAGTGGACACAGATTTTAGATGGTCCGTTACATCTCAAGACAGAGGGTCTGGGTGAGTCGCAGATGAACGTTTGGGGGGGGCCATTGCGTCGCAGAACTTGAACTTGAACTTTATTATATGGCTCCAGCCAGCAATTTGTCTGCTCCGCCATCTTCGACAATAAAAACAAATAACCAGGATAAATATAATCGTTGCCAAAATAATAGAATCTATCAAAACCTAAGAATTCCCATCACAAATACGCTTGATCCAATCTCTACATTCTATAATCTCTATATTCATGGATAAGCAGCAGCAGCTTTACACGACCTCCCACTTCTGGATTGCACATCACTTACTTAAATACTTTGACAAATCTTAAATACAACTTAGATAAATCATTTATTCATTTTGATCTCAGAACTGACCTGGTTCATTAGATGACCAGATGATCACCTTATCAAACCGCTGGTCCTGCACTCAAGGGTCCCAGCGTCCTGGCGGCAAACTTGAACTTCCTTACTGTACTTGGCTTTAGCCTGCAACTAGGCTGCTCGCTGTCTTCGGCAGTTGCATGATCAAATCTAAGCATCATTACAACATTTAGTTGATCCAATCTCTTCATACAGTCAAGCGTGTCGGTCCGGGTTACCATCAGGGGTTCGCCCTGGTCCCCATTTCCATCAGGTGAGGGGTTCCCATCAGGGTGAGGGGTTCCCATCAGGTGAGGGGTTCCCATCAGCCCCCCCCCCCCCCCCCGCTCTCGCTCCCTCACCTGTTCCCCCCCTCTGATCCCCCTGGTTCCTATCCGCGTGTAGTACGGCCAGCTGGCACATGGCCCCTATCAAGATATCTTGCCTGCCACCACCTAGGTGACAGCTGACGCTGCCTATGCCGTATCGTTGCTGCAGAGTTTCCAATCACAATCCCACTCAATCCACCGAGCATCTGATTAGTGATCTTGTAGCAATTGCGGTAATTCGGACCCAATGCATAGCCTCACGCACTCAGTCGCGGGCAGGTTTTTGCCCCGCAGCCGTCCAATTTTTGATATCCGTGTAAATGCTCCAGCCCCTGTAGTCCTACGACGCGCAAACCCGACATCGTGCAAGGCAAAAAAGAAGAAAGCCGAGGAGTCCGAGCCTGAGCCAGAGCCTGAAATTGAGCCAGCGCAGGTCAGGGAGCATGAATTGGGTGTCCTCTGTTCATTCTGCTCGCAATTTTCAATGACACGCGCAATTTGCCTCAAGCGCCGTTGAAGTGACTTCTTCGAGAGCGATTCCACATGAATTGAAGGCCCCTAGGAATATGTACATCGCACCATGCATCATCTCCATCATGTAGCTATGGGTATTGCCCAGTCAAATTTGGAAACCTCAATGATTATGATAATAATGCTGGTGGTGCTGCTGCTGATGATAATGACGATAATGGTGGTGATGATTCAGGCCACGCCAGGTTTTTATAGCTATAATGAAGGTTCCCCCTGGGGGTGCATCACTAGGATGGTGGCCTGAAGTGATGAAAGTGCAACATCAACACAGTATACCTCAGACGGTTGTTTTTCCTGGGACTGAATTCAGCCTCATCCCTTTACCTTCAAGCTTTTACAAGATAACAAACAAACAAACAAACAAACAAACAAACAAACAAACAAACAAACAAACAAACAAACAAACAAACAAAACACATTCTACTGCCTTCACTCATGTGATTGCCTTCTGTTCTTAGCAGGTTCGTTTATGCAAGGAAAGGAATCTGTGTCTTTACTAAGCACCATGGTGCTCCTTGTAGCTTTTGGGGTGCTACTACAAACCTTCACACACAACCACACCTTCACACACACACTCAAACACACATGAACACATAGAGTAGCACACACTCCTCTCTTCTGTCCCCACATTCACTCACACACATCAACACAAATTCAGACACACACCCAGCACACCATGAAACACACATTTACTCGCACATCCAAAAACATTCACACCGACATCCACTCCCACACATGTACACACACATACACACACATACACACACATACATTCACACATAACCAGTCATACAATCACACACACATGTACACACACAATCACACACACAACATGTACAACACACAATCACACAACAATCACACACACATTGTACACACACAATCACAACATTGGTACACACACAATCACACACACACACATGTACACACACAATCACACACACATGTACACACACAATCACACACACATGTACACACACAATCACACACACACATGTACACACACAATCACACACACACACACATGTACGCACACAATCACACACACACACACACATGTACACACACAATCACGCACACACATGTACACACACAATCACACACACATTCAAACAAACATTCACCCACACATCCACACACAATCACACGCACATTCACACACCTACCCACACATACATTCACACTCGCATATATGGGCGCATGAACAGACGACACATTTACACAGTCAACTGCCTTCTATTCCTTTATTCATACACACATAAAAACACTACACCTTCAACCACACCTTCAATCACACATTCACACACACACACAATCACACTCACGTTCACACATACAGTCATACACATTCACTCACACATTTACACACATTCCTACATCGTGCCAGGCAAAAAAGAAGAAAGTTAAGAAGCCTGAGCCTGAGCCTGAGCTTGAGCCTGAGCCAGAGCCTGAAATTGAGCCAGCACAGGTCAGGGAACATGTATTGGGTTTCCTCTGTTCCCTCTGCTCGCAACTTTCAATGATACCCGCAATTAGCCTTTCGCTTCAAAAGGGCCCTCTAATTGCCTTTTTCGAGAGTGATTCTGCATGAAATGAATGCCTCAAGGGATATGTGCATCGCACCATGCATCATCTCCATCTCATGTAGCTATGGGTATTGCCCAGTCGAATTTGGAAACCTCAGTGATGATGATGATGATGATGATGTTGATGTTGATAGCTAAGGGTGTTGCCAAGTCAAATTTGGAAACCTCAATGATTATGATGATGTTGATAATGATGATGATATAGGCCACCCCAGCTTTTTTCTTCACACACAACGACACATTCATACACACATTCAAACACATTCAAACACACACTAAAACACATAGGGTAGCATATACTCCTCTCATCTGTCCCCACATTCACACACACATTCACACACATTCAAACACATTAAAAAACACTTTGAAACACACTTTCAGACACACACTCAAACACACACAAAAAAATTGAGTGGCACATACTCATCTCTTCTATTCTATCTCCACATATTTCACACATAATCACACTCACATTCACGCATAAGCACATGCACGTTCACACACACATAAGCACATGAAGACATGCACATTCACACACACATTCTCTCACACATAAGCACATAAAGACATGCACATTCACACACACATTCTCTCACACATCCACTAACACATTCACTCACATACACACACACACTCACACACACACACACACACACACACACACACACACACACACACACACACACACACACACACACATGCATTCACGCACATATTAAAGTGCGCATTGACGCAACACATTAAATCAGTCAACTGCCTTCTATTCCCCCATTCGCACACACATGAAAACACAACCTCACCTTCAACCACACCTTCAATCACACCTTCAAACACTCATTCACACACATTCACACACACATTCACACATATACACACACACACAAAAACACACACACACATACACACACACACACACACACACACACACACACACACACACACACACACACACACACACATTCAAACGCACATTTAAACACTCATCCAAACACAACTTCACAAACACATTCAAACAAACATTCACACACACATCCACACACAATCACAAACACATTCACACACACATCCACACACATCCACAAACACATTCACACACACATCCACACGCAATCACTTACACATTCACACACACACACATCCACACACAATCACAAACACATTCACACACGCATCCACACACATCCACAAACACATTCACACACACATCCACACGCAATCACTTACACATCCACACACACACACATCCACACACAATCACAAACACATTCACACACACATCCACACACAATCTAAAACACATTCACACACACATCCACACACAATCACAGACACATTCACACACACAAACACTCACGCATGCATCCACACACACACACACACATACATTCACACACACACTCACACACATCCACTCACACATTTGCACACATTCCTACATCGTGGCAGGCAAAAAAGAAAAGAGCCAAGAAGCCAGAGCCTGAGCCTGAGCCAGAGCCTAAAATTGAGCCAGCCCAGGTCAGGGAGCATGAATTGGGAGTCCTCGTTTCCTTCTGCTCGCAACTTTCAATGATACCCGCGATTCGCCTTTCGCCTCAAAAGCTCCCTTTCATTGCCCTCTTCGAGAGCGATTCCACATGAAATGAATGCCTGTAGAATATGTACATTGCACCATGCATCATCTCCATCTCATGTAGCTATGGGTATTGCCCAGTCAAATTTGGAAACCCCAATGATTATGATTATGTTGATGATGATGGTGGTGGTGATGAAACAGGCCTCCCCAGTTGTTTCACTTCACACACAATCACACAGCCACACATTCATACGCACTTTCAAACACACACTCAAACACACATGAACACATAGAGTAGCACATACCCTTCTCTTCTGTCCCCACATTCACACACACATGAACACACATCCAAACACACATCCAAACACACTTTCAAACACGCTTTCAAACACACACTCAAACACACACAAACATATAGAGTAGCACGTACTCATCTCGTGTAATCTATCCCCACATATTTCACACATAATTACACGCATTCACACATAATCACACGCACATTCACACTTAAGCACATGCACATTCACACACACATAAGCACATAAAGACGTGCTCATTCATACACATATTCTCTCACACATTCACTCACACATTTACACACACATTCACACATAATCACACGCACATTCAAACATACATACACTCACACATTCAAACACATTCACACACACACACGCACACACACGCATTCAAACATACATTCAAACACACATACACACACAATCACGCATACATTGACACACACACACACACACACACACACACACACACATTCAAACAAGCATTCACACACACATCCACACACAATCACGCATACATTCACACACACACATTCACGCACACATTCACTCTCTCTCTCACACACACACACACACACACACACACACACACACACACATTTAAACACTCAGCCAAACACAGCTTCACAAATACATTCAAACAAACATTCACACACACATCCACACACAATCACAAACACATTCACACACACATCCACACACAATCACTTACACATTCACACACACACACTCACGCATGCATTCACACACACACTCACACATTTACACACATTCCTTCATCATGCCAGGCAAAAAAGGGAAAAGCCAAGGAGCCGGAGCCTGAGCCTGAGCCAGAGCCTGAAATTGAGCCAGCACAGGTCAGGGAGCATGTATTTGGTGTCCCTGTTCATTCTCTCATGCAGATTCACACACACACACACACACACACACATTCTATTACAGGGAACATGTATTGGGTGTCCTCTGTTCATACTGCTCGCAACTTTCAATGATACCTGCAATTAGCCTTTCGCTTCAAAAGGGCCCTTTAATCGTCCTCTTCGAGAGCGACTCCGCATCAATTAAATGCCTCTAGGGATATGTACATCGCACCATGCATCATCTTCATCATGTTGCTATGGTTATTGTCAAATTTGGAAACCTCAATGATGATGATGATGATGATGATGTTGATAGCAATGGGTGTTGCCAAGTCAAATTTGGAAACCTAAATGATGATGATGATGATAGTGGTGGTGGTGGTGATGAGACAGGCCACCCCAGTTTTTTGCTTCACACACGATCACTCAACCACACATTCACACACACATTAAAACATACACTCCAACACACATGAACAAATAGAGTAGCACACACTCCTTTCTTCTGTCCCCACATTCACACACACATGAATACACATCCAAACACACCTTGAAACACACATGAACACACAGAGTAGCACAAACCCATCTCTTCTATTCTATCCCCAGATATTTCACACATAATCACACACACATTCACACATAATCACACGCACATTCACTCACACACTCACACACACATTCACACATAATCACACGCACATTCACACGCACATTCACTCACACATTCACACACACATCCACACACACACTCACGCATACATTCACATACGCATTCAAGGGCGCATGAACACATCACATT
>JACBWV010000730.1:7356391-7601391 GCA_013435795.1 Chlamydomonas sp. ICE-L
AAGCCTGATTACATTGACTCAGAAAACATTGGGGAGAAGGCATACAACGAGTTTCATGTGAGTGATAAGGGATTGAGGGAGAGGAAAGGAGGGATTGAGGGAGAAGGGGCTATAGGGGGGGGGGGGGGGGGGGGGGGGGGGGGGGGGTAAGGAGTTAGGGAGGGGGGGGGGCACTGGTGGGGACCCAGAGGAGCGCAAGAAGGCTCGGTGGTGTGGTGTGGTGTGATACAAAACATTGGGGAGAAGGCATACAATGAGTTTCATACAAGTCCTAAGGCTGCAATTTACAGTACATTTGCAGTACATCGGTAGGGTGCAAAGATGCTGGGATGGATGGCATGTGTTTGTGGGTGGGGTGCGTGACTGCATGGGCGTTGGGGTGGGGTGGGGTGATGCAAAACATTGGGGAGAAGACATACAATGAGTTTCATGTAAGTACAAGCTGCTTCCTCTTTTAGGGTATCACCCTAAACCCTAAAACCTTAACCCTTTCATGCATATACAAGCTGCTTCCTCCTTAAGGGTAAAACCCTAACCCCCAAACTCAAAACCCGTACCCTAAACCCTAAACCCTTTCATGTAAGTAGAAGCTGCTTCCTCCTTTCCCCTCTCGCGTCGTCTCTCTGCCCTCGTCCCATTCTCCTCCCCCCATTCCCCCCTCTGCTCTCCCCTCTCCCTCTCCCCTCCCCCCTTTCCCCTCTCCCCTGTCCCCTCTCCCCTCTCCCATCCCCCCCTCTCCCCTCTCCCCTCTCCCCTCTCCCTCTCCCCTCTCCCCTCCCCCCTCCCCCCTCCCCCTCCCCTCTCCCCCCCTCCGCTCTCCCCTCTCCCCTTTTTCCTTTCCCTCCCCCCCCTCCCCCCTCTCCCCTCTCCCCTCTCCTTCCCCCCCTTTCCCCTCTCAAAATCATCATCATTATCATCCATCTCCACATCAGCATCATCAGCATCAGCATTATCAGCATCACCAATAACTGTGCTGCTCTATTACCATGCAGCGCACTGCTGAAGTCATTTATAAGCGAAAGTACGAGAGGCGCAGCTTGGAGCATAGAGCTAGGGGCATCCATCTCCATACCAGGGCGATCGGTGCCAACCGCTACGCCAACGTTCGAGCTGTGTCGGGCTTAATGGCAGAGATAGAGAAAGAGGACTATATGCTCGAGGTATGTATCATCTTAGTTTGTATGTCTGTATATATGTCTATGTATACAACACAACATCCATATAAGATATAAAATGCGTTTATATTTAAAAGACTGAGCTTGTATGTCTGAAAGCATGTATATATACATATATATATATATATATATATATGACATACACGGTTATATATATATAAGATAAGACATACACGGATATATATATATATATATATATATATATATATATATATATATATATAAAGATAAGACAAGACATACACGGACATATATATGACATACACGGATTTCTGAGAAAAGTTCGCGAACTTTTCATGCCGACGCTAGCTGGCTTTGGCTTAATTACCGAGATACTCATAGCGAATCACCCACCCTGGCTATCGGCTGAATTTGCGGGTTAGTAATAGCTTATCATGACTGAGTCGACTCCGAGTGCGTAAAATTCAAATCCCCAGTTCAGCTTTCAGGATGCAACTTCCACTCCTCCGCATCAAGATTACACCTGTGCGCCATCGCCCTTTCCGCCTTTTTGACTGAGCCGAATACCCATCCAACTCCCTACCAAGATTTCGAAAATGACAGAGCAGGTGAATGCGAAGCGATAAATCATCTTCAGCATTCGATCTGAGCGTCAAAACCAAGAATGGCGCTCAGACTAATTGTCTATAATCTTCTGCTCCTCGATGCCATGAATGCGCACAATCAACAAGATGTAGGCAGACGGGCGACGAATACAGCCAGCCAGCGAGCTCTTCACAGCGAAAGGCGAGCTCTACATGCCGAAGAGCAAAGGAGCGATGCAAATCTGAGACGGCGTTTGACAAATGCTGTAGGTCAGCCTGGACGAGCTGGGAATGGAAATAGATACTCGCAACTTTCTCACAACCCCGGAACATCAAATTACATCCCCCAATCATGCGCAATTCTTTCTCACCAGCGATCTTCGTGCCTAGGCATCCATACCTCCCTCCCCTGTTCCCCACCCAGACTCTCGCATGAAGAGCCAAGGGCATTCTAATTCTCAAAATCCATTCTGAGTTCTCATTGTTCTCGTCAGGCGCCCATTCTATCCTCAGCGCTTTTCCGCCTGCGAGGGTTGCCACCATTCACTTCACACATGGTCACTTTCACCATGCCTGTGCATTAATTGAGTCACGGTTGGCAGCCAGTGGATGCGAGCAGCCATTTCCTTCCCATTTCTCACACTTGGACCGCTCCTATCTATGCAATCCTATCTATGCAATCTCTTTTCATTGTATCGATGATCGTTAAGCATGGCGCTGCGATTTTTGATTCAGCAGGTGTTGATCGGACGGAAGTCGAAGATTTCTACCATATAATCGCGATATGGCCCTTGCACCCCTCATCCAATCTCTTTTTATTGTTTCAAGCATTGATACATCGGTTGCTTAGCATGTTGCGATAGAAGACTGGCTGGAACTTCCTGGTCAAAGCAACAGCTGCAGGTTGACCCACCATGGGTGGGTATGCTTGGGGCGAGGGGAGGGGGAAGAAAGAGAAAGTGTGTACATGGGGTGGGGTGAGGGGCAAGGAGGGATTCAGAAATGTGTGGAAGCTGTGGGTCTGGCTTGGGTTGAGTTGGAATGGTTTGTGTGTGATACATCTGGGTAGGGGGGGTACATACAAGGACGCAACCCGATATACTACCCAGGTCCTGGGGGCTGGGGGTAGGTGGGGGGTATATTTTTAGTACGGAAAGGAAGTGGGCATGTGTTAGATATTTTGCCAAGGGGGACATATCTTGACTGTGTGAATGTGAGTAAGGGGGGGGGAGGAGGGTGTACGTTCAAGGGCGATGCACGTTATGTAACCCTGGCCAGAACAGGACCCAGGACCTGGGTGGGTGGTGTGGCGGATGGCCTCGGCCACACGGGCAATGTACTAATATATATATATATATATATATATATATATATATATATATGTATTTAAAATATAGATGTGTGGAGGGCACAATGGCGGAGATAGGAAAAATGACTTTATGTTCCTCGTCCATACTAAGATCAGCAGAAATGATGAAATCCTCCTCCTCATCAGACTCACTAGCGTGCAAAATCGCGACAGCAATAGTTAGAGCCGACTGCTTTACGACTGAAACTGACTCTTCGAGATATGCAACATCTTTGTGACCGCAACACATTTTTATAGTTTTTATATGAGACATCTATTCGAAGGCGGAGATAGAGAAAGAGGGCTACATACTTGTAGGGATCGGCAAATCACATGATGTTGACCAAAGATTGAATCAGCTGTCCAGCTAGGCTGAAATCTTAGGACTGGCTCAGGGAGCTGCCTAGAAGCTGCTGATAAAGCTGAGAAGAAAGCCTTGCTTGCATGTCTGAATGCATGTGTATGTATATATGTTCCAGGAATATCCTAGTCAGTATCCTTGTTACAGTGCAGCAGGGTACTACTAAGCGCGCGCGGCAGCGCGGTGCCACGCTGCCTTTTTGAGCCCCTCGGCGCGTTTCGCGCAGTTTTTTCAACTCCCTGTGGGCGCAGCGCACAGTTTTTGCGCTTTTTGCACTATAAAGCGCTGACCAATTTGGCAAGAAGTAGTTCCCTGTAGTGCAGGGGTGGGCCAAATAGGCTAAAGAGACTTGCCAATATTTTTTTCCTGCTAAATATAGCAACAGCTAGTTTTGTCCCTGTTTTAGCAAAATTATTGCTATGCAAAAGTAGAACAAACACGTTTTTGTGTGTGCCCTAACTGGCCCTAAAAAGCTAAAAAAAAAAAAAAAAAAAAGCTGTAGGAAGCACTAGAACGCTGTCCCTGGAGGAGGCCTGAAACAAGAAAGCATGAGAAAACTCACTTTCAGATTTGAAAAGAAAATCTCTGGGACATGCCCAGCCGTTACAGGGGGGTCTTAACACGAAAATAAACACTGATGAACTGACCCCCCCCCCCCCCCAAAAAAAACATCGTTGTACAGGGGCCCTGTGTTCGAGCTACAGTGAGCCCAACACATCACAACGCACGTCAACATATGCCATACATATTTATTGTCGATATATCATACCATATATATACCGTATACGATCTCATACTTGACAAGCCTGAACAGATCCCGCAGACTGTACAACCTTGCATTAGCTGCACAACACTGTATGTTGTCTACCCTAAAACCTAGACTGTTTACAACGCACGTCAACCTAACCCAACGTCACAACACACGTCAACCTAACCCAACGTCACAACACACGTCAACCTAACCCAACGACACAACACACGTCAACCTAACCCAACGTCACAACACACGTCAACCTAACCCAACGACACAACACACGTCAACCTAACCCAACGACACAACACACGTCAACCTAACCCAACGTCACAACACACGTCAACCTAACCCAACGTCACAACACACGTCAACCTAACCCAACACATCACAACCTGTGTGGCTATCAGGAGAATGCACCTCGACATATTGCCTCGTGGTCAAGGGCTGGACCCCTGACCTCCTGACACACTGATACTCCGACTCACAGACACACTGACAATCTGACTCACATACACACTAACAATCCAACCACTGACCACCTGACACACTCACACTCTGACTCACTGACACACTGACACACTGGCTCTCCGACTCACAGACACACTAACACTCCGACCCCTGACCACCTGACACACTCACACTCTGACTCACTGACACACTGACACACTGGCTCTCCGACTCACAGACACACTAACACTCCGACCCCTGACCACCTGACACACTCACACTCTGACTCACTGACACACTGACACACTCACACACTCACACTCTGACTCACTGACACACTAACACTCCAACACCTGACCACCTGACACACTCACACTCTGACACACTGACACACTCACACTCACACTCTGACTCACTGACACACTGACACACTCACACTCACACTCTGACTCACTGACACACTGACACACTGACTCTCCGACTCACAGACACACTAACACTCCAACCCCTGACCACCTGGCACACTGACACTCCGACTCACAGACACACTCACACTCCAACACCTGACCACCTGGCAAACTGACACTCCGACCCTTGACCACCTCACACTCTGACACTCCAACCACTGACCACCTCACACACCGACACTCCGACTCACAGACACACTGACACTCCGACCCTTGACCACCTCACACACTCACACTCACACTCACACACCTGACACACTGACACTCCGACCACGGACACACTAACACTCTGACTTTTGGACACACGGACACTCCGACTCACGGACACACTGACTCTCCGACCCTTGACCACCTGTGTGGCTTTCGGGAGAATGCGCCTCGACATATTGCCTCGTTGTCAAGGGCTGGGCCCCTGACCACAGACACACTAACACTCCGACCCTTAACCACCTGACACACTGACACATTCCGACTCACTGACACACTGACACACTCACACTCCAACACTTGACACACTGGCACTCCGCCCCCTGGCCACGTGGCACACTCACACTCAGACCCTTGACCACCTTTGTGGCTTTAGGGAGAATGTGCCTCGACATATTGCCTCGTTGTCGAGGGCTGGACCCCTGACCTCCTGACACACTGACACTCTGATCCCTGACCACCTGAGACACTCACACTCTGACCCCTGGCCACCTGAGACACTCACAGTCTGACCCCTGACCACCTGAGACACTCACACTCTGACCAATGACCACCTGGCATACTGACTCTCCAACACATCACAACCTGTGTGGCTTTCAGGAGAATGCACCTTCTGGGGTTGAATTCCTTTCATAAAAAATACTTCACCCAACACATCACACCACACGTCAACCTAACCCAACACATCACAACACACGCCAACCTAACTCAACACATCACAACCTTTTTGACTTTCAGGAGAATGCACCTCGACATATTGCCTCGTGGTCAAGGGCTGAGATCAGGTTTGAGAAAGATTTCGAGGCCTTTGATGCCTTTCTGAGGGAGACTTTGCCTATCAGCGAGCCATACGGCCTAGAGGTTAGTCAGACAGGGGGGGGGGGGATGTGTGTGGTGGTGGAGGTTTGTGTGGTGGGTGCTGTGGTAGTGGGATTCTAGAGCCTTTGATTCTTTTCTGAGGGAGACTTTGCCTATCAGAGAGCCATACGGCCTAGAGGTTAGTCAGACAGACGGGGGGGGGGGGGGGGGGGGGGTCTTTGTGTGGTGGTGGAGGTTTGTGTGGTGGTAGTGGGAAAGATTCTAGAGCCTTTGATTCTTTTCTGAGGGAGACTATGCCTATCAGCGAGCCGCATGGTCTAGAGGTTAGTCAGACAGGGGGGAGGGGGGGGAGAAAGATTTCGGAGCCTTTGATGCTTTTCTGAGGGAGACTTTTGCCTATCAGCGAGCCGTGCAGCCTAGAGGGTAGTCAGACGGGGGAGGGTATGGGTGTGTATGGTGGTGGTGGTTTGTGTGGTGGGTGTGGTTTGTGTAGTGGTGGTGGTGTGGTTTGTGTGTTGGGTGTGGTGGTGGTGGGAAAGATTTCGGAGCCTTGGCCTAGAGGTTCGTCAGATGGACTCAGTTTTTGTTTTGACTACGAATAGTAACTCAGTGTCTTCCAGGGCTTAGGGGGTTAGGGTCACGGGTGCGGGAAGGCTCTAGCCGTCAATTCTTTATCGGCATCACGATGGGGAGATTGCAAGTGAGGGGCCCCCTACTAAATCTAGACAAACAGGAGGGGCTAACTGGAGCAAACTCTTAAAGCACTGCCCACCACCACACACACACACACACACACACACACACCTAAAAATGGGACCTACCCTCGCACAATGAGGAGCGCAGCATCACAACAGTGGAGGTTGCATGTGAGGGGGCCACCTTCTAACTCTAGACAAGCAGGAGGGGCTAAAAAAAAAAAAAAAAAAGGCTGGAGGGGCGTGGTGTCAAGGGGACCCTCCCGTACGCCGCAGCTGGGGAAAGTCACCATGGCAGACATAGTAAGTGTCACCCTCCAGGCGGGAGGGACTCCTTCATGCGACGTGTGGCAAGAATGCTGGTACAGGAGGCGGTAGATTCTCTGTGCAGCTTAGAGATGAGTTTGTCTACGTGTTCGCGACTGATCCCTAAGGTGGAGAGATTGGTAATAGTTGGGATTGGTATGGTACCAGTGGTACCTATGGTGAAGACTAGGTAGTGTACAAGGAATCCTTGTTGTTGAAGGATACGTTGGAGCTCCTTATGCTGAACGCTCTTTTCCTGGAATTTGATTTGGTGGTTAGTGTCTGAGCAGTAGCCCAGTTCAACTAGGTAGGCTTTTCTTGGTTTGGATTCGTCGTCAATGAGGAGGCCTGTATTTATCCCATGTGGCTTGGGGAAGATCAGGGGGTTTGAGGGTGGCTGGGGGTCTTGTGGGAATGTCGGAGGACGCTTCAAAAGTGCCTGCATCCATGTACATGGGGAGAGCCCCCAGAGCTCCTTTGGCTACTGCCTTTTGGATGAGTTGGACCGCCTTATTATGTCTGTTAATATACATTCCTTTGAAGACAGGGTGGCTGCACCCAGCAAGAATATGGCCAGCTCCGTCCTGTGCTTTGCGACAAAGAGGGCAGTTATCATCAGAGGGGGGGCTAGTGCTAGTACCATAGGGGCGTTTGTATCTGTACGCCAATTTCCTAGTCCATAAGCGTCCCCACCGAGCCTTGTGGATTTGTATTTTTTGCCACCATTTCATGTCGGTGGATTGCCAGAAACGATTACTAGCCTGAGGGAGGAGGAAGGGGTTGGCTTGCTCCCACATGGAGGAGTATATGCCCGTGGTGTTGGCATGCCCGGTGTGCAGGGGGGTGGGGAGGTTAGCCTTGATACCCTTGGTGAGATTGTTGGCCGGGTGCCGGGGGGGCTGGTCCCCATTAATAGATTTGGGGGGCTGGACAGACGGCCAATGCATATTGAGGTGCGCATGTTCCCCTGTTCTAACTGGCCCAAGTACATTGTATCCTGTCGTCGCTTCTTTCGCGAGCGTGTCTGCCTCGTCATTCCCTATGATTCCTGAGTGAGATCGGACCTTAAGCAGGCGTGTGGTAGCAGCAGCGTTGTGTCTGTTGATAATGTGGATGGCGATGTCTTGCAGGAGGTCGCGGTGTTTGTTTTCCCGGGTCCTGCTGGGATGGTAAATGTGCAGGTTAATAAGCTGCAAGGAACATAAGCTGTCGGAGTAGATGGTGAGTTCTTCATCTATTTCGGAGTGTATGAGTGCTTGTTGGATTGCCACGAGTTCGGCGCGATTGATGTCGGCAGTGATGCCCTGTCCGCCAGGGTCTATGCGGAGGCAACGTGAAGCGGCCCTGGGGGAGTATACGCCTGCCCCTAGGCGTAGGACGCCGTCTTTGTCTATGATGGCACTTCCATCTGTGTATAGAGCGAGGCCTGGTGCTTGTAGGATAGCATGTGTGCACGGGAGCACGGGGGGTGTTATGGGTGTGGGGTCTATCTGCATGGGGGTGGGTTGTTGTGCCCAGGTCTTAAGGAGGGAGCTAAGTGCCTTGGGTAGGTGGGTGGTAGGAAGGCCCAGTTGGGAGGGGGGGGGACCTGGTCATGGGATGGAAGTGGCCCCCATGTCCCTCATGGTTTTGGCCCATGTGGTGGGTGGGTTGTGGAGGTACTTGGCATGGCCAGCTGGGTTTGAGATGGCAATGAGTTTGTAGGTTCCTCTGTGTCTCTTGGCAGGGTTGAGTTTTCCCCCCGTCCAGATTAGGGAGGGGGTGAGGGGTTTGGCCTTGGGAGGCAGAGTGGCTAGTTCCATAGCCCATGGGTGATTTAGGAGGGCGTTATGGGCATATGTGGGTTTGTGTGGGACCAAGAGAATGGTGCACGCGGGAATATCAAGGGTGTGAGCATGTATGGCACTGCCTAGTGCCCATCGAACAGCCTTGTGGGCCTCTTCAGGGTTCTGGCTGGTGAGGTGTGTGTTTCCCCCGTACCAAGGTTGGGTGTAGCAGTGGGGTCCTAAGCCAAACAGTTGGCCAATAGGGGTGGGGGTGTTGCCCATGGGGAGGTGGGGACTCATTAGGAGGGGTGATGTGTCAAGGTCCGTTGTCATCCCCAGGGTGGACATAGCTTTGTGTATGGCAGGGGAGACATTGGAGATGGTAGTGTCTTTGTGCTGTGATAGGAGGGTAGCTACGTCTCCAGCGAAGGTTCCTGTGCTGTGGAGGGTCCAGAGGTGGGGAGAGTGTGCCTTGGTGGTATGGTATCTGTGGTGGAGGAGGTGGAGTTGGGAGAGGGGTATATGACCGACACATTGGCCTGTTGGTGAGTAGATGTAGGTGGTGTCTCCGTTGTTGAGTTGGGGAGGGAGGTGGTGGTACCTGTCATTCAGTGTACCAGCCTGCATGTGGTATTTGCCGGGGGGGTGGATATCCCAGTCTGGGTGGTGGTCTGCCGTGTTAATGATGAGGTTTTGCCTGAGTTCGCTATACCATTTGGCATCAAACTCTCCTCCCTCCGCCCACTGTCCTTGTTGTTGGAGGTTAGTGAGGTGGAGGTCTTGTCTGGGTGGAATGGAGGGGGAGGGGGCGTTGGGGGTAGTTTCAGTGTTGTAGGCATGGAGGAGTTCCTGAAATCTGGTGGGGCCAACCAGCAGGGTGATTTGTTCCTCTGTGAGATGGACGGGGGACCAAGTGACCACAATGGAGGTGGCAGAGGAGTAGGTGTGGGAATGCACGGGGAGGCCAGCAGATATGTAACAAGGGAGATGGTGGCAGAGAATGGTGCATGGGGCTTTCTGGACCCTCCAATATCTGTGATGGGGGGTTTCTCGAGGTTCGTTAGCCTTCCTCTTTTGGGCTCTGAAGCCCAGGAGGTGGGTCAGGCTGTGTTGGTTTCCATATAGGAGGTGGAGGAGCTTGGCTGGGGTTGGGGGAGCAAGAAGGTCTGGGGTAGAGACAGCATGCACCAGGTCGTCGGGGGAGCTGTTCTTACGGATGGTGTGGTGTTTGTAGTACGA
The DNA here is from genome assembly GCA_013435795.1 of Chlamydomonas sp. ICE-L. Lineage (NCBI taxonomy): Eukaryota > Viridiplantae > Chlorophyta > Chlorophyceae > Chlamydomonadales > Chlamydomonadaceae > Chlamydomonas > Chlamydomonas sp. ICE-L. The sequence goes on from JACBWV010000730.1 coordinate 7,366,521, forward strand.
GGCGTCAGTACATTTGTGGGTGTCATTTCTGATGAATTGCATTCTGGCAGTCCAAGCAATCTTGGGGTCAGTGCTCCAGGCTTGAGCATACTTGGTGGGGTGAAGATAGGACTCTCTGGCCCACCACATGTGTGCATTGGAGGCAGGGATCTCCTCGATATTATGCGTGGGGGGCTGTGTTGTGGTTGGGGTAAGGATGCCGGCACTGGGGGTCAAGGGTCGGGGCAGTATGGGGGCGGTGTCCCAGTTGTAAAGGTGGTGGCTGATAGTATATGTGGAGAACTTGGTAATGTGCCGTTGGGGAATGCGTAGGTGTATGGGGAGGGTCCTCGATGCCAAGGGCAGGGGGCTGTGGCAGGAGTAGGGTTGAGGTGGGCTTCCAGGTGGGGGTGGAGAGCACAGGTGTAGGCTGAGTCTGTTGAGGGCAACTTATGCCTAGTGGAGACTCTGGTGCCATAGGTGTGCGAGAGGGTATTGGATGGGATGATTGTGGTCCCATCAGGGCTCACAATGTCAGCTAGGGAAGTAATGCCCAAGGGGATGAGGGTTTTGAGAAGGTTGGGGGGAATGGTGTGTTGGGGTAAGTCCGGGAGGGAGTCTTGAAGGGGGTTGTGTAGGGTTTCATCCTCCATATGGATTTGGATGGAGGCTCTTTTGAGGATGTGCATTTGCCTGGCCAAGGTAAAGTATTGAAGTGTGTGGCTGGGCAAGGTAAGAGGATCCATACCCTGGAGGATAGCAGCTTCTTTGTGGAGGAGGGCTGTAGTGAGCCTGCCTAGTTTCCCCGTGTCTTTTGAGGGACCTAGTGAGGTGGGCTGCTGTAATTTGAGCATAGTCCACCATTAGGGAGGGGATACCCAATCCTGCCTGTCCCAAGGGGAGGCAGACACTAGCAGTTGGGAATGAGGGGTGTAGGTCACAGCATTTTTTAGCCAGGGTCCATAAGGCCTTGTCTAAGATGCCTATATCCGAGTAGCTGTAGGGTGCTACGGTCATAGGGTAGGTGATGGCAGGCTTAATACACGTGGTGATGAGTCTGAGACATTGGAGAGGGGTGGCGCCTTTTGGTTTGGCAGTGGTGAGGATTTGGTGTCCTTTACTATGTATGAGGGCCAAGGCTTGTTTCATGAGGGGTCTCCAGTTTAGGGTGAGGCTAACCGGCACCCCTAGATACTTGTATGGTTCATTTGGGGGAAGGTATGTAGCCCATGTGTCTTTAATGAGGATGGTGTTGTGGAGAAGTTTGGTTAGGGCCTTGTGGTTGGTGGGATCCTTGGGGTGGGAGCCATGCAATATGCCAGTGATCATGCATTTACCCCCGTTAAGAGGAATCCCAGACCAAGTACTGAATTGTTGCACTTTAAGGCATTGTACCTTGAGGTTGTCTGCTGTGTTAGTGACCACACTGGTGTCATCAGCATATCCTAGGCTACCTGTTTTATCTTGGTCAGTATTGGATGTTGAGGTTATGCCTTGCTTGTATCCTCTGCCCCTGGCTTGTAGCCATCTGAGGAGAGGTTGATGAAGATGATGAAGAGTAGGGGGGAGAGGGTGTCACCTTGGATGGTGCCTCTTGTGATTTGAATTGGTTTGCCTTGAGTGTTGTTGAGGTACATGTGGGTAGTAGCCCCGTTGTAAATTCCTTTCACTGTTTCAATGACATCTACCGGGATTCCAAGGTCATACATAGTTTGGAGCAGCTTGTCATGGTCCACCATATTAAAGGCAGATGAGAAGTCAAAGTAGGCAGCAAACAGGTCTCTTTTTGAGTGGGCCGCATCCTCGATGTCATGTAGGAGGTGGGTGAGCTGTCTATGGGTGCTTCTGTTCTGTCTGAATCCCTCTTGGGAGTCACTGAGGACTTGGTATTGGTCCAAGTATTTGGACATCACTGTTGTAACCATGTTAGTCCACAATTTACCCATCGTGTTGTTGAGGCCAATAGGTCTGTAGTGGTTGGCTTGGGTGGGGTCTCCTTTCTTGTAAATCATGATGGTGTTGGAGGTCTTCCAGCAAATGGGGGTGTAGCCGGTGATCCACATAAGCCCAAACATTTTATGTATGGTGTGGTGCCAAGACCAGGGGAGGCAGGTTAGTAGTTCATTGGAGATTCCGTCTGGGCCAGCCTGTTTGCTTTTTGCTACGTGTTGGATGCATGTTTGGTAATTAGAGAACTCCATGAGGTAGGGTAGGATGGGGTTGGAGTGTTGGTGGGGTTGGGCCTTGGTTTCTAGGGAGAATGTGTCTAGCAGGGAGGCCCATGGAGGGGGGGCGGTCTGTCTGTCCTGGGGTAGGTATTTGCCGGTGCACGTGTGGTGAGGGGGGGCCATCAAGTGTCCCATGTGCTCCCCCAAGATGTCCAGGAGGTCATTAGTGGACGTTTTGTGTTGGCCAGTGGTGGGGTCTTTGAGGGTCTGGGGTGACGTCGGATTATCAGAGGTTTTGAAGATGCTTCTGTGGGCTTGTTTAGGTTTGTTGGATAGTTGGGTCATGAAGGCTGCTTTGCCAGTGGCGGTAGCTGTTTGTCTGCTGTTTGTGAGAATTCTCCGGAGGGCAGGGAGGGCCTCATCGAGGGATATATTGATTGCAGCCAAGAGTGAGGCATGGTCTGAGGCAAGCTGGATATGGGTGAGGGTGGTAGGATGGTTATGGCATGTTTCTAGGAGAGTAGAATGGGCGGTGTGGTAGGAGTTGGGGTCGGTGGTTAGGAGTTTCCTGTACGTCTTAAGTTGTTGGATATGGGAGTTGATTTTGGCGTGGGCTTTGCTCTTCTTTCTGTCAAGGAAGTGCCCTGGGATTTGGTTCCTGGTAGGGCAGGTTTCAAACATAGTGGTGAGGGCCATCCTAATAGGTTCCATAATCTGGTTGCTGAGATGGTCAAGGTCTAATCCTTTTGCAAGGAGAGTGTGTTTGACTTGGTGGAGGTGGGATGGGAGGGAATTGTCTCCTATGAGGTTGGTGGCCTGGTCCCACTAGTCCCTGATGGTTTGGGTGTGTTCCATGAAGAAGGTAGTGTGCGTTTCTTCGATGGCCTTTCTAGTGGCGTTCATGGAGGCCTTGCTGACGGGGGTGACTAGTTGTTGGGTCTAGGAGGGGGGGTGTCAGTCAATGTCAGGGGTATGGGAAGGTAAATAGGGGGGATAATTTGGTGAAGGGCCATATGGTCTAGGTATCCTCCGACCTCCCTGGTCTTTTCACTAATATGGGGGTGGAGGGGGTTGGGGCAAGGGGAGATGAGGATGTCATCGATTCTGCTGTGGTGCTCGAGGTTGCCTTCCTGGTAGCAATGGAAGGTGGGTGCTCTAGTGGAAGGGTTGGTGGGGTGGAGGTTGAGTTGGGAGCACATAGATATGTGATGTTGGTCTGTGTGGGAAGTGGCGTGGGTAGATCTATCTGAGGGAAAGAGGGTTGCATTCCAATCCCCTCCACAGAGTGTGGTGTGATTGGGCTTTTTGGTGTGAGTCCCGATGTATGTATAGGCGGCTTGCCGTTGCTGGGGTTGGTCATGGGGCATGTAGACGCCTATGATGTGTGTAGGAGTTGGGGTGGTTGAGCCGAAGGTGATGTGCACCAGGCAACCAGCCAGGTCTGCATTGACTTCATGGTGGACGGGGGGGGCCTAATTGCTTGTGGGTGAGGATTATGACCCCTCCTTTACCGTGGTTGTTGTCCGGGGTTTTGGCCACACTACTGTGGTGAAGGGAGTATTGGGGGAGTTCCTTCTTGATGAATTGGATGAAGGAGAGGCAGGAGAGCAGTTTGGTTTCTGTAAGAATAGCCACATCAGGTTTGTGGTCTAGGTTGTGATTGAGAATTAGCTCCCAGGAGCTCCTCAGCCCTCTGCAGTTGAGGAGTAGAAAATGTATGTTATCCATGTAGTAGTCTTGGGGTGACTGGGCATGGTGGGTGGGTTGTTGGGCAGGTCCATTATCCTTAGGGGTAAAAGGAATGGTTGGTTTAAAGCATGTTTGTTTGAGCTTCTTAGCCTGTTGGGGGGGGGGGGGGCTCCCTTGGAATTGGTGGTGGTAGGGGTGGGGGGGAAAAAGTTGTGGATTGGTGTTTGTTTGAGTTTAATGTTGGGGCCCAGGTTTTGCGAGTGTTTCAGATGCTTGTTGGGGTGCCTGATATTTTTTGTGGTGGGGGGGTGCTCTGTGGTACCACGTTTTTTCAGGTTGGTGACAGTTGAAGGGGCAGCATCTCCTGTATCGCAGTCCATTTGCGTGTTGGGGGGGGATGTGCGATCGGGCGGGCTGGCGTCCTTCATCATGGTATCTTCCATGTTGGGTTGTGAAGGCATGGGTTTTGTAGGAGTTGTAGTAGGGGATGTGTCTAAAGTATCCATCGTCGCAACGTCAAGATGGTATTGGGGGTCCAAAAATCTCATGTCTGCGCTCTCTTTTTTAAGGATGAAGATGTTCCCATATAGGGCCTGCCAGGCTCCCGGTGTGGAGTCCAAGGGGATTGGCGAGAGGTTTTCTGAGTCTATCCAATACCAGATGTTATGGTATTTTTTTAGACAACCAGCATGTTTATAGGCGATTGGGAGGGGGGTGGTAAAGTGCAAGATACATTTACTGTGTCCTTGCAGACGTTGGAGGATTTGGTCTTTGCTACTGCCAGGTAGGATCCCAAAGTTGTAGGATTCATCAGGGATAAGGTCGTGCGGGTTTGGGTGTTCCGGATTATAATCAGGTTGTACGATTCGGTGAAGTATTCCCATCTGGGGGCATTCGGTGTGCATGTAGGCCTGCATCAGCATATTAGTAAAATTCCCCCTGCGAGGGATGAAGTGGTTCGGCCAAACGCACAGGTCATTACGGGTTGCCTTGAGTATCCGGTGATGTCTCTCCCCAAATTTGAATATTTTTTCTGTGTCGACAAATGGTCCACCGAGATAGGCATTGATGGCGTGCACTTGGCAGTGGCATCGAATTTGTTTCTCAATGTATGGTAGGATAGCACTCAGGGCCGGGGTTGGGTCTAAGGCAACATCTCCCATGTCGCAGTCCATTCGTGTGTTTTGGGGGGAGGTGCGTTGGGGTGAGCTGGCGTCCTCCATCATGGTATATTCCATGTTGGTTAGCGTAGGCATTGGGTTTGGAGGGGTTGTATCTTTGGTAACAGCCGAAACATTTCCAAGCTGGAATTGGGGGTCCAAAAACCTCATGTCTGCGCTCCCATCTTCAAGGATGAGGATTTGCCCATATATGGCCTGCCAGGCGCCCGGTGTGGAGTCCAAGGGGATTGGCGAGAGGTTTTCTGAGTCTATCCAGTACCAGGTGTTATGATATTGTTTGAGACAGCCGGCATGTCCATATGCGGCTGGGAGGGGGGTGGTAAAGTGCAAGATACATTTATTGTGTCCTTGTAGACGTTCGAGGATTTGTTTTTTGCTGCTACCAGGTAGGATCCCAAAGTTGTAGGATTCATCAGAGGAAAGGTTGTGGGGATTGGTGTGTTCAGGGTTATAATCGGGTTGTGCAATTTGGTGGAGTATGCCCATCTGGGGGCATTCAGTGTGCATGTAGGCCTGCATCAGCAAATTAGAAAAATGAGGTGAAGTGGAGCGGCCTAACACCCAGGTCGCTACGGGTTGATTTGAGTATTTGGTGGTGTCTCTCCCCAAATTTGAAAAATTTCCCTGCATTGACATGTGGTCCACCTAGGTAGGCATTGATGGCGTGCACTTGGCAGTGGCTTGAAATTTGTTTCTCAATGTATGGTAGGATAGTGCTTAGGGCCGGGATTGTGGACTGGCCTTGCTGAGGGGGGGGGGGCGCTTTCCTCCCCTACATGTCGGGTCCTGGGGGGGCTGGAGTAAGGCATTGAATGCGTAGTTTTGAATAAGTCTGTCCTTAATACAAGTGGGGGCGAGGAAACGTTCTTTAATTTTTGTGTGCTGAGAACAAATCCAGAAAGCCATCCAGTGTAGCCATGTAGGAATGATCCAAAGGAGCCACCAGATCCGCGTATCCCGGAGCAAGGTCAAGTTACCGGCTATAATAGTGGTGTGGTACTGGGGGGTAGTGCCCTCAGTTACAACTTGAGGTCCCACGCTGGGTCTCATATATACACCAAAATGGGCAGAGATACTTCTAAGAACTATTTGGTTTGCCAAGATTTCAATCAAGGTAGCATAAGCGCGGGTAAGGATATCGCAAGGGAGAGTAGGCCAGGTTGGGGCAGTATTTGTTCTCCCTAGAGGTAAATATAGAATTCTTATAACTTTTTGGTCCACCCAGGATACAGAAATCAAGAGAAGGGCAGCAGACATAGCACTACATAATATCACATGGTCGTCCAGCCATGATAGCCAGCGCGTTGGTGGGCCAGTGACCAGGGTGTGTCTGGAGGTGCTTTGTTGTTGCGTCTTGGATAGGTGCTGAAGAAGCCAAAGACCTGTAACCCAGCATTGTTGCAAGTTTGATTGGAGTAAGCTTAATATATTGGATCCAAGGGGTCGAGGGGGTGTTAATCGGCATCGGCATTGTTTCCAATGTGTCAGACGGGGGAGGGTATGGGTGTGTATGGTGGTGGTGGTTTGTGTGGTGGGTGTGGTTTGTGTAGTGGTGGTGGTGTGGTTTGTGTGTTGGGTGTGGTGGTGGTGGGAAAGATTTCGGAGCCTTGGCCTAGAGGTTCGTCAGATGGACTCAGTTTTTGTTTTGACTACGAATAGTAACTCAGTGTCTTCCAGGGCTTAGGGGGTTAGGGTCACGGGTGCGGGAAGGCTCTAGCCGTCAATTCTTTATCGGCATCACGATGGGGAGATTGCAAGTGAGGGGCCCCCTACTAAATCTAGACAAACAGGAGGGGCTAACTGGAGCAAACTCTTAAAGCACTGCCCACCACCACACACACACACACACACACACACACACACACACACACACACCTAAAAATGGGACCTACCCTCGCACAATGAAGAGCGCAGCATCACAACAGTGGAGGTTGCATGTGAGGGGGCCACCTTCTAACTCTAGACAAGCAGGAGGGGCTAACTTAAGCAAACTCTTAATGAAATGCCCACCACCACCACCACCACACACACGCAATCTATAAAATGGAACCTACCCTTGCATGATGATGAGCGCGGCGTTACAATGGTGGACATAGCATTTGAGGGAGCCACCCACTAACTCTAGACAAGCAGGAGGGGCTAACTGAAGCAAACTCTTAATGAACTGATCCCCCCCCCTACAAATAGAACCTACGGGGGAGAGGGGGGTCATCATCACCATCATCATCATCATCATCATCACCATCACCACTATAATCATCATCATCATCTTCACCAACCCAACCCAACCCAACCCAACCCAACCCAACCCAACCCAACCCAACCCAATCAACCCAACTCAATGGACCTTGTAGGATGAGGAGCATGACATCGAAATGGAGGAGATTGCAAGTGAGGGAGCGACGGCTGCTGATGAAGTGTCGACCCGCCTGTCTCGCAGACTAGAGCAGGAGGCGCGTGATAATGAGATCTTTGACTGGGCCCTCAACACCGCTTTGCCAGGTAGGTCACGTTCAGAAGTTGGAAAGTTTGAAGACCTGCCTCTCTCACAGACTAGAGTAGGGGGTACAAGATATTGAAATCTTCAACAGAGCCCTCAACATCGCTTTGCCAGGTATGTGCACGTGCAGAAGTTTGAAAGTTTGAAGACCTGCCTCTCTCACAGACTAGAGTAGGGGGCACAGGATATTGAAATCTTCAACAGAGCCCTCAACATCGCTTTGCCAGGTAGGTGCTCAAGCGAGGGTGTTTAAATATTGATATTGATGTTGCTGTCTTCAACTGGGCCCTCAGCACGGCTTTTGCTTGGTAGGTGCATGCGCAGAAGTTTGGATGTTTGAAGATCGGCCTCTCTCACAGACTAGAGCAAGAGGCGCGTGATATTGAAATCTTCGACTGGGCCCTCAACACCGCTCTGCCAGGTAGGTGCTCAAGCGAGGGTGTGTGGATATTGATGTTGAAGTCTGGACTGGGCCCACAACATCGCTTAGCCAGGAAGGTGCGCGTGCGGGAGGTAATAGGATGGGTGCTATTTCCGAATCTAAGACTGCTATTCAGAGGTACATAAAAAATAGGTAAATAACAGCTGTTTACTAAAGTGGTGGCGCGTTTCGGTCAGTAGACCATCATCAGACCAAGCAAGGAGGCACCAGATCAGGGGGTGTGTGATTTTGGAGTCTTCGACTGGGCCCTCGGCATCGCTTTGCCAGGTAGGTGCTCGAGCAAGAGAGTGTGGATATTGATTTTGATTTTGATGTTGTAGTCTTCAACTGAGCCCTCAACACGGCTTTTCCAGGTAGGTGCACGTTCAGAAGTTTAAAAGTTTGAAGACACGCCTCTATCACAGACTATAGCACTAGAGCAGAAGGGCGCGTGATATTGAAATCTTTGACTGGGCCCTGAACATCGCTTTGCCAGGTAGGTGCACGAGCAAGGGTGTGTGGATATTGATTTTGATTTTGTCTTCCTCGACTGGGCCCTCAACACCGCTTTGCCAGGTAGGTGCTCGAGCAAGAGTGCGTGGATATTGATGTTGATGTTATAGTCTTTGAGTGAGCCCTCAGCATCCCTTTGCCAGGCATGTGCACGTTCAGAAGTTTAAAAGTTTGAAGACCCGCCTCTCCCAGCAGGAGGCGCGTGATATTGAAATCTTCAAATGGGCCCTGAACACCGCTTTGCCAGGAAGGTGCTTGAGCAAGGGTGTGTGGATATTGATATGCATATTGATGTTGTAGTCTTCGACTGGGCCCTGAACATCCCTTTGCCAGGTAGGTGCATGTGCAGAAGTTTGAAAGTTTTGGAGACCCGCCTCTTTCACAGACTATAGTAGTGGGCGTGTGATATTGAATTTTTGACTGGGCCATGAACACTGCTTTGCCAGGCAGGTGCTCGAGCAAGCATGTGTGGATATTGATATTGATGTTGAAATCTTCAAGTGGGCCCTCAACACCGCTTTGCCAGGTAGGTGCAAGTTCAGAATTGCCAGGTAGGTGCAAGTTCAGAATTTTAAACGTTTGAGGACCCGCCTCTTTCACAGACTGTGTGACTGGCCCAGGACAAGCCCATCATAGCAGTCATGCCAATGTCAAGGAAATCAGTCATGCCATTCATAGCAGTCATTCATTTGTAGCAGTCATGCCAGTGTCAAGGAAATCACTCATGTCATTCATTTGTAGCAGTCATGCCAGTGTCAAGGAAATCACTCATGTCATTCATTTGTAGCAGTCATGCCAGTGTCAAGGAGAGGCCCACTATTTGTTTTTTGAGCTACAAGTAGCAGCTTCTAAGCAGCTTCCTTTCCCTACCCATGAGTCAAACCATGAGTCAAACCTGAAGCTAGCTAGTGCTTCTGGAAGCTAATATGAATGCATTATAATGCAGCTGAAAGTTATGGGAATGACATAGTGGCTGTCCAATGGAGCTTGCTGGAAGCTGCTGAGAGTAGCAAAAACAAAGCAGTGGACATGCCAGTGTTGGCCCGATACAAGCCCACGCCACTACTTCCAGGGGGATGGGACGTATGCCTGACTAACTGACTGACTGACTGGCTGGCTGGCTGAAGGCCTGCCTGCCTTGCTGACTCACTCACTCACTCACTCACTCACTCTGTGTCTTGTGCTTGCAGGCATCCAATTGTCAAGTAGTGATGAGCCGGGGCCACACAAACCACCACGCACACACACACACACACACAAACCACACAAACCACCATCCACCACACAAAACCTCCCCCCCACCACCACCACCACCACACACACACACTCGCAGGCATCCAATTGTCAAGTATTGCAGAGCCGGGCGATGATGAAAACCTAGCAGGAGTGGAGGCACAAGAGGCCGAAGACAAATCAATCTTCGATGACTAAAGCAAATGATGGAGACACACCCTGATGGGAATGTCCGTTATTAGTACAGCCCTCAATGTAGCAGAGACCCCACTGCTACACTGGGTACACTGGATGAGGTGCCAATTATACCAAGGGGTTCAGTGTCGACCAAGGCCTTTGGCCTACGTCAATCAACTGAGGCCTTTGGCCCACGCCACGTGCGCATGAACCCGGGACATGGGACGGTCACCTCAGGTTGATAAGGGCGATCAGGCCACGCCACCTGTGCATGGACCCGCGACATGGGCCGGTCACCTCAGGTTGATAAGGGCGGTCAGGCCACGCCACCTGTGCATGGACCCGCGACATGGGCCGGTCACCTCAGGTTGACAAGGGCGATCACTTTTTTTTGAAGGCAATGTTTCTCCTGCAGGGACGTCGGCTACAAGGGACTGTACCAAATTGATACACTATTTCTTTGGGGGCTTTCAATAGTTTGACTCTTCCAAATTGAGGCTCTATTTTTTGGGGGCTTCCAATAGTTTGACTCTTCCAAATTGAGGCTCTATTTCTTTGGGGGGCTTCGCATGGCCGCTTCCAGCCAGCTCTATTAGCCAGCCACTGGGTTCTATCGCGATGCACAACTCCAACACGCTGTCCTTCATGGGCCTGGAGATCTACAAGCCCAGGAGACAGACACAGCCGACGGCAGAGGAAGAGGTTCTGGCCCCGGTCGTGGACAAGGAGCCCGATGACCATCAGCCCAAAGATTTCAGTAGCATCGGAAAGCTCATCATGTGAGGTTGGTGACTGGCTGCATGGCTCCAGCTTTGGACCAAGGCTACGTAAAGGGAGCTACACGTAGCCCAACAAGTCCTAGGCAGCGACGCAAATGACGCGGAAAATTGGCAGAGAGTGTTGGCAATGGAGTCGAGCGGACCGAAGCCAGTTAATTACGAGACTGTTGGCTGACGTGTCAGGCTTCGGCTCGGTCGCACAAACGTCGGTCGCACATACAAACCAACACACTGACAAGGGGGAAACCCTGGGGGGGGTCCGCCAAAACAAACAAATAGTGACCGAGGGATGGTAGTAGCACTTGTTGGTCTGCCCTGGCCAAGTAATGCATCGCTACCAACAAACCTAGTCCCTTGGGTGCTTTAAAGGTCGTTTTCACAAGACCAATCGCATATGCACTTCAGGGTACTACAAAGCACGCGCGGCAGCGCGATTTCGCGCACACTTTTTGAGCCGCACTGCGCCTTTCGCGTCGTTTTTTCAACCCTCTGTGGGCACAGCGCGCAGTTTTTGCGCTTTCGCACTACAAAGCGCTGACCAATATGACGTTTGTGCGCTTTAAGCGCTGACCAATTTGACAAATGAAGTACCCTGATGCAGTTGTCATGTCGGGCACACATGCAGCTGTCACCTGAATGATATAGGCCGCATGTGTAACGGTCACGTGGTATCAGTCTTAAATTTTACTGCCGAAGACGGCGAGCAGCCAAATTGCTGGCTGAAGCTATGTAACCAAGTTAAATTTCAAGTCGGCCATGATCCATTAGTCACTGCCCACCTTAATCATTTGCCGTTTTCGTTACATAGTCACACCTTTTGTAGGAGTGGCAACGCCATTCGAACTGAATCCTCGGTGTCGCAAACTTTGTGTTGGGAGACCCACCTCCTGGGATGAAATTCCTTTCACGAGTTATATTGTAACACACGATCATAGCAGACGCTTACAATAATTATTATATTATAATTATATAATTATTATATTGATATATATTATTAGTATATAAATCAAGGGGGGGGGGGGCAAGAAAAAAGCTGCCGTACCTCATCTTCGCTTTGAATAGAGCTTAGCCTTAGGATACGGTTACAACTTTGTTTTACCAAAAAATAAAGTGAGAGGGGTACAAAGATTTGTTGACCCACAGCGGCCCAAATCTTAACTTCGCGATGAATCACGTTTGGGCAACCCCATGAAACATGTAAGAGCATAACTGGAATGGGCAAGAAAAGATCTTTCGAATGACCCCCATTTTAGGGGGGACTGGGTGGGGTAAAGGGTTTTTAGAGGGGGGGGGGGGGGGGGGGGGGGGGGGGGGGGGGGGGGTGGGGGGGGGGGGGGGGGGGGGGGGGGTAAACCTTTTTGCCAACTATATTTCCTCCCTCCTTTTTTAAACTTCCACAATTCCAACTCCCATCTGAATCGGACACACTTTTGAACATGCGGTCCAACATCTGTCTTCCTGACCCCCCCCCCCCTCCCCTCTGATATTAATAAATTAATATATTATTATTTATTTTTGACCCCCTCTGCGCTTTAAGCGCAGTTTTTTGCAACCCCTTGTGGGCGCTGCAAGCAATTTTTGCGTTTTTTGCACTACAAAGCGCAATTTTTTGTTTTCAAGTGCGCTAAAGCGCTGGCCAATTCGGCCATTTGAAGTACCCTGGTTCAAATACCTTGGTGTGGTATTCAATGAGAAGGGACGCACGAAACATGCTTCTGAATACGCAGCTCGACCTTTTTTGGCCGGGATCAAGCGTGTTACTGATATATATTGGTGAAGAGTATGCAGTTAAGATAGACTGCCCATATTGGTGAAGAGTATGCAGTTACGATAGACTGCACGCCATGCTTTTGCTGTTCCTGTCTTTTGCTTTAAGCTGAAATGATCGGCTCTCAAATCTGGAGCACTGGTCTCATTCAACATCTTCTTGGTGCGACCAGCAGAGACAGAGTAGCATCAACAGATATTCACATGAGGCATGCTGGATTTATGAAACGTGTCCTAGGACTCTGGTAGTGAGGCAATCTGTCCCCAAACACAGTGCGTTGAAAGAAACAGGTCAATTCCCAATCCACTACCGGTATTACTGGGTGAAATCAGTGATTAAATTCTGGAACTCCATCAGGCTCCATTGTGAAATACTGTGATAGTTTGTGTTGTTCTTGTTTCTCATAGACGATGGCGCAGGGACACGGTAGGTGCGACAAAGTTGATAACAACGTTTTTTTTTAAGTTGTGAAAGGACTTGCACCCCAGGAGGTGGGTCTCCCGACACAAACCAGCGACACGGAGGATTCAGTTCGAATGGTGGTGCCACTCCTACAATATGCAAAGTAGGCGCACTTGATGATGGCAAGCTACACTTGCCTTTATCCGGGACCGCACTCGACCCCTCTTATGTAACTGCCAGCCAGGGTTTGACCTCAACTGACGGTACTAGGCGAGAGTTACCACGTGTGGGTGTTACTGCACGGGGGGGAGGGGGGAGCCTGGCCAGAAATTCGAGGAGTTCCAGGCCAGGTCACCTCCTAAGCGGCCTGAGCCAGGGGTCCAGGACAGTTGGGACTCGAGGGCCAGATCGAGCTGCATCGCTCAAATCGGATTCATCGCTAGGCCAATCTCGAAAGCGGTGGGTTTTATCGCTAAAAGCGGCACATCGCTAAAAAAACTCTGCCTTATAATAAATAGCCAACAGGGTCGGCGGCCACAGGGCCTGCCTGTGCTACAATATAAGAGCCATAGCTAGCTGACGGTATCAGCCACTAGCTGGCCTGCGGACCAGGGTCGTGGCGTCTCGCATACAAGGTCAGTATGGTACGACCAGTAAGGCGTACCATAACAATAGTAACTCTGGTATGATGAGGGATGTTGCCCTTGCCGATCTCAATATGGCTAGAGAACGCAAAGGCTGTTAAAGCAAGGATGTGTCTGATTCCCTAGCGACGTTGTCCTCCATGGAAGATTCCCAGGATGAATCTCTGGCCACCACAAACTTAAACGAGTTAACTGGAACAAAGTGGAAAAAGTCCTCTTCTACAATCATCTTTTATGTCACTGTAGCACCAAGTCATTAGACACGCCCTAGGGATGAAAGCTCGTGATCACAAGGATGGAAGAATGCTGTGTACCAGACTTGGGTGTCCTCCTCATGGGATGAGAGTGGGAAACCTGAGATGCCCAATTATCTCATCCGAGACCTACCTCACAAGGTGGTGCGTAATATGTATAGATTTAGAACTTCCTTGCACTACCTAAAAGTGGAAACTGATAGGTATAACCGTCCAATTGTTCCTTGGAAGGATCGAGTGTGTCACCTTCGTGATTATGGAACAGTTCAAGATGACCACCATGTGGTCTTTGAATGTACTGGCGAAGCCTTACTGAATTCGAGAAGAAAGTATCAGAACCTGATTTCCCAATCTGAGAGCAATATGATTTCTCTACATTACCTGATGTGCAACCCAGAAGTTGAAGGTTGGGAGAAGCTTCCTCTGTTCATCCATGTGCGTATGAAGAGACCAGATCAAGTCATTTTTCATAGGTGTGCTTAGTTTTTTTGTACTGTTTTTTAACTTTCAGAAGAAGAGGAGAACAAATGAAAACATGAAAAGTGATTTGTTCGCGTTTACATTTTCCTGATAATAATGTTTTTTTTTTTACTGCCAAAGATGAAAAGCAGCCAAAGCGGCCAACACTCTGCACCAAAATATTTAGTTCTAGCATCTTTGAGGCTCAATGCAAGGCAATAGGGCAGGCACTGCCTAAACGGGTTCAGGGTACTTCCAAGCGCGCGCTTTTGCGCGCTGGCGCGCTGCTTTTTTGAGCCCCACTGCGCGTTTGCGCAGTTTTTTGCACCCCCCTGTGGGTGCAGCAAGCTTTTTTTGCACTTTTGCACTACAAAGCGTAGTTGCTTTGTTTTCAAGTGCGCTAAAGCGCTGGCCAATTTGCTTGGTCAATGGAAGTACCCTGAACGGGGTGCATCCCCCCACATCCGTTCTTCTCTAGTAACAACTTATACACAGTGGTGTTGCAAAGGGAGAGTACATCCAGGCTTATGCAGCCTTTGCTAAAACCTCGCTATACCTGAGCCAGCTGAGGAGATTTGTGTGGGTGTCGGGCGTGGGGGGGTGTTGGTGGGTATGTGTGTGTGTGTGTGTGTGTGTGGGGGGGGGGGGGGCTGTGAGTATATATAATATGCGTACTAATTTGACCTTTTCCTTTTACGCATCGAGTAAAACTAGGCTGCTCGAGGATCAGTTGAATAGCCAGCCACAAGCCCCTTTCAGTGATATACTTTGATCTAGTGGTAGACCAACTTGCTCGAAGAGTCGGGGATTCGATTCCCCCTACGGTCGCTCTTGGCGTTGCAGGTCGTCGTCAACCGCGATGGTAGCTTGTCTAGTTGAGGTAGAAGACCGCTCTCTACCCACGTATGACGGGTTCCCTTAACACCACGCCCCACCAGGCGTTATCATTACCTTTGAGCCAGCCACTGGGCGAAGTCCCAATATTTAGACAGTTCTGGAGTCCCAATATTTAGACAGTTCTGGACAGTAGATTCTGTCAGCCTCCAGACACACTAGGTTGAGTCAGCTTTGGCTGGATAGCCAGTCAGGGGAGCTGCCTAGAAGCTGCTGCTCGTAGCCGGAAAGAAAAAAATGACCATGGTGCTCCTAGCAGCTTTTTTGGCGGAGCCCCCCTTTCTGGGGTGCGGGAGCCCCCAGGGTTACCCCATTGTCCGTTTGTTCGACCGTCCAACCGGCCGAAAAAATTGAAGCCTGACACGTCAGCCACAACTAACTGGCTTTGGTCAGCTCCATCGTTGCCACCTGTTCTTCTGTTGCCAACACACTCTGCCAATTTTCTGCGTCGCTTGCGACGCTGCATATGACTTGTTACCCAAAGAAGCTGCTAGCAGCTGCTTGAAGCTGCCCTACATGGCTCTTCCGCAGGCCCCCCCAAATAACAAGGTGCATAATGTAGCAGTCGAGTGCCATAAATAAAAGCATGCCACCTACAAAGCGCAATAAGTCCTAGTAGCTTTTGGGGTGCTACTAGCAGCCTTGGGATGTTTCAGTACCTTTGGGGCCCCCAGCCCCTTTCAGTGATGTACATTGGTCTAGCGGTGGACCAAATCGCTTGAGGACGAAGAGTCGGGGGTTCGATTCCCCCTACGGCCGCTCTTAGCGTTGCAGGTCGTTGTCAACCGCGATGGTAGCTTGTCCAGTTGAGGTAGAAGACCACTCTCTACCCGCGTACCACCACGCCCCACCAGGCGTTATCATTACCATTTTGGTGGTCCCCAAAAGGCAGCCCTATAAGACTCTGCTGTAGCACCCCCATAGAAGTGCAAAACCGTGAGGGGGTCCTCTTGGGGGGGACCCTATACCCTCTTCTCCACCAAATAACTAGGGAGTCCTCATGGGGACCCTATACCCTCTTCTTCACTAAAAAAACAAAACATTGATACAGCATGTCAATCCCAGCTTATACCACCACCCGTCCGGTCTTCTGATACTCCTTCACCTGGGTCAAGAGGTCAGAGTTAATCTTTTTCTCGGTAACAGTCATGGGTTGGTTTCTCTTTGCTGCAGCCTTCTCCTTCATTTGAGCATCCAAGTCTAATTTGAACTTCCTACCCCTCTCAATCCTTTCCAACTTCTTCTCCTGTTCCCGCTTCTCTTCTGTAATGGCACGGTCTAGCACCATTTTTGCCTTCGCCTCGTCGTCTGCCCGGTTGTTGGCCTTAATTGTCTCTCTCTCCGCTATCTGGTCGGCGAGGCTTCTTGCACAGTTGACACCGTTCTGCATGGGGGAAGGGTCGAGCAAGGGGGTTAGTTGAGGTATATTGGGCGGTGTGGGTGCGTTTGTGAGTTGTATTGGGGTGTGGGGTGTATTGGGCGGTGTGAGTTGTATTGGGGTGTGGGGTGTATTGGGCGGTGTGCGTGCGTTTGTGAGTTGTATTGGGGTGTGAGGTGTGGGTGTGAGGTGTATTGGGGTGTGGAGTGTATTGGGCGGTGTGCGTGCGTTTGTGTGTTGTATTGGGGTGTGGGGTGTATTGGGCGGTGTGAGTTGTTTTGGGGTGTGGGGTGTATTGGGCGGTGTGGGTGCGTTTGTGAGTTGTATTGGGGTGTGAGGTGTGGGGTGTGAGTTGTATTGGGGTGTGGGGTGTATTGGGCGGTGTGGGTGCGTTTGTGAGTTGTATTGGGTGTGAGTTGGGGTGAGGTTGTACACTTGGTGGTGGGTTGTATTGGCGTGTGCGTGCTTTTGTGAGTTGTATTGGGTGTGAGGTGTGGGGTGGAGTTGTATTGGGGTGTGGTGTGTAATTGGGCGTGTGTGGTGCGTTGTGAGTTGTATGTGGGTGTGGGTGTGGGGTGTGAGTTGTATTGGGGTGTGGGGTGTATTGGGCGGTGTGGGTGCGTTTGTGATTTGTATTGGGGTGTGAGGTGTGGGGTGTGATTTGTATTGGGGTGTGGAGTGTATTGGGCGGTGTGATTTGTATTGGGGTGTAAGTTGTGGGGTGTGAGTTATGGGGTGTGAGTTGTGGGTGTGTGATTTTGTTGGGGGTGGTGGGGTGTATTGGTCTGTGATTGGTATTGTGGTGTAAGTTTGTGGTTGTGATTTATGGGGTTTGAGTTTGTGGGGGGTGATTTGTATTGGGGTGTGGGTGTGGGTGTGGGGTGAATTGGGCGGTGTGAGTTGTATTGGGGTGTGGGGTGTGGGGTGTATTGGGCGGTGTGAGTTGTATTGGGGTGTGGGGTGTGGGGTGTGAGTCTTATTGGGGTGTGGGGTGTATTGGGCGGTGTGAGTTGTATTGTGTGTGTGGGTGTGGGGTGTATTTGGCGGGGTGAGTTGTATTGGGGTGTGGGGTGTGGGGTTGTATTGGGCGGTGTGAGTTGTATGGTGTGTGGGTGTATTGGGCGGTGTGAGTCGTATTGGGGTGCGGGGTGTATTGGGCGGTGTGAGTTGTATTGGGGTGTGGTGTGTATTGGGGCGTGTGAGTTGTATTGGGGTGTGGGGGTGTGGGGTTGTGAGTCGTATTGGGGTGTGGGGTGTGGGGTGTTTTGGGCGGTGTGAGTTGTATTGGGGTGTGAGGTGTGGGGTGTGAGTCGTATTGGGGTGTGGGGTGTGGGGTGTGAGTTGTATTGGGGTGTGGGGTGTATTGGGCGGTGTGAGTTCTATTGGGGTGTGAGGTGTGGGGTGTGAGTCGTATTGGGGTGTGGGGTGTGGGGTGTGAGTTGTATTGGGGTGGGGGTGTGGAGTGTATTGAGCGGTGTGAGTTGTATTGGGGTGTGGGGTGTATTGGGCGGTGTGAGTTGTATTGGGGTGCGAGGTGTAGGCTGTGGGGTGTGAGTTGTATTGGGGTGTGGGGCATGGGGAGCACTGGGTGTGGGTGTGGGTGTGGGTGTGGGTGCATTTGTAGTTGAGGATGTTTTGCATGGGGGAGGCAGATGAGATGAGCGAGGTGTTCCGATGTGTGTGGATGTGGTTGTGGGTTGTATTGGGTGGGGATAATATGCCCTTGGATACTGTTGTGGGTTGTATTGGGCGTGGGTTGTATTGGGTGTGGTTGTGTGGATGTGTTTGTGGGTTGTATTGGGTGGGGTTTATATTTGTGCGGATGTGGTTGCGGGTTGTATTGGGTGGGTTTGTATTTGTGTGGATGTGTTTGTGGGTTGTATTGGGTGGGGTTTATATTTGTGCGGATGTGGTTGCGGGTTGTATTGGGTGGGTTTGTATTTGTGCGGATATTGTTGTGGATTGCATACACATGCATTTGCAGTATTTTTTATTTTTTTCAAGAAGGATTTCGCCTTCAAGGGTGGGTCTCCGTGCCAGTCCGTCCTGTAATACGTTTGTAGTACAGTGACCAATTTCAAATTATAAAGCTATAACTTAATTGCATGCATTAAGATAACGATAAGCTTTTTAAGATAACGATAAGCTTTTTAAATTTCATTATAGCTTTAGATGCATGCAGAAAGATATAAGACAGCTAAACTACAATTATAGCTTAATATACAATATCACTGAGTCACTGTTTTTATTTTCAGCTACCAGCGCCAGCTTCTAGCCAGCTCCCTGAGACTGCCACTGGGCCAAACCCAAAGATTCCAGGAGCACTGGAAAGCTGACGATATCAGCTTCCAGGTTCATAGGTTGCTTAAGCCTTAGATGAAGAGAGAGCCCAGAGAGCTCCCTAGAAGCTGCTGCTCGTGGCTAAAAATAAATACTACGCACTGAGTGTGACCCACCTGCCCAAACTTCTCATCAAACCTAAAGCAACCTAGGCACCTGAAAGCTGATATCGCCAGCTTCACAGTCAGTATTTGTTTTTGAGATTTCTGAAGTCCAGGTTGAGTAGCTACTTGGGCTACTCAACCCTGATCTCAGGGTAGTTGCGTAGCCATCGCATGGCGGAGCGCCAAGCGCTGAGCCTGGGGGGGTCAGGGGGCAGCATGTCCCGGTATCAGGGGGTCCGGGGGGGTGTAGCATTCGACGGAATGGCGACGCGTCGTCGAAAAAAGAAAGAAACAGTGTTCACAGTGCTCCCTGGAATCTTTCGGTTTGGCCCAGTGGCAGTGTCAGGGAGCTGCCTAGAAGCTGCTGCTCGTAGCTGAAAATTTAAGCTAACTAAGCACTGCGTGTGACCCACCTGCCTAACCTTCTCCTGCCGCCGTTTCTCCTCCGCATCCCGCTTCTCCTCCGCTGCCTTGTAAATTGCATCCTGCTGCTCCTGGGTCAACCAGCGGTCCACAATAACCCGGTCCTGTGGTGGTGGTGGCAGTTGGGGGTGAGTGGTGGTGGTGGTGGGGGGGGGGTGGGGGTGGGGGGGGGTTGTGGTTGTGGTGGTTGTGGTGGGGTGTGTGTGTGTGGTGGTGGTTGTGGTGGTGTGTGTGTGGGGGGGGGGAGAATTGTAAACCGCATCCTGCTGCTCCTGGTTCAACCAGCGGTCCACAATCACCCGGTCTTGTGGTGGTGGTGGTGGTTGGTGTGTGGTGGTGGTGGTGGTGGCAGTTGGGGGTGAGTGGTGGTGGTTAGTGGTTGGTAGGAGGTGGTGGTTGGTGGGGGTAGGTGGTGGGAGGTGGTGGTGGTGGTGGGGTGTCTGTGTGTGTGTGTGTGTGTGTGTGTGTGGTGGTGGTGGGTGGTTGGTGTGCATTGGGGAGAATTGTAAATTGCAATCCTTTCTGCTCTTGGGTCAACCAGCGGTCCATAATCAGCCCGGTCTTGTGATGGTGGGTGGGTGGTGGTGTGGTTGGGGGAAAGGGGTGGGGGGTGGGGTGGGGGGGGTTGTGTGTGGTGTGAGTGTGTTTGGTGGTGGTGGTGTGTGTGGTGGGGGGGATGAGATTTTAATCACATCTGCTGCTCCTGGGTCAACCAAAGCGTCCACAATCACAACCCCCGGTCTTGTGTGGTGGTGGTGGTGTTGTGGTGGTGGTGGGGGGGGTGAGTGGGGGTTGGGTTGGTGTGGGGTGGTTGGTGGTTGCGGTGTATGGTTGGTTTGTGGGAGGTGTGGCTGGTGGGGTGGGTTGGTGGTGGTGGTCTGTAGGGGCGTGGTTGGTGGTGGCGGTGGTTGGTGGTTGTGGTTGGTGGGCTGTGGTTGGTGGTTGGTGGGCGGTGGTGGTTGGTGGTTGTGCTGGTGATTGGTGGTGGTGGGGTGGGTGTTTGGTGTGTGGTTGGTGGGCGGTGGTGGTTGGTGGTTGTGCTGGTGATTGGTGGTGGTGGTAGTGGGGTGGGTGTGTGGTGTGTGGTTGGTGGGCGGTGGTGGTTGGTGGTGGGTGGTGGTGGTGATTGTGGGGGTTGTAGGTGGGAGGTGGTGGCGGGGGGAAGTTAGCCTCCACTTATTTAGGGGGTTTAGGGGTTAAGGGTTAAGTGGTTTAGGTTTTGATACAAAGGTCTAGGGTTTAGGGGGTTAATCGGGGGTTTAGGGCGTAGGGTCTTAGTGGATTTACAGTTTACTTAGTTGTGGGCTAACTTAAGTGGAGGCTAACTTCCACATACCTTCGCTAGTTCCGCCCACCACCTACCACCACACCCACCAACCATCACCACACCCACCAACTACCACCACACCCGCCACCCACCACCACCACACCAACCAACCAACTCCACACCCACCACCACCACACCCACCACACCCACCACACCCACCACACTAACATACCTTAGCCAGCTCCGCCCGATGCTGCTGCTTTGCACGAACAGTCTCCAGCTGCCTATGCCTGTCCTTCTCTTGCTTATCCAGAATCTCCTCCCACTTCACCGTGAACTGCTTATCCTCCTCATACGTCTTCTGCTTAGTTTGCTCCTTGACCTGCTTGTTCGACTCGTTTTGAAGCAGAAAGCTCTTGAGCGCGTGCTTGGCAGCATTACGTTGGGCCTCCTCGGTCTCAACTTCACGCTGTGTCTCGTAGGCCAAGTTTGCAGCAGCCTTGTACTCCTCTTGAGCGGTCTTGTTCCTAACGTTCTGCCTCCGCGTCTCCTTCTCAGCTAGTTGGTCACTGCGCTCTTGCTTCAATCTTGAAATGAGGTCCTGCTTCAACTTTTGTCGAGCCTCCTCTTGCTTATCCCACTCGCGCATTTGTGTCTGCAATTGTAATTGTATACAATAATTCAATAAATGAATGAATAAATAAATGCATCGATACACAAATAGTGTGCCTTATTGCGAGGCGTGAGGTTAAGGGGGATGAGCAAGAGCGCATTTGTGTCTGCAACTATAATTGTGTACAATAATTAAATGAATGAATAAATAAATGCATGGTTACACAAATAGTGTGCCTTATTGCGAGGCGTGAGGTTGAGGGGGATGAGCAAGAGCGCATTTGTGTCTGCAATTACAATTAGGGACATTATCATATGATGTTGACCAAATGCGAGTATGATATCATACAAATTGCATCATATGATATTGTATATATATGGTACTTTTAGCCCAGCCAGACTGCCGGCATCATTCGATATCATACGATGACATGATATCATATTGCTGTTCCTATTAAATAATTGTATAAAAAATTCCTGTTGGTAGTACTCCATCTCAATATCCTGCTCCTGCTTCCTCCTGTCCTCAACCTTGACGATTAGGCCTCTCAAGGTCGCCCTCAGATAATCTCTAACCCCTTGGGCTCTTCTCGCCTCCTTCTCTTCCCCCCCCACCCACCCACCACCCCCACCCCCAAACCTGCACCCCATCATGGCCCCTACCTGCTCCTGTTGGAAGTGCTCCATCTCCATCTCCTGCTTCTTGCTTTCCTCAACCTCAGCCTCTTTTCATCAGTGCAACTTCAGAAAGTCAACTCTCCTAGTCGTTACCCCCTCACTACCCAA
Organism: Chlamydomonas sp. ICE-L; assembly: GCA_013435795.1. Lineage (NCBI taxonomy): Eukaryota > Viridiplantae > Chlorophyta > Chlorophyceae > Chlamydomonadales > Chlamydomonadaceae > Chlamydomonas > Chlamydomonas sp. ICE-L. Next base: position 7,388,492 of record JACBWV010000730.1, read on the forward strand.
ACTTGCACACTATCACGGCCCCTACCTGCTCCTGTCGGAAATACTCCATCTCCTGCTCCTGCTCCTGCTTCTTCCTGTCCTCAACCTCGGCCATCTGACCTCGCAAGGTCGCCCTCAAGGAATCCCTTTCCTCATGGGCCCTCCTTGCCTCCTTCTCATCCAGAGCCTTTCCCTTTTGGATGCTGAAGTCATAGATCTTAGACCACTCGTTACCTTCCTGTTGCAGCTTCTTCTCGATTGAGAGGGTATGCTTCCTGTAAGTGCAACAAGGGTCCGTGTAAAACAAATATTTGGCAACTTCAATACAAACGTTTGATGGGAAATCGTAGATCTTAGACCACTCATTGCATTGCTGCAGCAGCTTCTTCTCGATTGAGAGGGTATACTTCCTGTGAGTGCAACAAGGGTTGGTGTGGAACAAATATCTGACACCTTCAATATAAAAGTTTGATGGGAAATCGTAGATCTTAGACCACTCATTGCATTGCTGCTGCTGCAGCTTCTTCTCGAGGGAGAGGGTATGTTTCCTGTGAAGGCAACAAGGGTCGGTGTTAAACAAATATCTGACACCTTCCACCCACTTCAATACAAAAGTGTGATGGAAAATTGTAGATCTTAGACCACTTCTTTCATTGCTGCTGCAGCAGCTTCTTCTCGAGGGAGAGGGTATGCTTCCTGTGAGTGCAACAAGGGTCGGTGTAAAACAAATATCTGACTACATGCAGCCACTTCAATAAAAAAGTGTAATGAAAAATTGTAGATCTTAGGCAGCTTATTGAATTGTTGCTGCAGCTTCTTCTCGAGGGAGAAGGTATGCTACCTGTGAATGCAACAAGGGTCGGTGTAAAATAAATATCTGACTACTTTCAGCCACTTCAATAACAAAGTGTGATGACAAATCGTAGATTTTAGACAACTTCTGCCGCTCTAAGACAGGGCTCCCTGAATACCACGCCCCACCAGGCGTTATCATTATCTTTCACGTAGGCTTAAGACTGAAGTATGCATGTCAGTTGTCAATAAGTGGTGTGTGCTCTCTACTTAAGCAGGAGTGTATGTATGTCAGTTGTCAACAACAGGCATTGATGAACTGAACCCCAGACAATCACTTTACCGACGGGGGCCCTGAATTCTATAATCATAACTACAGGTTTAAATCTACAATTATAACTTAATCGTCATTCCACTTGCGCAGGAGTGCCGCCCACAAGCCTTGACCTGACCTGACAAGCAGCTCTCTCATTTCTAGGGAACGGCAACTTATATTAGTGTTTGAAAAACTAATATCAACTAATATTATTATAGTGTCACAATAATACTAGTTTTTCACATAAATTCGAAGTTCTGGTTAGACGGCTCGTCCGACTAATATAATATAAAATTATGTATTAAATAATCCTATATAACATAGCCGACTCCTACTCATTTCTAGGTTCCTCCTCCATCATGGATGCAACGGTTGCAGCATGTACTGCAAGCCACCTCTCCTCGCCTTCCCCCCTCTATATGTCCCCCTCCTCCCCCCTCTTTATCTCCCCCTCCTCCCCCCTTGACCTGACCTGAGTAGCAGCTATCTCATTTCCAGGTTCCTCCTCCATCATGGATGCAACGGTTGCAGCATGTACTGCAAGCAACCTCTCCTCGCCTTCCCCCCTCTATATGTCCCCCTCCTCCCCCCTCTTTATCTCCCCCTCCTCCCCCCTTGACCTGACCTGACCTGAGTAGCAGCTATCTCATTTCCAGGTTCCTCCTCCATCATGGATGCAACGGTTGCAGCATGTACTGCAAGCGACCTCTCCTCGCCTTCCCCCCTCTATATGTCCTCCTCCTCCCCCCTCTTTATCTCCCCCTCCTCCCCCCTTGACCTGACCTGAGTAGCAGCTATCTCATTTCCAGGTTCCTCCTCCATCATGGATGCAACGGTTGCAGCATGTACTGCAAGCCACCTCTCCTCCCCCTTCCCGTCCTCTCCTCCTCTCCTCCCCCCTCCCCTCCTCCCTCCTCCCCCCTCCCCTCCTCCCCCCCCGCTCCCCTCCCCTCCTCCCCCCTCCCTTTTCCCTCCTCCCCTCCTCTCCTCCTCCCCCCTCCACTCCTCCCTTCCTCCCCCCCCTTTCTACTTACGCAGGAGAGCCGCCCACAAGCCTCGACCTGATTTTGAGCTCTAGGGCACTGATGTCCTCCTCCTACAAAGAATGGTAGAGCAGATTATAAGAGGTATTATAGGAGTTTAGGGTTCAGGGTTTGAGGTTAAGAAAGGCAGGGGCAGGGGCTGTGGGTGGGGTAGTGCTTACTGCTGTTTGTTGTTGTTGTTGTTGTTGTTGTTGTTGTTGTTGTTGTTGGTGGTGGTGGTGTTATTTGTGTAGGTGTTGGTGGTGGTGGTGGTGGTGGTGGTATCGCTGGTGTTATCGTCGTTGTTGTTATCGCTGCTTTTTTACTGCTTTTGTTGTTTTTGGTGGTGGTGGTGGTGGTGGTGGTGGTGGTGTTATTGTATTTGATGTCGTTGTTTTAGGTGTTGTTGTCGGTGTTGGTATTATAATTATTGTAGTTGTTGTCGTTGGTGGTGGCGGTGTTGATTGTGTTGTTGTTTGTGTAGGTGGCTTTGGTGGCCGAGCAGTGCATGGGAGGTTGGTTTGTCACTCAGCTATCCATGGAATTAGGTATTGTACAGTCTGGTTTTTAATTTTTGCCACCAGTGTTGGAACCACCACCTAGGAGTACGACACATAGATGGCCTTCACTGCCTCAGGCACCACTGATGAATGCTAGTTGACATGTGAAGTTTGGCTGAGAGCTGGTGTGAGTGCTCCCGCGGCTCACCTGCACACTACCAGGCCTGCTGACGAGTAGCATAACCTCCTGGGTTATCATCTCTTGGCCTTGGACATCCGCAGCAGCGTCACCGAACTTGGCTCGCATTCTCAAAATCAATTTCTGAGCTAGGACTCCCATTGGCGAGTTGCTCATTGGGGTCTTTCCTCCCTATAGGCACGAAAGAGGATGCGCATCAGTTCTTGCGCTGGCACTCGCTTTCGTATTAGAGGCTGCCAGGGCGCATGGAATGCAATGGAGCAGGAACGCAGCATACTGGAGATGAGCAGTGGCGAAAGGGAACATGCAGTGGTAGGTGGTGGAACAAACAAGATATAATTCGCTACTGAGTGCCCCAGACGCATTCACAGAGAAGCAGCTCGCAATTATCGCAGCCCAGGCGAATTGCTTACCTTGCTCCCCGCGCGCGCCCCAGTGCTAAGCCTAGTGCTCACGCCTGTTCCCATTCGGGAGGGGGGGGCGCTTCCATTAATTTCAAGCTTATTCGTACCAGGTCTGCTACAGGGTGTTTTGAGCGGAGTACCAGGAGTCGACCCCTTAATGGCTGGAAGATCGACCATATCGATAAATTGCAACTATGATCGGATTTGGTTTGAGTACGATGCAATGGATGGTTTATTTTCGTTTGAGCAAGTGCATTTGCTGTATGCATCCACGCATGAAACATTTCCATATGAGCGCACATGTCGGTACACTTGTACTGCAGGTGACTTATGTCACCAGTTGATGAGACTTCGAGTTGGCTGACCCGACGCCCTGGAATGCTATCCCTCCTGCCATCAGGGCCCCCTCACCTGGGTACTATTGTTGGCAACCAACTACTTTTGGAGGACACTATGATGTCTTCGGACAGCTTTCTGTAAATCCCAGCTTCCTTGTACTACTACCCAAACACAGACCACTGTTCGAATTCCAAATCATCCTCTAAATTGCTGTAGGTGTCATTCGTGTTTAACCACCCCGCGCAACTTTCTGAATTGCTACTTTTGAATCGAAGGCACGAAAGCATTGAACAGTCAGACCAGGTAGGGGCGTCACCTGGGGACCTGGCCTGGGTCCACGAAAGCCCGAGTTCCCGCTTCGCGCTGTGACTCCGTCATGTCCTTAGGCGACCTATCATACCATAAAGCTTGCTGTTCGACCTTTGTTCGACCTTTGCCTATACATGTTCCATCGAGCATAATCCAACGAGGAAATTCCGAAAGTGCTTTCTCCAACCAAACTGAGACCATCGATTCGGATCGAATCTGCAGGATGGCGTTCGATAACGTGCAAGAATCTGGCCTAGAGATCGGCACCGCCACGCAGGAGACACGGCACCCCCCTCAAGTTGGGCTAATCCCTTACCTGTACATCCCCAGTTCCTGTGTCGACCTTCTGCTTGCCGCTATGGACTCGAAGACTCGAGAGGCCTTTCGGGCTGTGAGCAACAGTTGTCGACAGAGCGTCCTTGCCTACACCACAACTCTGAGATACATAGTGAGTACCTCCTGCAGGAGTACAACGACTTGGTACTGGCTAACACTGCACATTTGGGGGGGGGCAGCCCATTGACCCCCCAATTCACACAAGTTGCACTGTTATTTATGTGAGCCCTCATAGAGTTGGCATATTCCCACAATAACAGCTGTGCACTGTGCCATAGTTTTTCTACACTGTCCAAGGTTGAGAGAGAGCTGACAATTGTGTGAGGCCTGTCTGTGGCCTGAGGTTGTGCTGGTTTGGTGACATGATGTGACTCACCACAAACCTTTTCCTATTGGCCTAACTAGGTTGGTGCTTGTTCCTTGTATTGGGGCTCCTACCAGGCTTGAGGCCTAACTAGGTTGTAGATAGAGTGATTAAATGGATTAGCCTTGTGTTTACTTAATTGTACGACAGTACAAGAGCTCTGCATTCAATTGACCGGCACAGAGTGACTGTGTTTAATTTATCGGCACAAACTGGCACAAAGTGTGTTTTTCTTGATCACTGAGTATGCTTGATCATCAATCGATCAGCACTGAGTGTACTTAAATCCTGCACTGAGTAAATAAAAAATAGTATTGCGAGGTTGAGGGGGCCAGCCCGTTTGCATTCACTGGGGCCAACCACCAATACCAGTTCTGAGTATGATTTTGATCCACCAACGTTGAGTGTGCTGTGACTCAGGATTTATTTTCAAATATAGTTTTTTTTTCTAGCTTCATAGTTTAAGCCCTCCTTCAGGGGTGTGTAATGATAACGCCTGGTGGGGCGTGGGATTAAGCGAGCCCTGTCTCCGGGCGGTAAATAACGGGCTGCTACCTGGAATGAAAGTGCTACCATGGCGGTTGACAGCGACCGCGAACCCCGCACCTTCTGCCTGATTTTAACGAACTCAGCCATCAGCCAATCGTCGAAACTGGAGACTGGGTGTCCTACACTAAAATTGCTTTGAATGTTCTTCAATTCCCTAGCTCTGTGCGTGGTTTAATTATCTAGCATTGTGTGTGATTCAACTCACTAGCACTGATTGTGCTTTAATAATTATCTAATACTGAGTGTGGTAACGATCTAGCACTGAGAGTGTTTTGATTGATAAAAAGGTAATGATAACGCCTGGTGGGGCGTGGTGTTAAGGGAACCCGTCGTACGCGGGCTGAGAACAGTCTACCACCTCGACTGGACAAGCTACCATCGCGGTTGACAACGACCTGCAACGCTAATGGCGACCGTTGAGGGAATCAGACCCCCGACCCTTCTTCGTTAGAGCGATTTGGTGTACCACTAGACCAATTGTATCGCTGAAACGGGCTGAGGGTGCTGTACTTGACTAGCAACGAGTGTGCTGTAATGATCTTGCGCTGATGAGTGTTCATGCTTTAATTTACTAGCACTAGCACTGAGTGTGCTTTGATAACCTTGCTAGCCTTCGTCTGCATAGGACTATAACTTGGGAACGGCAGTATGATATCATATGATATCATGTCATTATATGATATCTTAGTATGCCGGCAGTCTGTCTAGGTCAAATCTACCATTTATATACAATACCATATGATGCAATTTGTATGATATCATATGAATGATATCATACTCGCCTTTAGTTAACATCATATGATTTGCCGGTCCCTAACTATAACCCCAATACAACCCTAAACCTAATTCTCCCAATTTATCATGTACCCACCTAACCTTACAACCAAATGCTTACCAACTTCCAGGACGATCCTAAGCAGCCGCGGGGATCCATCCCCATCCCCAAGTGCCCCAACGTCAGGAGCCTGAACATTCTCCGTTTCCTCGGTCTGCGCTTAGAAGGTCCTTTCCCTGCTTTTGTGCGCTCGCTGGAAGTCACATTGCCTGTTTTCACACGCCTCTGCAACGGGGTCTTGCTTGAATGCACTGAGCTGGAGGAACTCACACTGCACAGATCTGCTGATGCGCTAGATAGGACAATGCAGAGCGTTAACATGTTGGAACGAATGCTGACGTCTCTAGCTGGCTTCAGAAAGCTGCTGGCACTGAACCTAAATGACTGCCGACACCTTCCTGATGTGTCTGCTCTAGGTTCCCTCACCAACCTGCAGACACTGAGCCTGTTATGGTGCTATGAGCTTTTGGACGTGGCTGCACTAAGTTCCCTCACCAACCTGCATACACTAAAACTGCCTGGTGGCCGGGAGCTTGTGGACGTGTCTGCATTGGGTTCTTGCCCTAACCTGCAAACGCTCGACCTGTCTTGTTGTCGGCGGCTTGAGAACTTGTCTGCATTGGGTTCTTGCCCCAACTTGCAGACACTAGACTTGTCTCGATCCTGGCAGCTTGTGGATGTGTCTGCGTTGGCTTCTTACCCTAACTTGCATACACTAGACCTGTCTCGTTGCGACCAGCTTGTGGACGTGTCTGCATTGGGTTCTTGCCCTAACTTGCAGACACTATACTTGTATTGTTGCAAAAAGCTTGTGAACGTGTCTTCATTGGGGTCCTGCACCAACCTGCAGACACTCAGCCTGTCTTCTTGCAACCAGCTTGTGGACGTTTCTGCATTGGGTTCGTGTCCTAACCTGCATACACTAGACCTGAATGATTGCGACCAGCTTGTGGATGTGTCTGCATTGGGTTCTTGCCCTAACTTGCAGGAACTAAACTTGTCTCGTTGCCACCAGCTTGTGGAAGTGTCTGCATTGGGTTCTTGCCCTAATTTGCAGGAATTGAACCTGTCTCGTTGCCACCAGCTTGTGGAAGTGTCTGCATTGAGTTTGTGTCCTAACTTGCAGACCCTAGACCTGTTTGGTTGTGACCAGCTTGTGGACGTGTCTGCATTGGGTTCTTGCACTAAACTGCAGACACTAGACCTGGCTAGTTGCAACCAGCTTGTGGACGTGACTCCATTAGGTTTGTGTCCTAACATACAGAAACTAAACCTGTCTGGTTGCACCAAGATTGTAGACTTTTCTGCATTGGGTTCTTGCCATAATTTGCATACACTAAACCTGTCTGGTTGCACCAAGATTGTAGACTTTTCTGCATTGGGTTCTTGCCTTAATTTGCATACACTAAACCTGTCTGGTTGCACCAAGCTTGTGAACGTGTCTGCATTGGATTCTTGCCCGAACTTGCATACTCTACACCTATCTGGTTGCATTCAGCTTGTGGTCGTGTCTGCATTGGGTTCTTGCCCTAACCTGCAGACACTAGACCTGGCTGGTTGCAACCAGCTTGTGGACATATCTGCATTGGGTTCTTGCCCTAACTTGAAGATACTAGTCCTGTCTCGTTGCGACCAGCTTGTGGACGTGTCTGCATTGGGTTCTTGTTCAACTTTGCAGACCCTAGATTTGTCAGGTTGCACCAAGCTTGTGGACGTGTCTGCATTGTGTTCTTGCCGTAACCTGCAGGCACTGAACCTGTTTGCTTGCAACAAGCTTGTGGGTGTGTCAGCATTGTGTTCTTGCCCTTATCTGAACTTGTCCGGATGCGACAAGGTTGAGGATGTTCGGGACCCCCCCCAATCCTAAGCCCCCAGGCACTCGTTTCACTTTTTTCAACGGTTTCGGGGCCAATGACTAAATAATAGATGATGAATTGCTTGCGCCTCCCCAAATTCTTCCCCTAGATAGACGTGAACAACTAATTGTATTTGTTATTTATTTTATTTATTCATTTATTATGATGGGCGCACACCAAGGTAGGCACGTGTAAGAAAAGCCATATTTAACCTTTTTATTCATCATAATTTCCGTATATTGCCACCGATCACAAGAACTAAGTTTTCCTATCAATAAACTTGGTCCGATCCAGGAGTAAAAAACAAAATGTTGACCCCTAATGCCTAAAAACCTGAGGGCTGACCCCACCCCACCCCACCCTCTCCTTAAAATTGAATAAGAGGCAGAAATTATATATGAATAATGGGTCACACAACTATTACGGCGCACACAAAGGCATCCTCAGAATTCCTAGACAAGGACTGTGTGATAGTCAAAATACTCACCCCTTCACCCACCCATCCACACCACCCATATTCACCCACATTATCCACCCACCCATACATCTCCGTCTATCCATGAGTCTTTAGGGGTGCCAATTAACTGCCATTGTCAACACAATCTCAATGTTGGTCTCAGAATGTCATTTGGAGGTCTGAATAAAAAGATAGACCCCCCCCCCCCCCCCCCCCCTTCAAATGATGTGCTCAGAATAACCTGAAAATTAGCTCAAAACATAGCCATGTATCAAAAATTGAAATTGAAATTGTTACATCCAAGAAATATAAATACTCTAGGGACGTGAGATTAAGGACACCACAGCGTACGCAGAAGCTAGCTGTAGTCACCATAGATAAACACAAAAAATATCCAGTACTAGTTGTGATCCCACCCGTAACTGACTGAGAGTCATTTCAGTCAGTCACGTGGGTGGCACTAGCTGGACCAAAAAATGTTAATCTCCGGCGGGGTGGTGTTCCATGAATCTACGACATTGTAAAATAGTCTGAAAGCTGTCAACAGAGTGGTGGTGCAGCTGGTCTGCTAATGTAAGAATTTCTAAATTGGTAAGACCAAGGGTGGTCATGGAGGTCACAAAGGTTCTGGGGATGGTGCCAGTGGTACCAATGGTAACAACTAGGTAGTGAACAAGGTAGCCAGCTAGTCTTAGGCCGGCCACCAACTGGGTGTGTTGGGCATGTTTATCCTCTAGAATCCAGATTTCCTTGTCAGCAGCAATGGTGGGTGAGTCCACCTCGGGCAGGATGGCGAGATCTGGCCTCAGTTTGGGCCAGATCTCTGCTGAGATGGAGGGAGGGCGTAACCAGTCAGGCAGTGTTTTGCCAAGGACTCCGCGGGGGAGGTCCTCCAGCCTACCTGCGTCCATGATAACGCGGCGGGATCCAAGGGCGCCTTTGCTGATGGCCTTGTGCAGTAAGTGGACAGCTGCGTCATGACGCTTGATGTACATGCCCTTGAAGGTGGCGTGTGTGCAGCCAGCAAGAATGTGGCCAGCTCCGTCCTCGTGGGTGGTACAAATAGGGCATGTGGGGGAGGTGGCAGGGTTGGGGTTGTTAGCATAGGGCATCTTCCAGCGATAGGCAAGCTTCTTGTTCCACAGTCGGCCCCATCTGGCCTTGAGGATGCAGAACTTAGTTTTGTGGGTGATGTGAGAGGATGTCCAGAATTTATTGCTGGAGTGGGGTAGATGCAAGGGGGTGTTATCAGCCCAGGTGGTGGCATATATGCCTTTGAGGGGATGTTGTCCGAGGTGGCAGCTAGTGGGAAGGTTAAGACTGATCCCGTTGGTGAGGTTAGGTGCTAAGGCTCGTGGGGGAGTTGTGCCAAGAGGTGTGCAGGGGGGTTGGACAGTGGGCCAATAGGTGTTGTGGCGGGGTTGTTCTCCAGTGGTGTATCGTACAGATGCTGGGTTGGTGGCTGCATTGCGTGCTAGTGCATCTGCTCTATCATTGCCCAATAAGCCAGTGTGTGAGCGTACTTTGCAGAGGGTAGTGTGTGATCCTGCCAGAATGCGTTGGACAAGGTGAGTGCGGATAGAATGCAGGAGTTCAGAGTGAAGAGAACGTGTAGAGGTAGTAGGATCTTGAATCATTTTGTTAATGAGTTGGAGTGAGCAGAGGCTGTCAGTGTGCAGGGTGAGGTCAGTATTATAGTCAATGCGTGCTATGGCTTGATGGATGGCCACTAATTCAGCCCGGTTGTTAGTTCTGGTGGCGCCTTGGCCTCCTGGGTTAATGGAATAGCTCATACCAGCCACAGGTATGTAGACCCCTGCACCTATTTTGCTGGGGGTGCCAGGGGCTCCCTTGATCAGGCTGCCATCAGTATAGACCTGCAGACCTAGGGTAGGTATGGCTGGGTAGTGGCAGGGGTAGATAACTGTGGGGAGCAGAGGGGGGCAGTGGTGGGTGGTAGGCTGCCAGGGCAGGGTAGTGAGGGATTTAAGAGTCCTGGGGTAGGTGATTTGTGTGTCTGAAGAGGTAAGGGTAGGATGTGCAGGGAGGTTATGTGGTTCCCAGTAGGGTGAGATGCTGAGCATGTGCTGTGACCAGATGTCTTTGAACCCCTGGAGACGGTTTAGGTATTCAGGTTGGCTGCTTGGGTTGCTGATGATGAGAATGTGGAGCTTGTGGGAGGAGGTAGGGTTGTGATGTTTGCCCCCTAGCCAGGTTTCAGAGGTGCTGTAGATTTCAGAGAAAGGTCTGGAGTCCACGTGATGGATTCAGGGGTGGTGCAATAGTTTCTTGTAGGGGGCATTATAGTTGTCTGGGATGAGTAAGACAGTGCATGTTGGGATGTGTTGTGCTTCTGCGTGGTCAGCACTGGCTAGAGCCCACCTGAGTGCCTTGTGTGCATCGGTGACGGAGGTAGGGATGTCCACCAGTGATCCCCCTGTCCATATGCTGTGGAAGAGATCCCCGTTGGCTCCAAAGAGCTGGTCAGCTGGGTTCATGGAGGAAAATTCTTCATAGGCAGAATCTAGGTTGAGTGGGGTAGCAGTGCGGTGATGGGTGATGTTGAGGTGTAGGTTAGCTTGATGCAGGGCTGGGGGAAGAGTGTAGGTGGAGGCAGGGGTGTCCTTGTGTCTGGTGTATAGGGCTGCAAGGTCAGGTAGGAATCCTCCTTGTGTGAGTTGGTTCCAAGTTGAAGGGCGTGTAGTTGTATTGTATTCATAGTGTGTGTGGAGGGAGGTGAGAAGGGTGTTGGTACTATGACCCACACATTTCCCGGTGGGGTTATAGAGGAATGTAGTGTCTGCATGCGTGTGGGTTTGATGGCCTTCTGAGCCAGTGAGGATGCCAGTTTGGGCTGTGTGTTTGAGTGGTGATTGGATGTCCCAGGTAGGGTTTCGGTCATGAGTGTCTATGTGAAGAAGTTTGTGGACAAGGGCATGGTTATCAGCGTTGAAGCCAGGTGTAGTGGCCCATTGTCCCTGTTGCTGGGAGTTAGTAAGGTGGGAGTCTCTTCTGGGGTTAAGATGGGTTGTGGTGGTGGGTGTGTCTTTGAAGGCCTGGAGAAGGGTGTCATAGGTGGATTGGCCCAGCATAGTGATGAGGTGGGTGGTGTGGTATGGTTGTGGTTTACAGTGGACCTCAGAGGTGGTGGGAGTAATTGGGTTACTGTGAAGGATAGTGTAACCAATTTGGGTGTATTGACTGATATGGTCGTTGTGCATGGTGATGGGGGCCCATTGGAGGTGGGCAGTGGTGGTGATGCTGGTGTCCCTAGTGTCCATGGTCCGTTTGCTGCGCCAGCTGGTGATGCTGAGGGTTTGTACTGGTTACCATAGGTGAGGTGAAGGAGACGGGTAGGGGGGGATGGGGATCCAGGGGTAGGGTGGAGCATTGCTGCCTTGAGAAGATCAGGGTTGGAGACCTTAGTGATGTTGTAGTGCTTAAAGAAGGGCTTGGCTGGGCCGCGGATGATGGCCTTGCAGAGGTGAAGGCGGGATGCCCAGGTTGTCGCGGCTTCATTGTTGCCCCATGCTTTACCGTAGTGGTCGACGTTGGCGTTCCATTCGGCTGTGGAGTTGCAGGTGGTCCACGCCCACCATTGTTCCCCGCTGAGGTCTCGGAGAGGGTCTGCTGTGTAGTCCGCTTCCTTGACAGGAGGTTGCGCTCGGCTGGTGGGGTAGCGCTGAGTGGGGGTGGAGGCCGGGCGGGCGACAAACATGTTCTGCGCATCGGCTGACGGTTTGGGTGGGATGGTGTATGACGAGGTAAGTTGTCGCTGCGGTAATGGAAGAGGGTTGGCATGGCTGAAGGAGGGGAGCAGGTCGGGGCTGTTGCCAGTGAGGTGTGCTGTAAGGAGGTTGAGGGAGCGCCGATGGTGCTTTGTGACTTTGCCCTGTGTGATAAGAGGGAGATCCGTGGTAGTGATAAGGTGAGTGCCTGCTGGAGTAATCAGGTCGTGGTATGTATAGATCCCTAGATCGTGGAAGGGAGTCACAAGGGAGACAGGGATGTGAGCAGGTTGAGGGAGTACTGATTGGATGTTGAGCTTATCCAGGAGTTCTGTGTCATTCCAGGTAATTTGGATGTTTGAATGGTCTAGGAGTTGAAGTTGCCGGGCAAGAGATGAGTATTGGAGGAGTTTGGGAGAGAGAGAGGTTGGAGTGAGAGTGTGGAAAGTTTTGAAGGTTTTAGTGAGGAGAGATTTGGTTAGTATGCCCAGGCGTCCAGTGTCATTCATGGCGTGGGTGAGGGCAGAGGCAGTAATTTGTGTGTATTCAGTGAGGAGAGAGGGGATCCCTAGGCCTGCCTCTGTTTTGGGCAGGTGTAGTGCCCTAGTGGGGAAGGACATGGGAAGGCTGCTGCACAGTTTGACTGTCTTAAGTACTGCTTTATCTATAATGTGGATGTCTGTGAGAGAGAAGGGGGCTACGATCATAGGGTATTAGATGGCTGCTCTGATGCATACTCTACACCTATCTGGTTGCATTCAGCTTGTGGTCGTGTCTGCATTGGGTTCTTGCCCTAACCTGCAGACACTAGACCTGTCTGGTTGCAACCAGCTTGTGGACATATCTGCATTGGGTTCTTGCCCTAACTTGAAGATACTAGTCCTGTCTCGTTGCGACCAGCTTGTGGACGTGTCTGCATTGGGTTCTTGTTCAACTTTGCAGACCCTAGATTTGTCAGGTTGCACCAAGCTTGTGGACGTGTCTGCATTGTTTTCTTGCCGTAACCTGCAGGCACTGAACCTGTTTGCTTGCAACAAGCTTGTGGGTGTGTCAGCATTGTGTTCTTGCCCTTATCTGAACTTGTCCGGATGCGACAAGGTTGAGGATGTTCGGGACCCCCCCAATCCTAAGCCCCCAGGCACTCGTTTCACTTTTTTCAACGGTTTCGGGGCCAATGACTAAATAATAGATGATGAATTGCTTGCGCCTCCCCAAATTCTTCCCCTAGATAGACGTGAACAACTAATTGTATTTGTTATTTATTTTATTTATTCATTTATTATGATGGGCGCACACCAAGGTAGGCACGTGTAAGAAAAGCCATATTTAACCTTTTTATTCATCATAATTTCCGTATATTGCCACCGATCACAAGAACTAAGTTTTCCTATCAATAAACTTGGTCCGATCCAGGAGTAAAAAACAAAATGTTGACCCCTAATGCCTAAAAACCTGAGGGCTGACCCCACCCCACCCCACCCTCTCCTTAAAATTGAATAAGAGGCAGAAATTATATACGAATAATGGGTCACACAACTATTACGGCGCACACAAAGGCATCCTCAGAATTCCTAGACAGGGACTGTGTGATAGTCAAAATACTCACCCCTTCACCCACCCATCCACACCACCCATATTCACCCACATTATCCACCCACCCATACATCTCCGTCTATCCATGAGTCTTTAGGGGTGCCAATTAACTGCCATTGTCAACACAATCTCAATGTTGGTCTCAGAATGTCATTTGGAGGTCTGAATAAAAAGATAGACCCCCCCCCCCCCCCCCCCCCCCCCCCCCCCCCCCCCTTCAAATGATGTGCTCAGAATAACCTGAAAATTAGCTCAAAACATAGCCATGTATCATGCCATTATCACTATTTCAGCAGAAGAAGAAAATGGATCGGCATTAGCTGGGCATTATAATAATTGTGGAGGCCGGGTCAGTGGTCACCTCCTGCACAACATGCATGCACAAAAAACACAGGATAAGTGGATAACATGTGACAGTACGTAGAGTGGCTCCTCCTGCTGAACTAGTGATGAGATGAGTTCTGTGATGAGCGTGCCCATTGATCGTGTAATGATTTATTCCTTGCCCATACCTGGAATACCGGTGTCTCCTTCATATGCGGTATGAATGAACCCACAAGTCGAAACCCCCCTCTCATCTTCTACAAAACCGGAGTCACCGGCATTACAAAATAAGCGCTTTGTTCACGTTTACATTTTCCTGATAATAATGATTTTACTGCCGAAGACGGCGAGCAGCCAAATTGCTGGCTGAAGCTATGTAACCAAGTTCAAGTTCAAGTTCAAAGCAAGTTATTACCGGGCATGATTTCGATATATATTAGTAGGATATGGCGATGCTCGATTCCTCGAATCCAGCGTTTTCAAATTCCCCTTTTTGTCTGATTTTGACTGTTTTCTTAGCCTTTATTAGTTTTACATTTAGTTAGATGTTCTAACTTGACACCATAGTTGATAATCTGAAACTTATCAAACCCGATATATATTAGTAGGATATTCGAGCAAGAGCTTCGTCGTTTTCATTTTCTATGGGTTTTATTGCAACTTGCGAAATATCAAGTTTACAGTTTACAAAAAAAACTGATTTTTTGTTATCAAATATTTCCAGCCAACCCTGGGTTGCTCAACGACTTCCAATGCCGAGTCCCCCTAATACATCCACATGATCAAAGTCCGCCAGATCACCTGCCCTAGACAAGGCTTTAAACTGTCTATTCCGCTTAGTGCGCTCCCTGTTTTCTGCACGTACGGCACGGGGGGACTTGGAAGTGGAAGACGGTGAGCAGCCTAGGGTTGGCTAGAAAAACAAAAAACCACTCCTATTTATTGTGCAAAAAATCACTCCTATTTATTCTGGTCAACCTAAAACAAGCAAATACAAAAAACGGCGAGTACAAAATATGTATAAACTCATCGACCATTTTGTCCAACTCTATATACCTGAACTACCGTTTCGGCGAATGACTCAATGGTAGATCATTTGCTGACCAACAGAGGTGCTGGCTTCGAATCCATACATACAGGTGCGCTTAATAAGTGTTCGTGGTCGCTGTCAGCCGCCACGGAAGCTTTGTCCAGGTAAAGTAGCAGCCCGTTCTCTACCGCCGTACAATGTTACTCCCTTAACACCACGCCATAAAAGGCGTTATCATTATGGTTTGTTTTCTTAGTCCACACGTATGACCAAAGATGGATTGAGGTCGTTGAGAGGATGTACACCCCACGTTGTTCTCCCTAATTATGATTGGTGGAGGAGATATTGGCCTTGCAAGCTTTGAGGAGTTTGTGGTGGTGGTAGTGGTAGTGGTGGTGGTGGGGGGGTGGGGGGGGGGGGGGGGTCGGGGGGGGGGTGGGGGGGGGGGCAAAACTAAACTCCCTAGCGTAGGGTCCAGACAAGAACTTCTTGGAGCCCCCCTGGAGCTCATACCGTATATAAATAAATATATACTCATGTATACCACATATTGTGCATCCCAGAGCGGTACAAAAATATGAATACAAAGTACGCATAACTAGTTATTGCGAAGAGTGAGGTTGAGGGGGGTAGCCCGTTTGCTTGCACAGGGGGCAACCACCAACGGTTCAATACATGAATAAATGATCCGACTTATAAGTCATTAAGAGGCGTGAGGTTGAGGGGGGCAGCCTGTTTGCTTGCACTGGGGGCAACCACCAGCGGAACAAAAGTACATTCTGGCAGCTCTTTCTTGCATCCACTGTGTCTGTCATTAGCACCTTCTAGACAGCTCCCTTTTCCCGTCCTGGGGCCTAACCTTGAAGCTAGCTAATACATATGAAAGCTGACATGAAGGGCGTTCCATTGCAGGGAGCTGCAAGCTTTGGGCTTGACCCATTGGCTGGCCAACGGAGCTGGTCGGAAGCTACCATGTGTAGGGAACGGCAACTAATAATAGTGTTTGAAAAACTAATATTAACTAATATTATTGTAGTGCCACAATAATATTGGTTTATCAAATTCTGGTGAGACAGCTTGCCTGTCTAATATTAACTAGCATTCACTAATATGATTCATTCACTAATATTAACTAACTTAGCTTGTCCCTAACCATGTGTGTCCCCAGAAGAAGCAGTGCCTTTATCACAGAGCCCCAGTCGCGTTGCTCATCAGACGTCCATACAGCCACTGTATGATGGTTCTGAAAGCATCATCCTTGACAGGGTATGCCTTCCTGGGCCGCAATGGGTGTGAGGACTGTATCCAGTCCTCTGAGGCCTTGCCCTTGTAGTTAGCCAAGAACTCGGTTCGCAACTGATTCCGGTGCAGTGGTCCGCTGGCATAAGCGAACCTGTGCCAGACTTTCGATAGCTGCTGCTGCATCTTCTCAACCTGGGCATCAGTGATAGCACTCAAGATGTCCGGCGTGCGTGCGATGTCACTCTCGTTGATACGGATGCTGAACTTGCTCCAGTCCAAGACGGACTCGAACACTGCGTGGACATTGTCCATGATGACAAAGGGGATGCAGCCGTGCAGGATAGCATCTTCGGCACGTGCAGACCAACCATCACCTAAGAGAGAGGGAGTAGAATAATGGACAGAATAATTGAAAGTTTAATCATCATTGTCGGCGTTTATAAGGGGTCCCACCTCCTGGGGTCAAAAAAGGGGGGAAAGTGTTCATGATGACGAAGGGGATGCAGCCGTGGAGGATAGTATCCTCGGCGCATGCAGACCAAGCATCACCTGAGAGAGAAGGAGAAGGACATTTGACATTGCATAATAATTGAAAGTTCGACAATAATTGTCAGCGTTTAGAAAGGGTCCCTGCTCCTGGGGTCAAAAAATAAAAGAAACAAACAAGTAATGTTCATGATGAAGGGGATGCAGCCGTGGAGGCTAGCATCCTCAGCGTGTGCTGACCAACCATCCCCTGGGGAAGAAGAGGGAGGAGAGTTCACAGCGTAAACAAGGGGTCCCACCTCATGGGTTGGGGTGGAAAAAAGAAAAAGAAAAACTGCGTGGACATTGTCCATGATGACAAAGGGGATGCAGCCGGGGAGGATAGCATCTTCGGCACGTGCTGACGAACCATCACCTAAGAGAGAGGGAGTAGAATAATGGACAGAATAATTGAAAGTTTAATCATAATTGTCGGCGTATATAAGGTGTCCCACCTCCTGGGGTCAAAAAAGGGGGAAAAGTGTTCATGATGACAGAGGGGATGCCGGATGCAGCCGTGGAGGAAAGCATCCTCGGCGCATGCAGACCAACCATCATCTGAGAGAGAAGGAGAAGGACAATCGACAGTGCATAATAATAATTGCCAGTATAATAATCATTGTCAGCGTACACAAGGGGTCCCGCCTTCTGGGATGAAAACCCTTCCAATACATTGTGTTGTTATTGCAACACGTCGCCAATTTGGCGACGCTCAGTCACTCAGGTGTAACAGTTTTGCCTGAAATTCGAAAAACAAACTGAGAATTGTAACATGGTTTCCACCCAACTCTGGCCTGCTCACCGCCCTCCAATTGTTAGTCCTCCTGTGCGATACCCACAGAAAGAAAGGAGGTGGATAATAATTATTGCGCAGTTTAGACCCTACTCTGGCCTGCTCACCGCCCTCCGCTTGTTAGTCCCTCCAGTGTGATACCCACGGAAACCAACACAATAAATGGGCCCAGTTTATCAGTGCTCGTTTTCGCTTTAGCCCCTCAAAGGAGCAAGGACGGGGACAGCATGTCAACCCAACCATGAAGGGAGAAAGGAAGGGGACAGCATGTCAACCCAACCATGAAGGGAGAAAGGAAGGGGACAGCATGTCAACCCAACCATCAAAGAGTCAGGAGGTGACCCCCACCCCACCCCACCCCACCCCCCACACACACCTCCCCTTTCTACCCCCGCCCCCCCCACCCCCCACCCCCTGCACTCCCAATTCCTAACAATATACATATGAGGAGCTTACCAGGAGCAACCAAGGAGAACTTGGAGCACATAAGATGAATGCCATAATCGCCTTCATGCATCCTCTTAGTGCCAATGTATATTTGCTACCTCTCAATGGTTACCGGCTTGCCCTCCCTCCCTCCCTTTTTTTATGCCCCCCCTCTCCCCTTTCTACTCCCGGCCCCCCCCCCACCCCCGCACTCCCAATTCCTAACAAAACACATATTAGGAGCTTACCAGGAGCTACCAAGCAGAACTTGGAGCGCATGAGATGACTGCCATAATCGCCTTCATGCATGCTCTTAGTGCCAATGTAAATTTGCTACTTCTCAATGGTTACCGGCTTGCCCTCCCTCCCTACCCTTTCTAGCCCCCCCCACCCACCCACCCACCCACACACACACACACACACTCCTCACCCTTTCTACCCCCCCCCCCCCCCCCCACACACACACACCACACCACACACACATACCTCCCCTTTCTACCCCCGCCCCCACCTACCCACCTCCCACCCCCGCACTCCCAATTACTAACAATACACACATGAGGAGCTTACCAGGAGCTACCAAGCAGAACTTGGAGCGCATTAGATGACTGCCATAGTCGCCTTCATACATACTCTTCGTGCCAATGTATATTTGGTACTTCTCACGCCACCCCTGCTCTGCAGACAACTTGTACAACGTTTGTCGAATACGTCGGCTGTACTGATACTCCCTGTTCAAGCCAACATCCCCTCTGAAGTACAGCAGTACATCTCTTTTCTGCAGGGGGGCTCCCACTAATGGGGAACGCTTGAAATGCATCGGTGCTTTGAAAGCCGGGATGACCAGATCCTTCTGGGGGTCGTAGCATGGATGCTTGGGGCTCTGATATACAATCCGCCAATCCTCGTTCTGGTAGCCTGGTAGGTGAGGTAGGTACGAGGAAGGTAGGTTAAGTAGGTTAGGTCTGACATTAGGATAGGAATGGGTCGGTGCCTCGAAGGCCGGGATGACCAGATCCTTCTGAGGATTGTAGCATGGATGCTTGGGACTCTGATAAATGCTTCGCCAATCCTCGTTCTGGTAGCCTGGTAGGTGAGGTAGGTGAAAGGAAGGTAGGTTAGGTAGGTAAGGTATGAGATTAGGACAGAAATGCGTCCTTGCTTTGAAGGCTGGGATGACCAGCTCCTTCTGGAGGTCGAAGCATGGATGCTTAGGGCTCTGATATATATTCCGCCAATCCTCTTCTGGTAGCCTGGTAAGTGAGGTAGGTACGAGGAAGGTACGTTAGGTAGGTTAGGTATGAGATTATGATTGAAATGCGTCGGTGCTTTGAAAGCTGGGATGACCAGATCCTTGTGGGGGTCGTAGCACAGATGCTTGGGGCTCTGATATACACTCCGCCAATCCTCGTTCTGGTAGCCTGTTAGGTGAGGTAGGTAAGAGGAAGGTAGTTAAGGCAGGTCCGAGGAAGGTAGGTTAGGTAGCTAAGGTATGAGATTGGGATATAAATAATTTAATCTATTGGGAGACTAGAAGATTGGAACCTGAATCATATAATATAATGGGAGATTAGGATGAGAAGAATTTAATATATTGGGATGGGAATAATATAAAAGATTGGGAGATTAGGATAGGAATAATATAATATATTGGGAGATTAGAAGATTGGGATAGGAATAATATAAAAGATTGGGAGATTAGGATAGGAATAATATAATATATTGGGAGATTAGAAGATTGGGATAGGAATAATATAAAAGATTGGGAGATTAGGATAGGAATAATATAATATATTGGGAGATTAGAAGATTGGGATAGGAATAATATAAAAGATTGGGAGATCGGAGAGGAATACTATAATATCCTCTGGGGAATCAGAAGATTGGGCTAGGCCTATTACCAGCTTGGGCGCTTGGCTAGGCACTCCTATACTATCTTGGGCGCTTCCCGCTTGGGCACCTCGGACTCCGCTCTCCCGCATTGGGCGCTTCTGCTCGCCCCGCTCACTCTATTTGGGAGCTTCTCCGTTTGGGCTCGCCTCCTCGACCCGCTTGGGCGCTTCGGCCTCGGCTCCTCTCATCTCTTGGGCGCTTGCCGCTTGGGCTCGGCCTCCTCTCCCCGCTTGGCGCTCGGCTCGGCCTCCTCTCCTTCTTGGGCGCGTGCGCCTCTGGGCTCGGACCTCCTCTCCTCTCTTGGGGCGTTACCGGCTGCGCCCTCCGCTGTCTTGGTCGCTCGGCGCGTCGGCTCCGGCCTCCTTGCTTAGTTCGGCGCTCAGGATCAATGTGTCGGTAGGATGAACTAGATTTTCTTTTCAGCTACCAGCAGCAGCTTCTGGGCAGATCCCCTGGCTTGCTACACAGCCAACCTTAAAGCAACGCAGCTGACACAAGTGGGGGCTTAGCCCAGCGGCTGGCTCAGGGAGCTGGCTAGAAGCTGCTGCTCGTAGCCAAAAAAAAGCTTATGGAGATAAGGATATTACCTGGCCATTTGGAGGTTGGCCCCATTGCAAGAAATCGGGCTGGCCCCCTCAACCTAATGCCTCCTAATAAGGCGTACTACTTATTTATTTACCTGGCCATGTTATGTATGTATGTTACAGTCCAGGGGTAGGCCAAATAGGCTAGTGGGACTTGCCCAACCGTGACAGGAAGGGCTAAAAGGAAAAGGCATTGATGAACTGAACCTTAAATAATTAAATAATCGTACTATTTATTTCTGTTCTTATTTACCTGGCCATTTTATGTACCGTATGTATGTTACAGTCCAGGGGTAAGCAAAATAGTATGAAGATACTTGCCCAACTGTGACAGGAAGGGCTAAAAGGAAAAAGCATTGATGAACTGAAGCCCAACCAATTGTGCTAATTCATTTCTTTACCTAGCCATGTTCTGTTTGTATGTTGCAGTCCAGGGGTAGGCCAAATAGGCTAATAGGACTTGCCCAGCCGTGGCAGGAAGGGTTAAAAGGAAAAAGCATTGATAAACTGAACCCCAAACAACCGTACAATTAATTTCTGTACTTATTTACCTGGTCACGTTTCAGTCACCGAGACGTTGTCTGGAACATTAATCATACAATTGTGCTGAGGGTTGTAGCCATGGGCGTCTGTACATAAGATGTTTCTGATGTAATGAGCCATGTTTGGATTTGTTTCTGCCAGGGTCGAAATTGAGTACCCCCCCCCTACGGGTCCAACGTTTGGGGCATGGTACTAGCACACTTTTTGTTTTGCCTCCTCCCGTACCTGGCCATGTCAAATTGAGTACCCACCCCCCCTCCCACCCCCTCCCACCCACCCACACCACTGGCCATGTCAAATTGAGTACCCACCCCCCCTCCCACCCCCTCCCACCCACCCACACCACTGGCTATGTCAAATTGAGTACCCCCCCTCCCACCCACCCACACCACTGCCTATGTCAAATTGATTACCCCCCTCCCACGCCCTCCCACCCACCCACACCACTGGCCATGTCAAATTGAGTACCCCCCCTCCCACGCCCTCCCACCCACCCACACCACTGGCCATGTCAAATTGAGTACCCCCCCCCCCTCCCACCCCCTCCCACCCACCCACACCACTGGCCATGTCAAATTGAGTACCCCCCCTCCCACGCCCTCCCACCCACCCACACCACTGGCCATGTCAAATTGAGTACCCCCCCCTCCCATCCCCTCCCACCCACCCACACCGCTGGCCATGTCAAATTGAGTACCCCCCCTCCCATCCCCTCCCACCCACCCACACCACTGGCCATGTGAAATTGAGTACCCACCCCCCCTCCCACCCACCCACCCACCCACCAGGTCCAACGTTTTGGGCACGGTACTAGCACACGTTTTGTTTTGCCCCCTCCGGTACCTGGCCATATCAAGGGCGCCCAGTAATTTTCTGGAGCCCAGCCGGAGGCCGACTGGTGGTCCAGGTCCATTCGACCCCAGTGTGTTCGCAGGATAGAGTTCATGTAGATCTGACTGGGCGCATAGCAAGCACCCTCATCACGAGCCGTGAGCCAAATATTGTCCCACCCTTTCTCCGATTCCACCAAGTTTCGTTTTTTTCTGCCAAGGTTGAAATTGAGTGCCCCTTCCCCTTCCCCCCCCCAGTCCAACGTTTTGGGCATGGTACTTGCACTTTTTTGCCCCCTTCCGTACCTGGCCATGTCAAGGGCGCCGAGTAATTATCTGGAGCCCAGCCGGAGGCCGACTGGTGGTCCAGGTCCATCCGGCCCCAGTGTGTTAGCAGGATCGAGTTCATGTAGATCTGACTGGGCGCATAGCAAGCACCCTCGTCGTGTGCCATGAGCCAGATATGGTCCCGCCCCTTTCTTCGATTCCACCAGGGGTATGTCCGCTGGATCCAGTGCTTCACTTCAAGCATCATGTTAGCGGCATGCATCGTCCTTCGATTAGGGTCGGGTGCGTAGTACCAGGGGTGGTCTGCCCAGCCTGTTTGTATGTACGTATGTACGAAGGCATGTGTGTATGTGTGTAAGCATGTGTGTATGTTCGTAAGCATGTGTGTATGTGTGTAAGCATGTGTGTATGTGTGTAAGCATGTGTGTATGTTCGTAAGCATGTGTGTATGTGTGTAAGCATGTGTGTATGTTCGTAAGCATATGTGTATGTACGTAAGCATGTGTGTGTGTATGTTGTTAAAGTCCAAGGGTAGATGTTAGCTGCATGCATCGTCCTTCGGTTAAGGTTCGGCGCATAGTACCAGGGGTGGTCTGCCCAGTCTGTGTGTATGTACGTCAGCATGTGTGTATGTACAAAAGCAGGTGTGTAGGTGTATGTTGTAACAATCCAGGATAAGATGTTAGCTGCCTGCATCGCTTTGTATTAGGGGCCAGCGTATAGTACCAGGGGTGGTCTGCCCAGCCTTTACGTATGTACGAAAGCATGTGTGTATTTGTATGTTGTTTCAGTCCAGAGGTAAGTCAAATAGGCGAAAGGGACTAGCCCAACCATGACAGGCGGGGCTAAAACGAAAAAAACTGATGAAATGAATCCAAAACAATCACTTTACCGTTTGAGGCCTTGAGTTCTTGCTATAGTGAACATGTAATTAGACGTTGGGGGGACGAGAAGAAGAAAAACTCCAGACAGGGCTAAAAAGTTGAAATATTAATGAAGGGGGCGGGGACGGGGGGGGAGGGGGGGGGACCCCATGAAATCAACTATAAGTTAGCTCATCTGACAGCACATTATCAATTTTTCACATTACATCAGTAAAACCCCATAACATATAGTGGAACCAGAGAAAACATAACATTTCAGCTTCCCATAGCCAGCCCATAACCAGCCAGCCAGCCTAGCTGGGTGGTCTCAAAGGAGTGCTGAAAATCAATCAAGATCATGACGAGATAGTTCACTGAGCATATTGGATATCTAATATCTTTGAAGACGGCAGCTTTTGATGGCAAGTCGACAACCTTGACTTGAGAGACGTTGTGAACCCCTTGTACTGCTGTACTACACCAGGGTACTTCAGGAGGACCCCCAGCTCTGCTGCCTGAGACGCAACACATTGTATTGCCTGCGTCCTGCGACGCAACGGACCCTTCCTTCTGGTCAACGGACCCTCCCCAAGTTGCGTCCTGCGATGCAACGGACCCTTCCACGTTTGCGACGGAGGACGCAGCGTCCTGAACATCCCTGCTTGAGAGACGGTGTGAACCCCTCGAGCATTACCCCTCATTCAGCCTCATCCCACATGGTCGCGATACAAGTGATGATAACGCCTGGTGGGGCGTGGGATTAAGGGAGCCCTGTCTTACGGTGGTAGGGAACGGGCTGCTACTTTACCTGGACAAAGCTACCATGGCGGTTGACAGCGACCGCGAACACTTAAGCTCACACGTGGGGATTTGAACCCGGCACCTACGTTGTTCTAGGAGCTCTGCCACTGAGCCATGTCTCATGCTGAATGGATGATAATTTTAAGGATGGATGATAATTTGATTGTGCGATTCTAATCGTATTTTGTACTTCAAAGGAATCAGGATTCTTGACCAGTCTCGTGCTGGAGTCTTTACCAATCAACTCAGCTTCAATTTTCAATTTCACAAAAAGCATTTTTCTATCCTCAGAATATAGAATACATTTGAACATGAAATAAATCGCATCTTCTACCACTCTTCTACCATCAACCTCCATATGCCTTCAAACCCATGTAAAAGTATTTTCTCCTGAAGTACAAAAACATTACGTACGTTTGAATACGTTTATATGCATATGTTTAAACATATGTACGTTTATATATTTATAAGGCTTCTAAAAATAAAAATATATGTTTGCTTCCCAACCCTAATCATATCACAACACCTGCAAGCACTGTTTTTTGGCGGATCCCCCTCTTTAAGGGGGCGGGAGCCCCCAGGGTTACCCCGTTGTCCGTTTGACCGTCCGACCGCCCCCCCTAGACGAAGCCTGGCACGTCAGCCAACGGTCTCGTAACTAACTCGCTTCTGTTACCACCTGTCGCTCTGTTGGGAACACTCCCCGCCAATTTGTAGCGTAGCTTGCGACGCTGCATATAACTTTTTCTTTTTGGATATGAGCAGCAGCTTCTAGGCAGCTCCCCTGGCAGGCTAATCAGCCAAACCTAAAACAACCTAGTGCACCTTTCAGCTGTCGAAAGCAGCTTTCTAGGGCTGTTGAAATTGTGAGACTTAGCCCTGTGGCTGGCCCAGGAAGCTGCGTAGATGCTGCTGCTAATAGCCGAAGATTCGTTCAAAGATTCAAAATCCCAATTGTGAGCTGTAAGGCGTAGTCTTGCTATGCATTTAATATCATCCATACTACTTAATAACTGAGTGTACGTGGAAGCATAATGACTATCATATGACATCACCCAATGCGTATAACTAATTGTTTCAATACCGTCTCTTTGGTTGTCACCAAGTTTCCTGGGGTTCCGTGAGCTTATTTGCACTTTATAGTGAGAAAAGAAAGAAAAAATCGACTGAACCCCGAACGATTGCTTTACCGACGAAGGCCCTGAGTTTATGCTACAGTGACAATTCAATTGTGCGTCTCTCAACTAAGACCGGCCACATTAAGCACGTGATGTACACGGGAACCGAACGATCACTTTACCAACGTAGGCCCTGAGATCGTGCTAATTTAATCATTTAATTGATAATTTAATTGTGTGATCCTCACCTAAGACAGGCCACATTAGACACGTGATGTACACGGGCACGTAGAAGAAGTCAGCTTCCTCTGGGTCGAAGGTCCTGTGGGATGTCATGAGCATCATCTCGTGCAGGTAGGTCTCAATGCTGTAGGTGTTCCCTAAAGTGTGGGTGTGGGGGGTGGGTATGGGTGAGAGTGTGGATGTGGGTGTAGGTGTTACCTAAAGTGTGGGTGTGGGGGGTGGGTATGGGTGAGAGTGTGGGTGTGGGTGTAGGTGTTACCTAAAGTGTGGGTGTGGGGTGTGGGTATGGGTGAGATTTGGGGGGTGGGTGTAGGTGTTACATAAGTGTGTTGTGGGGTGTGGTATGGGTGAGAGTGGGGTGTGGGTTGTTTTAAAGGTGTTACTAAAGTGTGGGGTGGGGTTGTGGGTATGGGTGAGAGTGTGGGTGTGGGTGTAGGTGTTACGTAAAGGGTGGGTGTGGGGTGGTGGGTTGGTGAGAGTGTGGGTGTGGGTGTAGGTGTTACCTAAAGTGTGGGGTGGGGTGTGGGTTAGGGTGAGAGTGTGGGTGTGGGTGTAGGTGTTACCTAAAGTGTGTGTGGGGTGTGTGGGTGTAGGTGAGGGTGTAGGTGTTACCTAAAGTGTGTATGTGGGGTGTGGGTGTTGGTGAGGGTGTAGGTGTTACCTAAAGTGTGTGTGTGGGGTGTGGGTGTAGGGTAGGGGCTAGGTGTACATGAAAGGTGTATGTGGGGTGTGGGTGTAGGTGAGGGTGTAGGTGTTACCTAAAGTGTGTGGGGGGGGTGTGGGTGTAGGTGAGAGTGTGGGTGTGGGGCGTGCACAACAAAAAAATATCCTCTAAGAGAACCTGTGTGAGGACATTAGCATCATCTCGTGAAGGTAGGTCTCAATGCTACAGGTGTAACCTTAAGTGTGGGTGGGGTGTGTGGGTATGGTATCACAACATCACTTCATTACTTCATTACTTCATTACTTCATTACACCATACCTCCAATCACTACATCACGCCATGCCTCCAAATTACACCACTACATCACTACCTCACTACATTACACCATACCTCCAATCACTACATCACGTCATGCCTCCAAATTACACCACTACATCACTACCTCACTACATTACACCATACCTCCAATCACTACATCACGTCATGCCTCCAAATTACACCACTACATCACTACCTCACTACATTACACCATACCTCCAATCACTACATCACATCATGCCTCCGAACTACACCACTACATCACTACCTCACTACATTACACCATACCTCCAGTCACTACATCACATCATACCACCAAACTGCACCACTACATCACTACCTCACTACATTACACTATACCTCCAATCACTACATCACATCATACCACCATACTGCACCACTACATCACTACCTCACTTCATTACACCATACATCCAATGGCTTCATCACACCATACCTCCGAACAACACCACTTCATCACTACCTCACTACAATAAATCATACCTCCAATCACTACATCACATCATACCTCCGAACTACAGGAATACATCACTACCTCACTACATTACACCATACCTCCAATGGCTTCATCACATCATACCTGAAAACTACACCACTACATCACTACCTCGCTACATTACACCATACCTCCAATGGCTTCATCACACCATACCTCCGAACTGAAACACTTCATCACACCATACCTCCGAACTGAAACACTTCATCCCTACCTCACTACGTTACACCATACCTCCAATCACAACATCACACCATACCTCCTAACTACATACAGCAATACATCCCTACCTCACTTCATTACACCATACCTCCAATCACTACATCACATCATACCTCCTAACTACATACAGCAATACATCA
This sequence comes from Chlamydomonas sp. ICE-L, assembly GCA_013435795.1. Classification (NCBI taxonomy): domain Eukaryota; kingdom Viridiplantae; phylum Chlorophyta; class Chlorophyceae; order Chlamydomonadales; family Chlamydomonadaceae; genus Chlamydomonas; species Chlamydomonas sp. ICE-L. The sequence goes on from JACBWV010000730.1 coordinate 7,415,434, forward strand.
CTACCTCACTTCATTACACCATACCTCCAATCACTTCATCACACCATACCTCCAAACTACACCACTACATCACTACATCACTTCATTACACCATACCTCCAATGTTTACATCACATCATACCTCCGATGATCTCAGAATCATTGCTTGCTGTGAATTTGCGCCACATGCAGGCGTCCACATTCACTCTATACTGAAGCATGCGTGCGTTGTACTCCGCCGGCAAGTCATACACATAGATATACGGATGCGTTCTTTTAGGGGTCCCCCCCTTCCCTCGCTTTTCTCCACTGCCTGCACCCGAGACCTGGGCCAGTTTGCGGGCGTTGTCCACCACACCTGTGGCTTGGATAAGCAATGACTTGTTCTGGAAGCGATCAAGGGATGTGGGGGGCAGTCTGACTGCAGACCTAGACCAGGGCCGAGTGGAGTTCAACTGACTTCGCTCCAGAGGCATACCAGCCCGCTTGCGTGCACAATCTGTCCCGTACCATCCGTCGTGGCACTTGCAGAAGCCTTGCTCACACTCGCCATGACCTGAGCACTGCAAGGGGCATACGACTTCATGATGCAGGTTGCACCAGTCCCCGTGCAGGCCCTCTAGGGCACACGTACACCCCGGGTTGGAGGCACCTAAGAGCCCGGCATCCACCCAGCACCATCCAGCGGCACCATAGACCTGGTGGTACGGCATTTTCCCCCACTCAATCTTGTTACCCTCCATGTCCTCGCTGAGCTGGCACGGGGTTACTAAGGGCCTACCAGCCTGAAGGACATCCTTTGTCCCCGGCTCGCCCACAATGCGGCGGTACCTTGTGAAGGAGACAAGAAATGTGAAGTAAATTATCTGTACAGCACGATCTCCAGGCCCCCCGTCGTTTTAGATTCGTTGGGGTTCAATTCACCAGTGCTTGTTCCTCCAACTGCCTTTCCTGTTTTAAGGTTGGCATGTCCCTTCAGCTTATTTGGCTGCCCCGGGACACTACAAATACATACATACACCACTGAAAAACAGAACTTTCAATGCGTTAGCTGGCCTCTTTAGTCTTTCCACTTCACTTAAATTGTAAAACGTTATAAAATCGTTAGAAATCCTTACAAAGCCTTACAAAGCCTTACAAAGCCTTACAAAGCCTTACAAATCCTAATAAATCCTTACGAATCCTAATAAATCCTTATAAATCCTTGAATGATACACACCTGGAACTGCGCCCACAGTAGCACATGCCAACGTCATCGTCACAGTACCCATTGCACCGAGAACCAGTCCAGCCTGGAACCTTCCAATCCAGGTCTTCTTTGGTAAGCGGGTCGATGTGTGAGATGGGAATGCCATAAGGGTCGTCTGTTGTGCGGCGGCGGTTGGTGCAGGGACGCTTGTCTATCTCGCTGCAGTCCGCCCCCTTGTACCCAGCAGGGCAGAAGCATAGCCCTGTGCCGTGGGTAGGGGGAAGCTAGTCAGCACTTACCTGGTCAGCACTAGGGTGTAGGTGATTTAGGTTTAGGTGGGTTAGGTGTAGGTGGGTTAGGTGGTTTAGGTAAAGAAGTGCTGACAAGCTAAGTGCTGCCCTGCAAAGTTCTGTCCAGCTTCCCCCGACCCACTGTTTATTTTTTTACCGACGAGTAGCAGCTTCTAGGCAGCTCTTTTCACCCATCCTTGAAGCTAGTTGGTGCGTCTCAAAGCTGACATGACAGGCATTCAAATACAGCTGCAAGCTTTGGGCTTGGCACAGTTGCTGGCTAATGGAGCTGAATGGAAGCTGCCACACGTAGCCCAAAAATGAAATAGGGCCAACATGTGTCATGGTTGCAAACACCGACTTAGGTGCAGTTGGAGTAGGGTTTAGGTGGTTTAGGTTAACGTGGGTTGGGTGGTTTAGGAAAATAAGTGCTAACCAGGTAGGTGTGGGCCAGGTCAATGCTGACCAGATTTCCCCCACATATGTGTCGTGGTTGCAGACACCGACTTGGGTGTAGCTGGTGTAGGGTAAGGTGTTTAGGTTAGGTGGGTTGGATGGTTTAGGAAAAGAAGTGCTAGCCAGGTAAGTGCTGACCAGGGAAGTGCTTACCAGCTTTCCCACACCTGTGTCGTGGTTGCAGACACCGACTTGGGTGTAGCTGGTGGAGGGTAAGGTGGTTTAGGTTTAGGTGGTTTGGGTGGTTTAGGAAAGGAAGTGCTGACCAGGTAAGTGTTGACCAGGTAAATGCTGACCAGCTTCCCCCCACATATGTGTCGTGGTTGCAGACACCGACTTGGGTGCAGTTGATGTAGGGTAAGGTGGGTTAGGTTTAGGGGGGTTAGGAAAAAAAGGGCTGGCCAGTTAAGTGCTGACCAGCTTTCCCCTCCCTGTGTCGTGGTTGCAGACACCGACTTGGGTGCAGTTGATGTAGGGTAAGGTGGGTTAGGTTTAGGTGGGTAGGGTGGTTGGGAAAAGAAGTGCTGGCCAGCTAAGTGCTGACCTGCTAAGTGCTGGCCAGGTAAGTGCTGACCAGCTTTCCCCCCCCTGTGTTGTGGTTGCAGAAACCGACTTGGGTGTAGCTGATGTAGGGTAAGGTGGGTTAGGTTTAGGTGTTTTGGGTGGTTTAGGAAAGGAAGTGCTGACCAGCTAAGTGCTGGCCAGGTAAGTGTTGGCCAGGTAAATGCTGACCAGCCTCTCCCCACCCGTGCAGTGGTTGCAGACACCGACATGGGTGCAGTTGGTGTAGGTTAAGGTGGGTTAGGTTAAGGTGGTTTGGGTGGTTTAGGAAAGGAAGTGCTGACCAGGTAAGTGCTGACCAGCTTCCTCCCACTTGCATCATGGTTGCAGACACCGACTTGGGTGTAGTTGGTGCAGGGTAAGGTGGTTTAGGTTTAGGTGGGTTAGGGGGGCTAGGAAAAGAAGTGCTGGCCAGCTAAGTGCTGACCAGGAAAGTGCTGACCAGCTAAGTGCTGACCAGGTAAATGCTGACCAGCTTCCCTCCACCTGTGTTGTGGTTGCAGACACCGTCTTGGGTACAGTTGGTTTAGGGGTTAGGTAGTTCAGGTTTAGGTGGTTTGGATGGTTCAGGAAAAGAAGTGCTGTCCAGCTAAGTGCTGACCAGGGAAGTGCTGACCAGCTTTCCCCTACCTGTGTCGTGGTTGCAGACACCAACTTGGGTGCAGTTGCGCAGGCAGGGCAGGCTGCCTCTAGGTGGAGGTTTTGTGATGGCCTGGGATTCTTGTTGCAGGAAGGCTAGGCAGAAACCTCCCAGCACGAGTTCACACCGCCTCTCAGGTCCTGCTGTACCACCCTCGGATGGGGCTGTTTGTCCTGCTGGTGGGAGGTCTAGGGGAAGCTGTGCCGGAAGGTGGTACGTCTCAGTCTTTATCTGCTTAAGCTCTTCATCTAGCAGCAGTCTTCCTCGTGTCTCAGCCACCTCCTGCATGTCCCATGGATGATGAGGTGGGAACTCATCATCACCATCACCACCCCCATCAGCATGCAGGCATGATGCAAGTGCACAGAACACGGCAAATCCGCCTAGGCTCCTTGCGAGGCTGTGGCGCATCATGCTGCTATAGGACGACTCCCTGAAGTAGGATGTTGGATCTTGGGGGTCGCTGCGACTTGCAAGTGTGAGGCTCTTCAATCAGTATTCATCGTACTGCGAGGCTCTTCGATGCAGTCGGGGTTAGGAGGGTTGATAAACGTCTGTAGCATGCAGGTCTACGCGTAGATTTCGGAATGTCTGCGCGAATTACGCAAGTAGGGGGAATCGGGCTCAGATCTGAACGGAACTTGAATTTTGGTACATGGCTCCAGTCTATAAGACAATTAAGCCAGAAATATAAAATGTTGGGATGGGGTGGGATAGAAAGGGACGTTGGGCAGGAAAATATTGGGCGAACACGTTTGGCAGTTGGGAATTCAGGTAGCATGAGGTAGCGGTTTTATTTGTGTTGGTCGTGCAAGGGGCCTCCTCGCATGCCATGCCATGGAGGAGCCTTGTATCAACGTAATCGGACGAACTTCAATCGGACGAAACTCAAACCCTGTCCTGACAGCGTGGAGTTAACGGAAGGTGTATCTAATTCGCCCAGCCTGTCTCCTTCCTGGGAGATAGTTGTCCGAGCATTCCGCTCTTCTGCGATTGCTATTATTTCTTGCTTCGATCTCATATGCGCATCGTCTTAATATTCTCCTCTCATTCACCTGTATTTCCCTAATGTCCTCAACGGAGGACATGAACCAAGACGATGCGAAATCTCTATCAGATATTTAACACCGCACCCGAATTAAAAGCAAGATGTAGGCTCGAAAGCAAGAAGTCGACGCGAAAGAAAGATACTACGTGCGGCGAATGAGCGGATGCCGATTTTTCAGAAGCACTACAACTCGCGCGCCACGTGTGCAAGTTGAAGCGGGTACGCGACTGGCCGACTGCTACACCTAGGTCTGTCTTCATCACATTAGATACGGCTTTCAACAAACACACGCTGTACAGGGTTTTGAATAATTTTCGTCCGATTGAAGTTCGTCCGGTTAAGTTGATACAAGGTGGAGGAGGCCCCTTAACTTGCACGCCGGATTCAAATCCAAATCCAAATAAAAAATAAAATAAAAATCCAAGTAGGGACTGAGCTTCGTGGTCAAAAGGGTCTGTCACGAGGGTGGGGAGGAGGAGGTCCACAAGTCCAGCACCTATCTAGCAAGATTCCACAAGAAAGCCAACGGAGAGAAGGCACAGGGGAGCTACGATTTCCTACCAATATATATCGGTTTTGTTAATGGATTTCCAACAGCTACAGGTTTCAATTTCAGCTTAAATACCGGTATCTTAAGGTGTAACAATTAATGAAGACTAAGAAAACACTCAAAAACGAAAACTAGAAAATACTGAATTCGAGGATTTGAGGAAGAGAGCATCGCCTTAATGCCCTATCCTATAGCGGATATGAGTTTTACCATCCACACTCCAACCTGAGGACATCCAGCCACCATGTGTAGCATTCTTCCTTCTACCTGAAGTCTTGAACTAAAACCATGTTAGACTCTAGGATTTGATGTTCCCGACTTCGTGTTGTAGTAAAAGAAAATACGATTTGAGAATAGGACTTTCTGCACCTTAATCCAGTCAACAAGTTTAGCGGCTACCAGCACAATTGCTGGCTGGAGCTACGTAACCAAGTTTACTTTTTGCTTCAGAAAGGCCATTCAATGGTTGTACAGTGAAAAATGTATTACATATCGAGGAAGGCTACAAAGTTAAACAACCCCATCATTACACATCAAAAATATCATAAACATGACAGGCAGACAAACATTATCCCAGCATCCCTGCTAGTACCACTATACAGTGCCAGGCCATGTCCTTCTCGCGTGGAGGCAAAAATATGGCCAAGCACCACTGTGCATGTGAAGGATGACTCCAAGCATACACAATTGTAGCTTATGTTTATATGTCCTCACTACCGTATCCTGAGCCTGTGAACTGTCTGAATTGATTATTATTGCTTTTACTGCGAAACATGAATATGGCAAGCAGCCGTAAGGTGATTGCGTAATGTGTTCAGGAGTTTGGTGAAGCTGTGATGATACTACACAGGTTAGATCCTCTTCCAGACGGAGAGCGATTCAATTAAACCTTTAGCAGCAAGAGTTATTGCTGCTTGAAGAGCACATTAGCAACGCTGCGATACCCTATTCCTGTACAGAAGCTCGGAAAAAAATCTTTAGCACCAGCAAGATGGCTGGTAAAAGGTGACTGACCCAATATGAGGCAAGGGCGTGTAAAGTGTAGGGCCTATCTACATCTGAAATTCCGCACACAGGAGCCTGGTGTGGTAGTGTTTATGCTACCCATGTTGCCTCCGCCCGCAGACAGTGAGCGGCTTGAAGGATGGCATACCACGTGATCAAAACTAAACAAACACATATTATTTCTGCATGGCTGATGATGCCGAGATGTACAACTCTAACCAAGTTCAAGATGTACAACCCAGGCCTTTATTTTCAAACCAAATCAAACTTGGGGTCATGGGGCTGCAAGGCTAGTGACAGAGTGTGATGTGCAAAACACTCGTGTCACTGGTTATATAGCAACCTCAATTGAGCTTGCCTCTCCCCTTCTTTCAGCCACATCTCAGCTACACCCCATTCCCACATTCAGCGTTGCCAAACGCAAAGACCACAGCTTCAATTTTTGGCTACACGCAGTAGCTTCTAGGCAGCAGCTCCATTGGCTTGCTACACGGCCAAACCTTAAGCAACGTTGTGCATCTGGAAGCTGACAGAATCAGTACTGTTCAAAACTTGGGGCTTGGCCCAGCAGCTGGCTCAGGGAGCTTCCTAGAAGCTGCTGCTCGTAGCCGAAAAGAAAAGCTATGGCGAAGGCCATCCACAACGACGGCACAAAGACTGACCAAACTTGGTTTGAAGACCATCCCGAATTGAAGGAGTGGGGGTCAACAATGGCCTGCCTTTGGCAATCTATTGCAACGTAAATTACCCCCCATCCAACGGTACAGTGATGCAGCTAACATCAGATGCGTAACCTAAAACAAAAAACAAACCTCGATGGGTAGAGGGGGTACAGGCACTGGTCAATTGTACCCCCCCATACACACAGACGCCTTCTCCCCCAGCATTCCTTCCCTACCATGGTCGATACTTAGAGTGACCGAAGTAGAATTAAAGTGCAAATGATGAGAGTAAAATTGAGAGCCAACCACGAGAGCCTACGGAAAACACCATTGACAGTTACTGCTGAAGAAGCCAATCACCAAACCCATCATAACCTGGCTTGTGACTGTGGCTGCTGTGTAAGTACACAGGTCATCACCATCAGCCGGTCATCACTTGGATTGTGATTGTGACTGCTGCAACATGCTGGAGGAGCTCCTTGTGAGCTTCAAGGGCTGGGTGCTCATCAAGGGCGTGCGCAGCAGGTCATCAGCAGAGGGACGAACCTTAGGGTCGGATACCATCAGTTTCTGCAGGAGTATTTACACAGTGGAAAGATTGGGCAGAACGCATTTTAAAGGAAAGTAAATGGTGATCAGTTTTTTTAGGCGGGAGCACATACACAGAAGAGAGATGCAAGCAATGGCTTGGGTGCATGCAGAAGCAATGCAGTTGAGACATGCGGGTCATGATGAGCTGATAAGAGCCTTTTCAAAGTCAAGGCACTCTTCTGAGTTGAGACTTTAAAAGTTAAAAGCTGATAGCCATAATCAAACTTCAAATTAGAAATTCAGCACTCATACATATAAATACTCATAAACATATCATACTGGTAAGGATCGAGGTTCAACCAGATATATTTTCCGGCTACAAGCAGTGGCTTCTAGGCAGCTCCTTGAGCCAGCCACTGAGCTACATCCAAATATGCATGCAGTTCTGGACAGCAGATTGCGTCAACTTCAAGGTGCACTAGGTTGTGTTAGGCTTGGCTGAATAAGCAGACAGGAGGGCTGCCTAGAAGCTGCAAAGAAAAGCCATGGGTGGTAGCTGAAAAGAAAAGCCACGGCTTCAACCTACCTTGATAAGTGCTTGGAGCTTCATCGAGATATGCGGAATCATGACCAACTTGCCAGCGCGTATGTCTTGGTAACGATCCCCGCCCTGGGGTAGGGGGCTGGCTGTTGCAAGCTCATAGAGCATTGCACCGAGTGCAAACATGTCAGCCTTCTCGAGCTTGTTATGCAGCTCAGGGCGGTAGAGCTCCGGGGCCATGTATCTGCGGACAGAATAGGCGCAGATGAGGAAGCAGGGTCAGTATAGCTTTTATCTTCCGCTACCAGTAGCAGCTTCTAGGCAGCTCCAATGGCCTGCTACCCAGCCAAACCAATCGCAACACAGTGCATCTGGAAGGTGACAAAATCGTCTTTGCAATACTTTTGAGATATCGTGGCTTAGCCCAATGTATGGCTCAGGGAACAGCCAAGAAACTATGACTCGGAGCGGAAAAGAAGAGCTATGAGGGTCAGGTGGGGCTAGGCAGGTGGGGAGGATGATGAAGTAGTGTATAATGATGGTGATGGTGATGTATTGTATTATGATTACGATAATAGTACAGATAATGGTATGACCAGACCCGGCATTAGGCGTAAACCCTAAACCCTGGTGTCCCCCTCCTCGGGGGTTAACCCCAAACATTGTGTCCCCATCCATGAATTGCCGAGACCTTGACCTTGGGCACAAACCCCAAACCCTAAATATAGATCCGTTTATAAAAACGATGGCCCACAGGACGAATGCAGCGCATACCTTGTGTCCCCCTCCATGAATCGACCAGATCCATCCTTGGGCGTGGCCAAGCCAAAGTCTCCTAGCTTGTAGGCAACCTCTTGGTTACCTACTCCTGGCTTCTGGGCCTTATAGATGTTATCGGGTTTGATATCCATGTGCGCGAGTCCCATATCGTGGACATGCTTGAGGCCAGATGCAACCTGCGTTGGATAAGAGGGTGGGTGGTGGTGCTGATGGTGGTGGTGGTGGTGGTGGTGTTGACGGTGGTGGTGATGCTGAAAGCCAGATGCAAACTGCTTCGGGAAAGTATGATTGAGTGGTTGAGTGCATGTTTATGTGCGTGATAGTGAGTGTGTTTCATTGAGTAGGCGTTGAGTGGGTATGTGTGTGTTGAGTGGGCGTTGAGTGTGTGCGTCATTGAGTGGGCGTGTATGTGTGAGTGTGCATTGCTTGTATGGCTGAGAAAGTGAGTTTGTGCAAGAGTGGGTGGAAGAGTGAGTGACTCCTGGACATTCTATTGTGCGTGTTTATGCAACCCATACAACCCATGTCTGCAGACTGTGATCAGTCTGGTGGCCGATAGACCATGCAATCAACCGCAAAGCCAACTTACATGACGCATGATGAGCAACAGCTCGGACTCCATCAAAGGGACCTTGCGGGCAAGCACTGCTCCTAGGCTCTCCCCACACAACTCCATCTTGATCAGCACATTCTCACCACCCACGTGGCTGTCGTAGGCTGGCTCAAACCAACTGAGAGGAGTGGTCAATACAGGAGGTAAGATTAGGAATGGCAAGGTAAATATGTATGTATGTATGTAATATATATTATAGGAGTGGTAATTACAGAAGGTAGGATCTCTCTCTATATATATTATAGGAATGGGAAGGTATAACATTATGTAATACATATAATAGGAGTGGTAAGATTACAGCAAGAGGAGGAGGAGGAGGTGGAGAGGGAGGAGGAGCGTGGTAAGATTGCAGAGCTGAGAGTAGAGTTGCGTGTGGCGTGCATGGGCAGTTAGGCTTATATACAGACAGACAGAAATCAATGCACAAACAAGATAGATAGACATGAATTATATGGCCCTTCATGCTTTCAAAACCAACATAGGCCCTTCATGTCACCCAACCCTAACGCAATACTTCCAAACTCGTTCTCTACTCTATTCCTCTTGGGTATAGCTTTGTTTAAATCATATATAACCATATCAGTTGTTTCATTCCCATTCGTACTTGTCATGGAACGTCACGATGTTGGGGTGGCCCTCAAGAAGTGCCAATGCCTGGATTTCAGTTAGCCACATGTTCTTGTCAGCCATGCTCTGGATGGGCCTCTTATTGCGCTTCACAGCATAAGCCTTGCCAGACGATCGGTGTACTGCTTTATACACAGTGCTGTAGTGCCCATGTCCGAGCTCCCCCTCAATCTTGAAGTCCCAGCTGTAGAATGGAAGGGCAGGAGGAGATTAGAGACGACGTGATGATGATGAGTGCTTGGGAGGAGTCTGGCCGCATAGGAAAGAATGTTCTGTCTCTCTCTATCTCTCTCTCTGTGCAGGGGAGTGCTCACCCCAAGTTTGGACAGGAAAACCAACACCTGCATACCTTACTCGCCCCCCCCCCCCCCTCCCCCCCCCACGCACACTCCCCACACAAACACACTCTCTCCCCCTATCCCCCACGCACACCCTTTTTGAGCCTGCATATGACAGAAGCTATTGCACACCTGAGCCTGGACGTCTTGGACGGCTGCTCTATCGCCTGGTGCTGTGAGGACTGATAGATGTGGTCCTCTGAGCCCTGAGACATCACAGCGTCGCTCTTCAAGGGATTGATGTATGGGTTGCGGATGACAGGGGGCTCCTGTCGGTGCCTTGCTCGTGGAATGGGGGGTCGTCGGCTGCCCCCACCCCCAGCTGCACCCCCACCCGAGGGAGCTCCAGAAAGAGTGGCAGCAGTGACTGTAGAGTTGGAGTAGGTTGGGTGAGTGGTTGGATGAGAGGACAGAGTTTTGGGTGATGGGTGGCCGAGTGGAAGAAATGCATCTAAACACACACACATGCACATAGCTTCTATCTGCTATGACCTACCCACACAATCGAATCGCTCGCTATGCATGCATCTATTACCCCCCCCCCCCCCCCCCCCCCCATGAACACACACACATGCACATAGCTTCTATCTGCTATGACCAACCCACACAATCGAATTGCACGCTATGCATGCATCTATTACCCCCCCCCCCCATGAACACACACACCAAATGTGCCATACTGACAGAATGACTCCATGCTTTCTACCACGTAAAGCTACCATGATAAGCTACAACATTCAGCTACCATGCTCAGCTATATGGCACTCAAGACACCTGATAAGACTTGCATTGTCAAGACACTCAGCTTAATGCTGCCGTAGCACTCCCCTGTTGAGGGGTGGAATTGTGGTGCTGGTCCCCAAAATCATTGTATAATGATCATCTCACACTATTGGAAACCAGCATGATATTACCAACCCAGCATATTCGAATAATTTCTTGGGGCAGGCATTCATAGCTAGAGGTAGCCAAATTATACATATGAGTGATTAATACTGCATGTATGAACCCTGCCCATTTTTATATTGATTGGAAGACCCCACCACGACCACACCCTGGATGGGGCTTGTGTTGGGTCACCAACAGCCTGTCTATGACTATACAGTAACGATGATGGTAATATTGTACATGTCAGAACTTCCGTAGGGCAGGTACTCACAGTTTGAGGTAGCCTTGCTGCCGCTGCTAGGCTCTCCATGAGATCGGCTCTGGCTTCCGCTGAGCTGGCTGTTGCAGTCTGAGTCACAGTCAGCTGCACAGGATGGGAATAGCAGGCAGGTGATCATGTGGTGGCTGTTTGAATGTTCAAGCTTCAGAAAAAGATTGAGCTTTAACATGCTCTCTTCTTGAATATGTTGTTTTAATTGCAGAAGATAGCGAGCATTGTGAACAGGCTGGAGACATTCTATTAAGGTCAATCTCAAGCATGGAGGAATAGTTAGAAAGAGGGCTGAGAAATAATCAGGGTGAATAACATGGAGGGCACGAGAAGCATGACAAGCTGTGGCTACCAGATTGAGTTGTAACAATCATGGTGTGGCAATTGTCTTGTTTCTATCGTAGTGCAGCCATCTTACTTCAAAAATCATAGTTGTAGCCATCATAGTGTAGCAATGATAGTGTGGAGATTATTGTATAGCAATACTAGCGCATCAATCCCACAAGAAGATGCCTTACCTGTGAGGTGGAGGATTGGGCGAGGTCGCTTCTGGAACCGAAGGAGCGAGGGTGCGGGTGAGCGGCTGCCCTCGTCCGTTGTAGATGTGTTTGCTGCCTCCTGGCCCACTGGTATGTAGCTCATGTGGAATTGCTGCTCCACAGGAGTGGCCAGGTCTGTTTGAGAGCTACGCAGGCATGACATAGGGAGGAGTGAGGAAAGGCATAGGTAAGTAGCGGCAAGTGATGGTGTAGCACGGGGATCATGCAAAGGATGAGGGGAGGGGAGGGGAGGCATAGGAGAAGGCGACAAGGGGAAAACAGGGGGGTAAGATAAACGAAAGGATCTTCGGCATCAACCTTCCACTCATAACTTCGGAGCATAACCATAGAAAACTAAGCAAGTCTATGCGACTCCGTCTGATCATCATGAAATGTGACTCACAGGAGCAACTCCTGGCTAGGAACAGGGGGGATATCCACTGCAATCCTTTTGGTCATCCGACCCTGCAGATCTCGCTGCAGATACGACTGCGACGCTTCTTGCTGCAAAGCTTGAGAGAGATTGAGATCCTGCGACATGAGCATTTGACCTGGGGGATCCGCAAATCCGTCGCAGGCTTGGGAATCCCCGAGTGCAACCAAACTCATCGCCTGAGCGAGTTTTGTAGATCCTGTGGAGAATGTTCCCATCTCTGCTGTTCGCCTTTCATAGGCCAGCTGGGCCGAGGCATATCCGGCCCCAGTTTGGAAGGGGGAGATAACCATACCCATTGGAGGCGCTCGCGTCTTTCGAGGATTCGCGTCACCAGTTGTAGATTCGGGAGAAGAAGAATGGAGCGACGCAGGAACTATCGTGATTGTGGCTAGCAAGATGACGCAGCCACGCGTGAAGGAGAGAAAGGGCTGCTAGATAAGCTGGGAGATGAGGAATGGCCTTGGAGAGGCCCCGGGAATAGTCCGGGTGGATACTTGCAGGAGAAAGGGTCGTGTCGGGTGTTAAGTTGAATGAATGATTGTCGGTGAAAGGCTCCTGTCGCGTGTTGAATGGAGTTGAGCCGCGAAGTGTGAGTGGAGATTAAGAGAAAGGTTGAATCGGATGCCGAAAAGAATAGGAGCACGAAAAATAGGCTTGTCGGTGGACGAATGAAGTGGGGAGATGAAAGGAGAAGAAGGGAGATGTCACTTGACAATAGCAGCGAGTGAGGGAAGTGTGTGGAGTCGGAGTGAGTTAAGGATGTTACTTTTGCGGTCTAGAGCGACGAGGGTGCGAGAGTTTGATCGATATCTGCTCGCTGGATTGCTTTGACTGTCGGTTTGACCGGAGAGTTTAGATCTGAGAATGAGATTCAAAGCAGCTCGCGCAGGTTAGAATGGTTTTGAATTTTGCACGTGGCTTCGCGTTGGCTCGTCACGTCGCGTTGGCAGGAGGGCACGTCTTCGCTCAGCTACAGGCAGCTACCCCGAGCTACCCCAAGCTCCCCTAGCTCCCTATCCGCCACACGCACTTTTCTTTCCTGTCCTTCCCTGCCCCCATCTCGATCCAGAACTAAAGAACTGAGGAAGTAGGACACGGGAAGGAAAATAGTGATCGAAAGAACACTGAAACAGGTCCTACATATCTGTAAATCTGGACGGCTGGGCCTCGGCGGCATTACCGCGAGGGGTGGGCGACACCACATAGCTACTTACAGCTACACGCGCTACACGTCATATACTGCGTCATCTTACGTAAGCTCCACACCATTCTGGACTTGGCGATCTGCTCTGCTCTGCGCTTGCAGCCTGGAACGTCCTGCATCGAGACGCGTTCTTTCGCACTTGGAGAAATCCACAGCTGTTTATTTCGTCATTGAAAAAAATGTACCAACTGTCTAACACACGAACTCAAAACTCGCCAGGCAGCCCTCGGCCTATCCAGACAGCTGACAACAGACGAGGAATCAAGATCTGCGACTTTCTTCTTGAGTGCAAGTTGATTCCGACACGTTCCTCTGATGCCTACTTCCTTATCGTTAGCGGTCGCGAATCAACTTCCTCCATGCATGAGTTGTGGTGGATAACGATCCTCCCACTGAGTTGCCACGCGGTGGTGACGACTTTCCGACAGATGACGAACGACTTCTGTAGGCAGTTGAAACCGAGCGAATTGACCTACTGATCAGTGTCTGATCAGCTACTCGGGAATACCTAAAACGAGGGTTCCATTAGGGTCTAGACGCGCTGGAAGCGGGAAGGGAGTCTTAAGCCGTGCTTCTGACTCTTAGGGCCGTCTAAACTCCTGAGATCATTTCTTAGGCTTCCAGTTACAAGACACTCCGTGTTACAAGGTATTCATATACCACAATTGGTTTCTTGAGCCTGGTCGCGCTTTCAAACCGCGCCACTCCCTTTACTCCCCACCCCCGACGTCCCCTCGAGCCCACCATCACCGAGTATGGCCTCTTCTTCAGCCCAAGCTGCTGCGGCTCCACCTTCTGAGGTCCCGGATGTTGACGACATGGACCACGAGGAGCTCGTCCAGCAAGTCAAGGCTTGGGAGCTGCACGAGCTCTCCAAGGAGAAAAGAAAAGGCGCTGGAGGGCCGGCACCTTCGCCTCCCGACCTTTCAGGTACCGAGAAGGAGCTGAAGGAAGCGCGGATGGCTGGTCAAAGTCAATGGCAAGAAGGTCGCCACAAGGCCTGACTCCACGCCGCTTGGCAAGGCTGCCGCGCACGTTGCCCTCATGGAGAAGGACAGGGTTATCGCTAGCCTCGAACTTCTTCACCATCACGAGGCCGAGGCCACCGCATCCAAGCACCTTGAGGAGATGGCTCGGCTCCAAATGCGAATGAGGGATGCCGAACAGGAGACACTTCGAGTTTCCGCTCTCCTGAAGGCCCAGCAAACGCCCCCCGCTGGACCACCTGAGGGCCCCGCTGCTGGATCGCCTGCAACGCCCCCCGCCCCCGCTGGACCACCGGATGGCCCCGCTGCTGGATCGCCTGCAACGCCCCCCGCCCCCGCTGGACAACCCGCGGCCCCCACAGCTGGACTGCCTGCGGGCCCCCCTGCTGATGGATCGCCTGCTGCTGGCCAGCCCGCTGCTGAAGCGCCCGCTGCAGGACCGCCCGCTGTTGGCCCTCCCGCTGGACCTCATTCGGACGCTTTAATGGCTCTACGTGCTCAGATTGAGCTGCTGGAGGCCATGGCCAAAGTGGCTGAGCTACAAGCTGCGGCAGCTAAGGTAGAGTCACATGTTTTGCCCTTGGTCCCGAGGCCCTTGGCAAGTATGAACGTCCATCCCTTTGGACTGGGGTAGAAGATAAGAAGCTCCCGAGGGGTAGGATTTGGTGGAAGTTGCTAGAGTCATATTGCACGTTGCACCATATGTTAGTACCATCCAACATACCAAACTTCTTTGGTGGGGTAGCTGCCGAGTGGCTAGACCACCTCATGACCGCGTCACCGGCCATTACGTGGGCTGAGATAAAAACTCAGTTCCTAAACTTCTATGACCCCTACCATGCTAACGACGACATCAATGCACGCCAACGACTGCATGCCAACTCGATTCGGCAGACCTCGACGGTTAGGCATTACGCTATGGCTTTCCAAAACGAAGTGCGCATTGCCGGGGGTATGCAATTGGATGATCAGCTAGTTCTGTTTCGGTTTGGTCTGATTCCAACCATCGAGGCACGATGCCGCAGACGTACTGCTGCACAAGGAGGCCGATTTTCCTCTTTAGACGAGCTTGTCGAACATGCTGCTGCCATTGAAACTGAACTTGCTGCCACCAAAACACCAACTCCTACCTCGGCCATGTACGTCCAGGCAAAAGGCAAACGGCCTGGTGGACCTCACGAGGGGTCCACCCAGCACAAGCACAAGAAGGGCACGGCCCAGACTCCAGCTGCAACGGGCCCGCCGCCCTTTTCCAGCCCTGCGGGACAGCTACAATTTGCTGAAAAGCATAAGTGGAAGCAGGCTGACGGTCAGCCTTGGACACCGGATGCTATTAAACTAGCTAAGGAGGGTAACTTATGTTACAAGTGTGGTACGAAGCGCACGGCCGCTACACCCACTGCCCCCTCCAAGTGCCCTAGCTGCCCTATTGTTAGGAAGTAGGATGTAGGTCTGCTTGTAGACATAGATAGGGATGTTATGTTTCAGTTTCCGTCCCCTACTATCTGTGTAACACCATCTACAGCACAGACCACATCCCCTCCTTGCCTTCCGACCCTGCCCCCGCCTCCTGCCATTCCATGCATATCTGCTTGCACAACAGCTTGTGTCCACGCGGACCAAGCTACCGCACACTTTGAGGCCACCCTATCGGGGGTATCTGGCAAAGTTCTCATTGACAGTGGAGCAGACTCTGTCTTCGTAGACGCAGAATTCTGTGCTAGGGCAAGTTTAGCCACCTTTACGGGCTCACCAGTCATGGTGCGGGTAGCTGATGGATCCCAAGTCCTCACTACTACGAGAACGAGTTTTGTCCTGAACTTAGGCAAACATAGGTCAGAAATTAAATCTGCTTATGTCCTCCCTACGCTAGGGCCCGGCACCACCGCACTTCTCGGAAGAAGTTGGATGATGCAGACGGGGTGCTGCATTGGTTTTGAAGAGACAAGTCTCAGAGCCATTTTCAAAATAGCTAAAAAGCATAAACGTAGAGTAGCAGTCGAACTGTACTCCACCCGACTCGAGTCGGAACCTCTCTCCATCAAGGAATTGGTTGCTTATACTTTGGCACGTATCGAATGTTTTGACACAGCACAGCGAAAAACGCCAGGAGTCCTGTCGATCCGCAAATCAAAACAAAAACTCAATTGTTTCGAAGTCTTAGTCACATCAGTGGACCAAGACGACGATGCCTTTACAATTCGAGTAACGGCCGCACAAGCAAACACGGTGCAACAAACGAAACACGAACGGATAATCTCGGGTTGCGAAACGGACTTTAAAAAGTTCTTCGCCCCGGCAGACAAGATTTCTGACCTTAGGGCTGACACCCCATTCGTATGCCCCCTCACGGAGGCGGCATCCCCACAATTCTCTCGAGGACACAGGTTGTCCCCCGCAGAACTGCTAGAGGTCCAAAACCAAGTTAAAGACTTGTTGGCCAAAGGCTACATCAGCCCTAGCTCGAGCCCGTGGGGCGCACCAGTCCTTTTCATCGCCAAACCCGATGGCTCTTGGAGGATGGCTATTGACTATCGTAAATTGAACAAGGTCACGGTACCAAATCGCTATCCCCTCCCACGAATTGACGATCTGTTTGACTTAGTTCGAGGAGCTAGTGTGTTCTCAAATCTGGATTTACGTAATGCATACCACAACATACGGTTACATGATTCAGACGTCCCGAAAACTGCGTTCATAACCCCGATGGGACTCTATGAATTCAAGGTTCCCCCTTTTGGGCTAGCAAATGCACCCTCGGCCTTTACAAAAGTCATGAACACCGTGTTCAGAGATTTAATTGGCAAATTCGTCGTCATTTACTTGGATGATATTCTCATCTACAGTAGTAATGATGAAGAACACGAAAAACACATTCGAATTGTGTTACAACGTCTTGAAAATAACCACCTCTTTCTTAAACGAGAAAAGTGTTTCTTCTATAGACCGGAAGTCAAATACCTAGGGCATGTGCTCTCCGGTGAAGGCGTCCGAGTCAATGAAACGAAGGTGAAAGCAGTTGCAGATTGGCCCACACCTACCTCCTCGAAGGAAGTTCAGCAGTTCCTAGGACTCTCTAACTTTTTCAGAAAGTTTATCCAAGGTTACTCGACGCTCGCAGCCCCTCTAATCCAGATTTCGAATCTAACAGACAGGCCAGCACCGATTTCACCGAAATTGAAACCGCCAGGACTGACAAAATCACCGACGGTGACACCAAGTCCGAAACCACTCGGAAAACGACAGGCAGGGCTCAAGGGACCTGCATTTCAAAATGTTTGGACCCAAGCCTGCCAGGAGGCATTCCTCGGCATCAAAGAAAGTCTTACGAAGGCTCCTTTGCTTGCACACCCTGACCCAGCGAAGGACTATCGGGCGGTAACCGATGCTTCTGTCGTTGGTACAGGGGGCGTTCTCATGCAAGATGGGCGACCCATCGCGTACCACTCTCACAAATTCTCAAGCGCTGAACGAAACTACTCCACGGGCGAGCAAGAATTACTCGCAGTGTATTTGGCCTTGAAAGAATGGCGATGCTACCTCGAAGGTTGCACTGGCAAGTTCGAACTTGACACCGACCACGAACCCCTCGTCTACCTTGCAAATCAGCCCATGCTGAGCAGAAAGCAGGCACGATATCTTGAGTTTTCCTCGCGCTTCACGAATATGAAGTGGGCTCATATCGCGGGCCGTACTAACGTAGCTGACCCTCTGAGTAGGAATCAGAGGCTACGGCTTTGTTCATTCAGAGGCTGTCCGCAAATGACCCACTCCACATGCGCGAAATAGCCCCAGATATTCTGCATGGTTACACGGAAGACTTGTGGTTCGATAATCCGCACAATACCAAGTACCTCTCCAAACGGGCAGATGGTTTCTGGGTTGGCACCGGCAAATCCATACGAGCAGCATCTGAGTCGCAGATCGTTGTACCAAATGGTAATTCGCTCAAAGCTCGGATTTTGTTTGCTTTCCACGATACTCAACGAAGTGGACATGGAGGCATCGACCGAACTTTTCGATCTGTTGCACGCTTCTATTGGTGGCCTGCCATGCGACTCGATGTCGTTGATTACGTACGCCACTGTGATTCTTGCCAACGGGTAAAAATTTCACATCAGAACCCGCAGGGTAACCTTCAACCCCTTTCGATTCCGACCGCCCCCTTCGATTCACTGTCCATGGACTTCATCGTTGGGCTACCGAAATCGAATGGTTTTGATCAGATCTACGTGATCGTTGATCGCCTTACGAAGATGGTCAAACTTATCCCATGCAAAACGACAGACGATGCTGAAAAGATTGCTACCCAGTTCCACGAGCGCGTGCTCAGCGAACAAGGCCATCCGCTTTCCATCATCTCTGATCGCGATGTTAAGTTCACGAGTAAGTTTTGGCAAACACTATTAACTCTGTGCGCTATCCGCCCTGGAATGTCGACTGCATTTCACCCACAAACAGATGGTCAAACAGAACGTATGAACAGTGTTCTCGAAGACACTCTTCGCCATTTTTCCTCTGCGAATCAGAAAAATTGGGCCAGTGTTTTGCCGAATGCACAATTCGCCATCAACAACTCGTACAACAGAAGCATTCGAGATTTTCCGTTTCGGTTGCTGTACGGTAGATACCCTCGAGTGGCACTACAACCATCAGATGATGTCATCGCTACGGCACATCAACCAGCCCTGTCCTGGGTCGAGCATATGAATAACGCATATGACACGGCCAAGGCAGCGCTTAAATCCGCGAAGGATCGTCAAAAAACGTATGCAGACTTGCACCGTCGACCGGTGAAGTATACTCACGGTCAGGAAGTTTTGTTGAACTCGAAGAACATCAAATACTGGCCTGGTATGACTCGGAAGCTCATGCCCAGATTCGTTGGTCCCTACGAAATCTCTCACACTATCCAAAAGAGGGGGGAGACCATTGCAGTGACTCTATCCCTCCCCGAAGGATGGAAGATTCATCCAACGTTTCACGTATCTCTTGTCAAAGAATACCTAACCGACGGGACTGGGTTTATTAGACCAAATCCGGAATTGTCACGCACATGCGGTAAACCTATCTACGAGATTAGCAACGTTGTTGATCACAAGATACAGTCTGGTACGGTGTATTACTATGTACAATGGTTACACTCAGACCATGTTCACTCTTGGGAACTCGAAGAAGAGTTGTTACCTATGTGCTCTGAACAAATCGATTTGTATTGGAGACAACACCCTTCTCGGGTACTACACGTGATAGGTGCCAACGACCCGAAACCTAAAACGGTTAAAAAACCTACTCACAGGGATTATGCGACTGTAGCCCCTGATGAGTTTCTCATTCGAAAGAGTACTAGACTTCAGGAGAAGGCTAGGGCTAGAGAAGGGGGAATTGTGGTGGATAACGATCCTCCCACTGAGTTGCCACGCGGTGGTGACGACTTTCCGACAGATGACGAACGACTTCTGTAGGCAGTTGAAACCGAGCGAATTGACCTACTGATCAGTGTCTGATCAGCTACTCGGGAATACCTAAAACGAGGGTTCCATTAGGGTCTAGACGCGCTGGAAGCGGGAAGGGAGTCTTAAGCCGTGCTTCTGACTCTTAGGGCCGTCTAAACTCCTGAGATCATTTCTTAGGCTTCCAGTTACAAGACACTCCGTGTTACAAGGTATTCATATACCACATGAGTTGCGAACGTAAGATCTTACCCATCATGAATCGAAAACTCCCTCAGCAACCTCGGAGATTCGGAGACGCATACTTCGATTTGTGGGGACTAGGTCGATGACCTTACTTTAGGTCAGGGAGAGCTTGCGAACACCCTTCAGCCAAGTTGGCTAAAAAGCTGGAGGCCTCGAGTGGAACATGCGAGCAAATTTCCATGGAACGGTGTATTCTGTAGCACTGGGAACTGCGATGCAAAATGATGAATACTGTACGACGCGAACATACCGTACATGATTTGTGAAAGGTATTTATGCTATAACTTATATCTCTTCCTGAGGGAAGGTTGAATCGGCTTCAAAATTTGATGTGCAAGGACGATCGTATAACCAGGTCCAAGTCCATTGCCAAGTCTGAAGCCAAAGCCAAAGCCAAAGCCAAGATCCTAGTATCTCCAAGCCAAAGTCAAGTATTGTCCAGCAGACAAGGTACAAGCTAGGGTTGTTCAGACCGCTGCTTCTTGCGGCCCATAATCAACGTCAAGTTGATTATGGGCCGCAAGAAGCAATAACGGGTTCGTTGCGTCCCAGATGCAGATCCAGTGGGTCGGTTGCATCCAAGACACAGGTTTTGGAGAGTCTGTTGGATCTCAGGGGGTCTGGGACCCAGACTCTGGTTGCGTCACAGATTTAGCCCCTCCACACAGTTTATAGTGTATCTGGATTATTTGAGGTAAAGCAAGTCCCTTAATCCCATTAGCCTATTTGGCTACTCCATGGACCGAAGCATACAGTACACGCCTTATTGGCAAACGGTTTGGCAAACGACCCTTTGTCAAACCGGATTAGGGATCCAGCTTGAGACCACTCCATCTGGTTGGCCTTTGTCAAGTTACGGTTACCATGGTACTTTGCAGTACACCGATTGGGATTTTCTAACCTCTCTCTGGGTACTAAGCCCTAGCAAGTTAAATGTTCCTGATTTGAATTGCTACATGGTTTTATTTTCAGCAAGCGGCGTTGGGCAGACTACTTCGTGAACATGTACTTAACCTTGAACTTGGTTACATGGCTATAGCCACTCAGCCAGCAATTTGGCTGGCTGGAGCCATGTACCGGTCTACTAAGCCCTAGCAAGTTTAATCCTCCTGATTTGAATTGTTACATGGTTTTACAGCAAGCTCGGGTAGACTACTTGGTGAACATGTAACAAGGAAATGTAACGATAACATGTAAGCAAAAAGACCCTTTGCCAACTGGATTTCAGATCTGAACTTGAGTCAGTCAAAGCCATAGACCCTTGTGCCAAGTTTGTTTTGCCATGCTTTTCTGAGACCCACTTTCAGGGGGGAAATGACATTTGCCAGTACTTCAGCTTACCAATACTTAAGGCGAGTACGGGGTATACAAATATGATTAAATATTAAATATAAATTCAAAAGTACCGTATTAAATATCGTGATATTGTACGATGTATAGGACTGTCAATCTCGTGCACTATTTTCAATTATACGTACGATATATCGTGATATTGAAATTGAAATTGAAATTGTTACATCCGTGCAATACCGTTACTCACAGGACGTGGAGTTAAGGACACCATAGCGTAAGCCGGAGCTAGCTATAGTCACCGTATATCGTGATATATCATACGATATTTTTAGACCCTATTGGGGATAATCAGTATGATACCAAGGGGATATTACAGGAAATACTGTTTACACGTTCATACAATTAAAATCAGGTCAAATGAACCACTCCTGACGAAGATAGAAAACACAATAATATCGTGCTCTATTATCGTACGATAAATCGTGACATATCGTACGATATAGGGCGATATACTGAATTCCCTGGCCCAGACCCAGTGCAACGAAATACAAATCGTGGCGCCCGATGCCCTGGTCTAACATTTTACAAGATGGAAACATAAAAAATGGGGTAGCCTTTTAGGCTTGCACGATTCTAGTATCGGGCAGGCAAAAAAAGAGGCTGCAGTTACCTCGTTTCCCTTTCATATTTCCCTTTCATATTAACCGCAGCAGCTGAGCTCGAGTTGTTGTATTTTTGAAATTGGTGGACGGTCGTAGCGTGCCCAGGGGCCACCTCACCAACTTCCTGGTGAAAACGCGCGATGCCTTCGTACTGTGGAAACATTAAAAATCGTGGCGCCCGATGCCCAGGTGTAGCATTTGGGAAGGTGGAAACATTAAAAATCATGGCGCCCGATGCCCAGGTGTAGCATTTGGAGACCTGGAAACATTACCCACACATGGGGGTGCGATGGACCAAACGGAAATAAACAGTATATATTGCGCGTGCGCGACACATCGTGGTTAGAAATGTGGTTAGGAATATCGCTGATATCGCTGAATATCGCATCGAACCCGCGACCCCCCCAAAATATGGCGCAGAACTCTAGGCCGAACTGGAATTACATATTTTTCTAATTAGCACGATATATATCGATACGTACGATACAACACACGATAAAACGCTACCCACAGCACGATATATCCCGATGAACACGGCATATCATACGATAACCCCGAAAACATCCCCGATTAAAAACAGTACAAAAAACCTGTTCTGACAGAACATTTATACCGGTAGCTGACAGAACATTTAATTCTACGATGACCAAATCACGCAGTCCTGTACTCCTGTATGTTGGAAACGTAGATTATGGTTCATGAAACATACGGTAGATGAGCTGCATGAAATGTTGATTTTTAGCACAAATACGTCTCAAATCGTAGATTTTGTGGTTCTCTTGAACAACCCTCTAGCTCGCAGGGTAAGTCCACAAGTTCCGAGATTCGACCATGTGCGACTTCGAACCACCACGTACCCTGGCCGAAACAGAGCGGGGTTCACTGGATGTCTCCCGGCTTGCCGGTTACCAGGCGAGTTAGCTTCCTCGCAGCCCGGGATCGGCTGAAGACCAAACCCGACCAAACCCTAGAATACCAGGCCAGAGCCAGCGGCCTACGGCCTGTCCGAGAATCGAATCAAAATTGTCGCCTAAGGTTTGCCCCAGGCCCCCATAAATCGCCCCCTGCGTCTATGGACTTTTATGGACACAGTGCTCCTCCCATCCGATTTTCACACATTCTTTGTTTTTCCTTCACTCTTGCCAGCCCCTGAAACCGTAGATCGAACAGTTTAGTGCTGGCCTTCGTGATTCCGATGACCCCAAGCAGCGCTCGCATCAGTGCGGGTGCGTCCAGCTGCAGATCCGGAAGGTGCACGTTTTCCTCACGCGGCCAAGATGCACCCAGCCCCCAGCAATTGCGCAAACGAATCCCTTCTAAAATGTTCATCAGAGCAAACAGTGAATCTAGCGCATTCAGGAGCGCGCGACCAAATCGAACGAATTTATCGCAGCAATCACGTGGTGTTACGATCCCACGCGCAGTAGCAGTGGCTCACAACAATCCCTTCGCCGACCTATTCCCTGGGACCAGCACTGGCGTAGGAGAAGATCTTGGCTGGCCGACGAACTTTAAGGGCCTCTACGCCCTGAATGAGTACAAGGTCCTAGGCCAAGGCAGCTTCGGCATAGTCCATGAGGGGACAGACCTGATCAGGTGCGAGCTACCGAGGGCAAACATTGAGGTTGACTTTCATTCCCTGTGAGCTAGGCCTGCTGGTGTCTGCTGTCAGGAACATCTCAGACGAGTCTTGCCTTTTTAACATTAGGTTTGTTACAAAATGGATCTGTCGTCAGACGAGTATCGTACTAACAGCAACGAAAGAGCAGGTACGATGAAACTTGGAGGTGACGGCAAGTTTTTTCCCCCCTGCTTCCCTCCCGACGTGCATGCATCATTGTGTTACACCCGAATCGTCATGGGGGAAGACGTGGAGACAGGTTGAGAGAGAAGACTCTTATAACACATCTCGGCCACTGTTTCTGTTTTGAGCTATCCATGGCAGCTGCCAGGCAGACCCACTAGCCAGCCACTGGGTCAATCCCAAAGCTTTAAACTGCATTGGGCTGCTTGTCATGCCAGCTATTAGACGCACTAGCTAGCTTCAGCTTAGGCCCAAGGACAGGTAAAGGAGCTGCCAGGAAGCTGCCATGTGTAGCCCCAAAACGAAACTTGTGATCTTTGCCTATCCAGTGGGGAACAGGTAAACAGCTATGGCGGATAATCAAGTTTCAAGTTCGACATTTCTGCACCTCCACTGTCAGATGTGGCTCAGCAATGTTTTCTGCTGATGATAAAATTTATAAAAGCCCTAACCGTACTAATATCTAGGGATCGGCGTATCATAAGATGTTAACAAAAGGGGAGTATGATATCATACAAATTGCATAAAATGATATCGTATATAAATGGTAACTTTAGCCTAGTCAGTCTGCCGGCATCATGTGGTATCATATGATGACATGATATCATATTGCCATTCCCTGCTAATATCCCATTCTACCTCTGTGCGGATTAAGCCAGCCCATGGGGTGGACTATAATAATGATGATGATCGTTACATGTTGGATGGTGCCCTGCAGGACTCGAAATGAAATACCCCCCCCCCCCCCCTCCCAGTACACACACACCACACCACCACCACACACACCTCTCCCTCACCCTTTTCCCCTTCCCCTTCCCCTCCCCCTCTCTCTTCCTCCCCCCCCCCCCCCCCCCCCACACACACACACACACACACCTCTCCCCTCACCCCCTGCCCCTGCCCCTGCCCCTCTCTCCCCCCCCCCCCTGCCCACCACCACACACATCTCTCCCCTCCCCCCTTTCCCCTGCCCCTGCCCCCCCCCCCCCCCCCCCCCCACACACACACACACACACGCACACCACCACACTCACACCTCTCCCCCTTCCTCCCCACCCACCCCACACACACCACCACACTCACACCTCTCCCCCTTCCCCTTCCCCTTCCCCTGCCCCTGCCCCTGCCCCTGCCCCTGCCCCTGCCCCTCCCCCTGCCCCTCTCCCCCCCTCTCCCATCTCTTTCGCCCACCAATCTACACTCTCCCTCCCCCCTCGCCAACCCCGTCAACTCTCTAACCCCGTTATCTCTCCCAACAGCGGAGATACAGTGGCAGTAAAAATCACAAAATCACACACACACTCTTCACTCACCCTCGCTAACCCCAAAATCACAAAATAAAACACTCTACACTCCCCCTCCCCCCTCGCCACCCCCCCCCATCTCTCCTAACAGCGGCGACACAGTGGCAGTCAAAATCACAAAATCACACACACACACACTACACACTCACCCTCGCTAACCCCAAAATCACAAGATCACACACTCTACACTCTCCCTCACCCCTCATTAACCCCCCTATTCTCCGAACAGCGGCGACACAGTGGCAGTCAAAATCATGCCCAAGGCAAGAGCCAATGTGTTGAAGGAAGGCAATCTGATTAAGCTGGCTCGAGAAATTGGAGTCATGGAACAGCTACAGGTGAGACCTAGCATTGGTGGTGTTTGTCAGTGCATCTCGTTTTGGGAGGAGCGGAAGCTGGGGGTGGGGGTAGTGCAACCTGGTTAATCTGGCTCAAGAAATTGGAGTCACGGAGCAGCTACAGGTGAGACCTAGCATGGGTGGTGTTTGTCAGTGCATCTCGTTTTGGGAGGAGCAGAGGCTGGGGGTGGGGGTAGTGCAACCTGGTTAATCTGGCTCAAGAAATTGGAGTCACGGAGCAGCTACAGGTGAGACCTAGCATGGGTGGTGTTTGTCAGTGCATCTCGTTTTGGGAGGAGCAGAGGCTGGGGGTGGGGGTAGTGCAACCTGGTTAATCTGGCTCAAGAAATTGGAGTCATGGAGCAGCTTCAGGTGAGACCTAGCATGGGTGGTGTATGTCAGTGCACCTCGTTTTGGGAGGAGCGGAGGCTGGGGGTTGGGGGTAGGGCAACCTGATTAAGCTGATTTGAGAAATTGGAGTCATAGAGCAGCTCCAGGTGAGACTGTGCATTGGTGGTCTTGGTCAGGGTGTTTTATGATGGGAGGAAGGAAGGGGTGTGTGGGGGTGAGGGGAGTATTTGTGTTCTGGGACAGCTTTGTGTGAGACTGTGCATGTGCGGTTCTTGTCAGTGCATCTCGTTTTGGGAGGAGCGGAGGCTGGCGGTTGGGGGTAGGGTAACCTGATTAAGCTGGCTCGAGAAATGGGAGTCATGGAATAGCTTCAGGTGAAACCTAGCATAGTTGGTGTTTGTCAGTGCATCTTGTTTTGGGAGGAGTGGAGGCTGGCGGTTGGGGGTAGGGTAACCTGATTAAGCTGGCTCGAGAAATGGGAGTCATGAAATAGCTTCAGGTGAAACCTAGCATAGTTGGTGTTTGTCAGTGCATCTTGTTTTGGAAGGGGCGGAAGCTTGGGGTTGGGGGGAGGGAAGTATTTGTGTTATTACCTAATAAGCCAAGGCAAGAGGGAGGAGCGGAGGCTGGGAGTTGGGGGTATGGCACCTCTCACCCGGAATGCACCCTTAAAAGCCCAATAAAAGGGTGCCGAAGAGCCGCAAATTTGCAGAGAGAGCGAATGGGAGCATGGGGGTGAGAGGAGTATTTGTGTATGGAACAGCTTCATGTGAGAATATGCATGGGTGGTCTTGGTCAGTGCATCTTGTTTTGGGAGGAGAGGAAGCTGGCGGTTGGGGGTAACCAGGTTGCCCTACTATCGTATCACCACTATCACCCCCCCCCCCCCCCCCCCCCCACACACACACCACCACCACCACCACTACCACCACCACCACCATCACCACCATCATCACCACCACCATCACCATCACCACCACCACCATCACCACCACCATCACCACCACCACCACCACCATTCCACCTGCCACCACACTCACCAACCACCACCACCACCACCACCACCACCACCACCACCATTTCCACTGCTCCCCCCCCCCCCCCAACACACCCCCACCACCACCACCCCCACCACCACCATGTAGGGGGTAGGGCAACCTGGTTGAGCCGGTTTGAGAAATTGGAGTCTTTGAGCTGCTAAATGTGGGACTGTGCATGGGTTGTCTTGGCCAAGGTGTGCATGGTTGGTTGATCAGGGTGTTATGTGTTGGGAGGAGCTGAGGCTGGGGGTTGGAGTGAGACAAGTACTTGTGTTGTGGAGCAGCTTCGTGTGAGACTGTGCATAGGTGGTCTTGGCCAGGCTATTTTGTGATGGGAGGATGGAAGGGGGATGGAGGTCGGGGGGAGGGAAGTATTTGTGTTGTGGAGCAGTGTCGAGCAAGTCTGCGCATGGGTGGTTATGGTCAGGTTATTTTGTGTCGGGAGGAGCTGAGGCTGGGGGTTGGGGGGAGGGAAGTATTTGTGTTGTGAAGCAGCGTCAGGCAAGACTGTACATGGGTGGTCTTGGTCAAGTTATTTTGTGTCTGGTGGAGCTGAGGCTGGAGGTTGGAGTGAGACAAGTATTTGTGTTATGGAGCAGCTTCGTGTGATACTGTGCATAGGTGGTCTTGGCCAGGCTATTTTGTGATGGGAGGATGGAAGGGGGGTGGAGGTTGGGGTGAGACAAGTATTTGTGTTGTGGAGCAGCGTCAGGCAAGACTGCGCATGTGTGGTCTTGGTCAGGGTGTTATGTGACGGGAGGAGCTGAGGCTGGAGGTTGGGGGGAGGGAAGTATTTGTGTTGTGGAGCAGCGTCAGGCAAGACTGTGCATAGGTGCTCTTGGCCAGGCTATTTTGTGACGAGAGGAACGAAGGGGGCGTGGGGTTGAGGCAAGTATTTGTGTTATGGGACAGCGTCGTGTGATACTGTGCATAGGTGGTCTTGGCCAGGCTTTTTAGTGATGGGAGGAAGGAAGGGGGGTGGAGGTCGGGGTGGGACAAGTATTTGTGTTGTGGAGCAGTGTCAGGCAAGACTGTGCATGGGTGGTCTTGGTCAGGTTATTTTGTGACGGCAGGAGCTGAGGCTGGGGGTTGCGGGGGAGGGAAGTATTTGTGTTGTGGAGCAGCTTCGTGTGAGACTGTGCATAGGTGGTCTTGGCCAGGCTATTTTGTCACGGGAGGACGGAAGGGGGTGGAGGTCGGGGGGAGACAAGTATAAGTGTTGTGGAGCAGTGTCAGGCAAGACTGCACATGGGTGGTCTTGGTCAGGTTATTTTGTGTCGGGAGGAGCTGAGGCTGGGGGTTGGGGGGAGGCAAGTATTTGTGTTGTGGAGCAGCTTCGTGTGAGACTGTGTATAGGTGGTCTTGGCCAGGCTATTTTGTGATGGGAGGACGGAAGGGGGGTGGAGGTTGGGGTGAGACAAGTATTTGTGTTGTGGAGCAGCGTCAGGCAAGACTGTACATGGGTGGTCTTGGTCAGGGTGTTTTGTTACGGGAGAAACAAAGAGGGCGTGGGGTTGGGGGAAGTATTTGTGTTATGGGACAGCGTCGTGTGAGACTGTGCATGGGTGGTGTTGGTCAGGCTATTTAGTGATGGGAGGAAGGAAGGGGGGAGTGAGAGGGCAAGGGAAGTATTTGTATCTTAGATCATAAAATACAATTATCACTGTAGCATGAAATCTGGGCCCCCGTCAGTAAAATTAATTTTTGGGGCTCAGTTCATCAGTATTTTTTTGTCTTAGCCCCTCCTGTCATAGTTGGGCAAGTCCCTTTAGCCTATTTGGTCTACCCCTGGACTGTAACAACATACATATATAAATGCACCATCTATTCACCCATTTCATTTCAGTGAGTATAAATTGTGATCAATTGTGCCATCAGACTACCCATCATTTCAAAAAGGCTTAAAAACAGCATAAAGATTTATCATAAAATTGAACAACAAGCATCATTTCAAAAAGTGGGTATTGTGAGTAAAAATACATTGTGGTAACTTCGAACCACGACCATCATTTCGAAACGTGAAAGTGTGGCATACATTGACCAGCTTCAAGTCAGGGATTGATTTTGGGGGTGCCCCCCCTTCTGGGGGGCGGGAGCCCCTAGTGTTACTCATTTGTCCGTTTGACAGACTGACCATCCATCCATCTGACCGCGATGAAGCCTGACACGTCAGCCAACGGTCTCGTAACTAACTCGCTTCCGTTGCTGCCTGTCGCTCCGTCTCGATCACTCTCCGCCAAATTTTAGCGTCGCAGGCGACGCTGCTAGAACTTGTTCCCCTATATATAGGGAGTGCTACTTTTGACCCCGTTGTTGTCCCAATTACCGCTATAAAATATATAAATAATTACATAAGTTTTGGCCCTAAAAAGCCATAAACCCTTAAAAATGCTGTCATTGGAGGAGGCCTAATACTATCAAGCTAGGGAAACAAAACTTTGGGGTTTGAAAACAATTCCTTCTTCACTTGAGATTGTGCGATGGCAACTGGTGATGGTCTGATCTCCCAAACAGTACTACTCCCACTCACTCTGCGTGTTCTGATGCGACCCCATGCACACACGCTCATACACATACACACATACACACACAGTTGTATCATATTGCGTGTTCAGCGTTGCCTCAAAGGGATGAAACATTGTGGTCGGACTGGGCAGATAATCTTCCTGCCATACCCCCCTGTAACTTCTTCTCCTTCCCATGCCCCCCTCCCCCTCCCCCCTTCTCTTACTACCGTACACCACAACCCCTCCCTCTCCCTGCCATACCCCCTCCAACTCCCTCTCCTTTCCATACCCCCCCACCCCCTCTCACTGTTGTACACCATGCCCCCTCCTTCTCCCTGCCTTACCCCCTCCAACTTCCTCTTCTTTCCATAACTCCTCACCCTCACCCCCCTCTCACTATTGTACCCCCCCCTCCCCCCCCCCCCCCCCCCCCCCCCTCCCCTCTCTCTCTCCCTGCCATACCCCCTCCAACTTCCTCTCCTTTCAGAACCCCCCTCCCCCTCCCCCCCCCTCGCACTACCGCCCCCTCGCACTACCATAACCCCCACACACACACATAACCCTCCCTCTCACTGTAATACCTCACCCACCCTTGATGTTCTGTGTTGCTTTGAAGGGATGCCGCAATGTGGTTGGGCTGGGCGGCTACTTTGAGGATAGGGAAAATGTGCAGATTGTGATGGAACTCTGTAGTGGACCTGATCTACAAAAGATCGTTGAGGTAAGAAATCAAAGCTGTTTTTTCCGCCTACGAGCAGCATTTTCCGCATATGGCTTGTTCTTTTAGCTATTGGCAGCAGCTTCTAGGCAGCTCCCCTGTCTGGCTATTCAGCCAAAGCTGGCGCAACCTAGCGTGCCTGGAAGCTAACAGAAGCCGCTCTCCAAGAATGTTGAGCTCTTGGGACTTAGCCCAGTGGCTGGCTGTGCGAGCTGCCTAAAAGCTGCTGCTGCTGCTAGCTGAAAAGGAAATGAGTGTAAGAAATATGGATCAGTTTGTTCGTGCTTGATTGCTTTATTGTATGAAATTCTTTTGAAATTGAAATGATTAAATGAAATGGAACTTTTTTTTAATTAAAATGTTTTTTTCTTTATCAATGTTCTGGTAAGAGTCATTAATTCAATCACGACACTGCTATTTAGTCATTAGAGCACAGAGATTTGAACAGATTTTCAAATTATT
Source organism: Chlamydomonas sp. ICE-L (assembly GCA_013435795.1). NCBI lineage: Eukaryota > Viridiplantae > Chlorophyta > Chlorophyceae > Chlamydomonadales > Chlamydomonadaceae > Chlamydomonas > Chlamydomonas sp. ICE-L. The sequence continues at coordinate 7,445,746 of JACBWV010000730.1, forward strand.
AATTAACATTTGATTATTTGCCGATCAAATGTTTAACATTAGTTGATCTTTGAATAATCATCATTCAAATTTTGATATGATTTAAACTTGTCGATTATTTGCGACGCGTCGCACGGAAAAAAAGGAAGAAGGGGAAGAAAACAAGTAAAAAGTGTTTGCTTACTAGCTTCTGTCTCGGTTCCTTTTTTGGGCAATCCATAGCAGCTTCTTGGCAGCTCCTTTCACCCACCCTTGGGCCAAACCTGCAGCTAGGTAGCACGTCTGAAACAGGGATATTTTTTCCGGATTGCTTTCCGACCGGAATACGAGACCCCGTTTTGCCCGAAATTGCCGGAATAAGAAACCTAAAAAAACGTTTTTTACTGAAATTGACTCAAAATGACCCATATTGACAAAAAACGGAATAAGGATCCTGTTTTGGGAGGAATATAGGGAGGAATAAAATGAAAAGGAATAAGATTTCCTCTTTTTGATTTGAAAAAAATATCCCTGCTCAGAAAGATGGCACGGCAGGCATTCTAATGCAGCTGTAATCAGTGGGCTTGACTCAGGTACTGGCTAATGGAGCTGGGTAAAAGCTGCTACGCGTATCTAAAAAAAGAAACCCCTACTGCTGTTATATCAAGAGCTAGACTTTGCGCTCTAGAGACGGTGCTACCGCAACCTCAACCCTCATCCCTCAATCCTTAACCCCCTATCAACAGCACCTGATCAACATCCCTCAACCTCCTATCAGCAACACCCTATCAACAGCCTCACAACCCTTAACCCTCATCCCTCCCCCCCCCCCCCCCCCCCCAATCCTCAACCTCACAACCCCTCATTCCACAACCGTCAACCTCAATCCCTGAACCTCACACCCTCAACCCACACCCTCAACCCACACCCTCACACCCCCCACCAATTCTCAACCTTTCACCCCTCATCCCACAACCGTCAACCTTAAACCCTGAACCTCACACCCTCAACCCACACCCTCACCCCTCCCCCCAATCCCCAACCTTTCACCCTTATCCCACAACCGTCAGCCACAAACCCTCAACCTCACACCCCTCATCCTACAACCGTCAACCACAAACCCTCAACCTCACACCCCTCATCCAACAACCGTCAACCACAAACCCTCAACCTTGCACCCCTTATTCCCCACACCCTCAACCGTGCTTTTTGTCTTCCGCCTGCAGAGCCACTACACGTTTTCGGAGCCAGCGTGAGCAATGGTAGCTGCAGAACTTGTGACGATCATCGCTGCATGCCATAAATCTGGTATCAACCTTCAACCCCCCAATCCCCACCCCCTCAACCCCCAACCCCCCCATCCTCAACCCCTTATCCCTCGTCCTCTGCCGTGCATTTTGTCTTGCTTCTGCAGAGCTACGGCACATTGTCGAAACGAGCGCTAGCAGTGGTAGCTGCAGAACTCGTGATTTGTCACTTGCAACGCATGCCATCAAGCAGATATCAACCTCACACCCTTCGACCCTCAACCCCTCTACCCCCAGCCATGCCTTGTGTCCCGCGCCTGCAGAGCTACGACACATTGTCGGAACGAGCACTAGCAATGGTAGCTGCAGAAGTTGTGATTCATCACCATCAATGCATGCCATCAAGCAGATATCAACCTCACACCCTTCGACCCTCAACCCCTCTACCCCCAGCCATGCCTTGTGTCCCGCGCCTGCAGAGCTACGGCTCATTGTTGGAGCGAGCGGAAGCAATGGTAGCTGCAGAAGTTGTGATTCATCACCATCAATGCATGCCATCAAGCAGATATCAACCTCACACCCTTCGACCCTCAACCCCTCTACCCCCAGCCATGCCTTGTGTCCCGCGCCTGCAGAGCTACGGCTCATTGTTGGAGCGAGCGGAAGCAATGGTAGCTGCAGAAGTTGTGATTCGTCACCATCAATGCTTTCCATCAAGCAGATATCAACCTCACACCCTTTGACCCTCAACCCCTCATCCCTCTACCCACAACCATGCATTTTGTCTTCCGCCTGCAGAGCTACGGCACGTTGTCGGAGCGAGCGCTAGCAATGGTAGCTGCAGAACTTGTGACGATCATCGGTGCATGCCACCAGTCCGGCATACTGCACGCTGACGTCAAGCCTGCCAACTTCATCCTGTCCCACCCCATCAACAACCCGCTGTTCAGCAACAGCAAGGTGCATGCACAGTCGGCGTGGCTGAAGGCGTTAGACTTTGGGTGCAGCCAAAGTTTGAAAGGTGTGATATCGGCTGTTTCAATTTGATATTGTTAGGGATAGGCAATATGATATCATGTCATCATATGATATCATGCGATGCCGGCGGTCTGACTCGGTAACTTTGGCCTACGGCAACATATCATATGATATTAAACCATATGATCTTTGTATGATATCATATGATATCATACTCGTCTTTGGTCAGCATCATATGATTTGCCGGTCCCTAGATATTATTGACCCGTGGACTGTTCTTTTTCTTCTTCCATGCTACGCGTCGCAAATTGAGCGACTCGGTGCGTCCCCAGATTTGTGCAGCCACATCTTGAAAGGTAAGGTATCGGTTGTTTCCAGAGCGTTTTGACACCATATTGGCTGTTTCCAGAGCGTTTTGACACTACATTGGCTGTTTCAAGATATTTTTTATGTATTTATCTTTCCATCCTATTACCGAACCCTTTTGGGGCCTGATCTTGGGACTTGGGTCAAAACATCTTGATACCCTATGACCAGTCACCCAAGCATAGCTGCGCTTTATTCCCTGCAATTCGACTGATCTTTTAGCTACATTGAATGTTTTATATTGCATGAGCCTATGTATTGTGTCACTGCTGTTTAACAGTGTAACCCGTTTCATTTGAGCAGGGGACGAGCGGTTATTCAAGAGGACGGGGACCCCCGTCTACATCGCCCCGGAGGTCTTTGCCCGCAATTACGGATTCGCTGCTGATATGTGGAGCTTTGGCGTCACCCTTTACTGGCTGTATGCAGAACGCTTCCCCTTCTTCCCCGAGACTGCAATACGAGCCGCCAAGCTAGATGACGTGATCAACGCAGTGGCTAACGCGCCCATCCCCTACGACTACCACCCGTGGAAAGAGCTCAGCCCCGAGGGCCTGGACTTCATACAGCGCTGCCTCGAGAGGGATGAGCATAAGCGCATGACTATCCAGATGGCACTAGAGCACCCGTGGCTGCAGGATGCGTTTGCCATCACCGGGAAAGAGTGCTTCAAGTGAGCTGGGTGGGTAGAGAGTTTTAGTGAACTTGGTTGGAAGGTTGTAATGATACAGGCTGGCAATGGAACGCCCATGTATTCAGAAGGCGATAGTCCGCGGTGGGGGAAGATAGGTGCAAGTGAGCTGGGTGGGTGGAGATTTTTAGTGAACTTGGGTAGAAGACTTTAATGAAACCGTCTGGCAGTAGAAGCAGTAGAAAACCCGAGGCTACAGGACGCGTTCGTATCACTGGGAGAGAGTGGCTCGAGTGGGCTGGGTGGGTGGAGAGTTTTAGTGAACTTGGGTAGAAGGATTTCATGATTCAGGCTGGCAATAGAACGCCCATGTATGCAGAAGGCGTTTGTCTTTGTAGGAAAAGAGTGGTGCAAGTGAGCTGAGTGGGTGTAGAGTTTTAGAGAACTTGGTTGGAGGGTTGTAATGTTACAGGCTGGCATTAGAACACCCGTGGCTGCAGGAGATGATAGTCCCTGTTGGGAAAGAGTGGTCCAAGTGAGCTGGGTAGGTACTAGGTTCTGTTGATTTCAGATGGCGGTCGAACACCTGTGGCTGCAGGAGGCCACTAAGAGAAAATATTGGTTTGCCACTAAGAGAAAATATTGGTTAACCACTGCGGGAAAATATTGGTTCAAGTGAGCTGAGTGAGTGGATTGTTACTGTTATCTTGCACCTTGACAGAAGGTTCTTTTGGTCTGGGAAATAACCCTCTGTTCTGATATGTTGACCTTGGTGGAAGGTTCTTGTGATCTGAGAAAGAACCCCCTGTTGTGGTGTATCAACCTTTATGGAAGGTTCTTGTGATCTGAGAAAGAGCCCTCTGCCCTGGCAAGTTGACCTTGGTGGAAGGTTCTTGTGATCTGAGAAAGAGCCCTCTGTCCTGGTTTGTCAACCTGGGTGCTAGGTTTTTATGATCTGAGACAAACCTCCTGTCTTGGTGTATCGACCAGGGTGGAAGGTTCTTGCGGTATGGATGCTTAGTTTTAAGTATAACTTGCCTGGTGGGAATTTGTAGAAGTTTGATTAGTCTCTACAGAGTAGAGGAGTGTCCGGTGTTTCTCTTTTGGGCTACGCATGCTAGCTCCCAGTCAGCTCCAATAGCCAGCCACTGGGCCAATTCCAAAGCTGTCCGCTGCATTCAAATGCCCTTTGTATCAGCTTTCAGGCACACTAGCTAGCTTCAGGTTTGGCCCAAGGATAGGGGGAAGGAGCTGCCTAGAAGCTGCTACGAAAAGCCCCTAAAAAGAAATTGCGAGTAGTGGTGAATGGCTTTACCTTGACACTAGTACACCCGTTTCTGCAGTAGTATCACCACTCTTTTTCTTATCGGCTATTAGCACCAGCTTCTAGGCAGCTGCCTAAGACTGCCACTGGGCCAAACCCAAAGATTTCAGGTGCGCTGGAAAGCTGGCAATATCAGCTTCCAGGTGCCAAGGTTGCTTAGGGTTTGCATGAAGAGAGAGCCCAATGAGCTGCCTAGAAGCTGCTGCTTGTAGCTGAAAAGAAAATCTATGAGCAGCACGGGGGAAGTTATGTACAAGTGAGCTGGGTGGGGGGTTCCATTTGTGCAATGCGCCGCAAATTGAGAGCCCAGGGGCTCGGGGGGGCATTTCTGACTTGTTCAGCCGGACCCATGCAGCGCCATGCCGCGACGGAATGGCGATGCGTCGCACAAAACAACAACAGTAGTGGGGGGGGAAACAAAATTGAAAATTCGAACATCCAAGTAAGTAACACTGCCGGGGACAGTTGACCCTACTAAGGACGTGGTGTTGTCGACACCGGTTCGTAAGCTCACCTTGCTCGAGGTTGGCAACGAGGCTAGAACCAATCACGTTTCATACGGTTGACGGCCACCGTGAGAACCGAAACGCTCCCGACGGGGTTCGGACCCGGCATCTCCTTCGATCAAGGTCGGATACTGTACCATTGAGCCACTCCGAGTCCGGATCGGGGATTAGTGGGGGGAGATTTAATCATCCAATGAGCTAATGCTCTGGGCAAGAACTCTCCTGGAGTATCGGCCTGGTTGGAAGGTACTAGGAATCTGGATGGAAGGTCCTAATGATCTGGGCAAGAACTCTCTCTCTCTCTTGGAGTATCGGCCTAGTTGGAAAGTACAAGGGATCTGGGTGGAAGGTCCTAATGATCTGGCAAGGACTCTCTTTCTTGGAGAATCGGCCTGGTTGAAAGGTACTAGTGATCTGGGTGGAAGGTTCTACTGATCTGGGTTAGGAATCTCTCCTAGTGTAGTGGTCACAGGTAGAAGGTTAAAATGGTCTGGGAATGAGCTATGTGTTGGTGAAGTGATATAGGCAGGAGGTTATACTGATGTGGGAAAGAATTCTCTAATGTTGAGTGATCTTGGTAGAAGGTTCTATTGATCTGAGAAAGCATTATCTCTTATGTAGTGATCTTGGTAGAAGGTTCTACTGATGTGGGAAATAATTATCTATTGTTAAGTGATCTCGGTAGAAGGTTCTACTGATCTTGGAAAGAATTATCTCTTGTTGAGTGATCTCGGTAGAAGGTTCTACTGATCTTGGAAAGAATTATCTCTTGTTGAGTGATCTCGGTAGAAGGTTCTACTGATCTTGGAAAGAATTATCTCTTGTTGAGTGATTTCGGTAGGAGGTTCTACTGATCTGAGAAAGAATTACCTCTTGTTGAGTGATCTCGGTAGAAGGTTCTACTGATCTTGAAAAGAATTATCTCTTGTTGAGTGATCTCGGTAGAAGGTTCTACTGATCTTGGAAAGAATTATCTCTTGTTGAGTGATCTCGGTAGAAGGTTCTACTGATCTTGGAAAGAATTATCTCTTGTTGAGTGATCTCGGTAGAAGGTTCTACTGATCTGAGAAAGAATATATCTTGTTGAGTGATCTCGGTAGAAGGTTCTACTGATCTGAGAAAGAATTATCTCTTGTTGAGTGATCTCGGTAGAAGGTTCTACTGATCTTGAAAAGAATTATCTCTTGTTAAGTGATCTCGGTAGAAGGTTCTACTGATCTTGGAAAGAATTATCTCTTGTTGAGTGATCTCGGTAGAAAGTTCTACTGATCTGGGAAAAAATTTATCTTGTTGAGTGATCTCGGTAGAAGGTTCTACTGATCTGAGAAAGAATATATCTTGTTAAGTGATCTCGGTAGAAGGTTCTACTGATCTGGGGGGGAAAACCTTTTCTGTGAGAACTGAGGACTAGCTGTAGATAATAGGAGAGTGTGAGAGATATAGAGAGTGTGAGAAAGAAAGAGAGAGAGAGAGAGAGAGAGAGAGAGAGAGAGAGGGAGAGAGAGAGGGAGGAGGGGGGGGGGGGTAGTGGTTGCTGTTGTTGAAGTGTTAACTAGGAATTATTGGCCAGGAGAATGAATGGGAGGCTATCAAAACTCCCCTATCCCCATTCCCATCCCGCCACCAAATCACCACCCATCTGAATGTTCGCCCACTGCGTGCAACTGGATCAGCTTATTTGTCTCCCTTAGAACCTCGATGTGGCCCTTGCTTTTGGATTTCAACCAAATGCATATCTTCAAGATCCGCGTGCAACTCTGCTCGACTTTTCCTTTTGGCTATGAGCAGCAGCTCCTAGGCAGCTTCCAGAGCTATCTACTGGGGTAATCCCTAAGGTTCAGCGGTGTTAGAACCACTGTTCCTTTTGGGGGCTACGTGTAGTAGCTTCTAGGCAGCTCCCCTCCCCTGTCCTTGGGCCAAACCTGAAGCTAGCTAGTGTGCCCTGAAGCTGAGCTGAAAGCAGTTACATGGTCATCACACTAAATTAGTTGGAGTGGGCGGAAGCAATTTGATTTGGCTGGACTTGGAGATGTACGATAGTAAGATAGTACGACTGAGTGTCTGAGTACACATAGTTTTTATTGTTGCCAGGACCGCCTACCTTGCTTATATTGGATTGTTTTTCCAAGTTCGAGTTGAGCTCGTTATTTAGTTGTCGTGTAGTTATACCTCCAACATTCATGAAGTTTGGTTTGGTTGCATGGTGTATCCGCCTGCAGGCTGCTCCCGTCTGCGGGCGGAGGGAACATGGGTAGTATAAACACTACTACTCCACACTCCTGAGTACAGAAACATTCATGGCTCCAGCCAGTTCAGACTGAACGCGTCTTTGGTAATATTGTATTTAAGCTTGTTGTTTATTCTTTTGTACCTGAGCACCTTCAATCCGTTAGGTCAATTTGTATATCGATTAACTTCGATTTTTTGTAGCACCGAACTTCTGTACGAACTTGGGAAGAAATGAAGCGAATTGGGTCATGTACAATATCATTTACCATATCATACAATATATATGGATCATATGTATTGTCGAGTATGTGGATGGATGGATGCATTCCGTGTAAACACGTGCCCTCTGTAGTCTGTACTTGAATTTGAATTGTTGCATGCTTGTTCAGCCAACTCTGGGCTGCTCACCGTCTTCCAATTCGAAGCCCCAGTGTACGATACCCACGGAAACCAGGGACTCGCATCATTGAGCAAATTCAGGGGTACAACGTTTTAAAAGCTTGTCTAGGGCATACATGAACTTGAACTTGGTTACATAGCTTCAGCCAGCAATTTGGCTGCTCGCCATCTTCTCTAAGCGTGCCTACTCTTTTGTGGGAGGGGCAATGCCATTCGAACTGAATCCTCGGTGTCGCTGGTTTGTGTCGGGAGACCCACCTCCTGGGGTGAAATACCTTTCACAAACAGTCACAACTAAAGCAAGCATTTTTGTAGGCACAACCCTTAGGGCCTGCATCGCATCTGTTTTGCTCCTCAAATTTGCTCGCCCGACAGTACGCCATGTACTGAAGCTACCCATGGAGAGGAGGTAAAAAATCAAGCTCTGTACTTCGCGTCTTGGACTCGTTTAAATGGCTCCAGCATTGAAGGCTGCACGCCGTCTTCTGCAGCATAATCAATTCAAAGCAAAGCATTCTTATCACAAAATATCGGACTTCAAAGAAGCCAAAGCATAGCCTTATATTAGCCTATATTCCCAAGAATGCTACCGTTGATCTCACTGCGGTCTGCATACATGCTCTAGAACTACGTTGCATTATGCTGTAGTAACTGCGGTACAATGGATTAGATTGTTACATGGCTTTCCAGCCAACTCTGGGCTGCTCACCGTCCTCCTATTCCAAGCCCCTCAGTGCGATACGCCGATACCGTATTACAATACCCCTCACCTGGAAGCCAGGAAGAATAAAAATAAAAATAAAAATAAAAATAAAATCTTAACTTCCAAGATATGTCACAATGACACCTCTAATGGCGTGGGGTGAAGGGAACCGGCTCGTAAGTATGCGATGGACGGGCTTACACCACACCTAGACTCCAGTTACCATGCCGGTCGACGACCCTCCGGATGGGCCCAGGTGACCTCAATGGGGTTCGAGCCAGGAAAAATACTATGAAGATTAGAAAGTTTAAGATTTGTCCAGGTATACAACATATACTGACTGCTATGGTTTAAACTTGAATCTGGTTACATTGCTGGTTATTGTATGATACATCGGCATATCAGCATATGTGATGTAAGTTAAGTTAAGTTAAGTTCAAGATAAAGATCGTGTGATTTTTTATCGTAGCGATGAAGTTCTGTTGTATGCGATGTGGAATTACCACAACCCGATTTCCCAAACTGAGAACAAAATGATTCCTCTAAATTACCTGTTGTGAATTTTAGAGGAGGAAGGTCGTGACAAGTTGCCTTTGTTTATCAATGATTACATACAGAGATTGGATCAAATATATTTTGATAAGGATGCTTCGAGCTAAATTGATTATGGTGCTGCCGAAGACGTCGAGCAGCCTTAAAGGCTGGAGCCATGAATGGCTGGCTGAAGCTATGTAACCTAGTTCAAGTTCAAGTTAAAGGCTGGAGCCATGTAACTAAGTTAAAGTTGAAGTATCCTGAAGCATAGCACGATATGCAGGGCTGTCAATCTCGTACTGGTTTTGGATTTCTCGCACGAGTACCAGGGTACTACATTTGTAGGGCTGTCAAGCTTTATATCGCCCGGTATTTATTTTACCGTGTACCGTACGATATATCGTACGGTAATAAAGTTCCAGCGTACGGTATTTTTGGGATTACCGTACGATGTATCGTGTTTACCGTACGATATATCGTGTTTAACCATATCCTGTGGTCCTGTGGTCTGCAAAAATATCTTACACTCGGCAGGTCGGCGGTTCGATTCTCTTCAGGAGCACCTGGGTCTGGGCCAGGGAATTTAGTATACCGCCTTATATCGTACGATATATCACGATCGTACGGTTATATCCCCTTGGTCTTATACTGATTTTCCCCAAAAGGGTAAACAAATATAGTACGGTATCGATACCGTACGGTATATCACGATATATTGTACGGTAATTGAAAATACCGAACGGTATTGACAGCCCTATACATTTGTCGAATTGGTCAGCGCTTAAAGCGCACAAACGTCAAATTGCTCTAAAAAGCGCAAAAACTGCGAGCTGCGCCCACAGGGGGTTGAAAAAACTGCGTGGAACGTGCAGTGGGGCTCAAAAAGCGTGCGCAAAATCGCGCTGCTGTGTGCGCTTTGTAGTACCCTGACGAATACGATATAGTGTACCATCGTTCTTCGAAACTCGGTTTAAGACCAAGGGGCTATACCGTGCAATAGCCTTTACATCCCAATACAGAATAATTCAAGTCAAATTAACAAGATATTAACGAACATTGAAGAAGATGTATAACACGAAACTATCGTACTCGCCAGCGTATGATATATAGCCCTACATCATAAGATGGAAGGGTGGTGTGCCAAATCTCAGGCCCAGGAAAAAAACCTAGACTTCCAGCCCCCTGAGCTAGTTATTACGAGATTCGAAACCCTGAACTCTAACCTATGTACACATAACTAATCCAGTAGCTCATCACTGGAGCCCAGCATAATGCTGCAAGACTGCCGGCGGATGTCAGCTGAGTCAGACGTCACCCAAGTACCCTGTGCTACCGCCAAGTGCACCGGCATCTTTCTATCATAGCTTCTCTTTTCAGATATGAGCAACAGCTTCTAGGCATCTAACTGGCTATTGAGGCAAACCGAATGCGACATAGTGCACCTTGAAGCAGACACAAGCAGCCAGAACTGCTAAAAAATTAGTCTTCAGCTCAGTGGCTGGCTCAAGGACCTGCCTAGAAGCTAATGCTCAAAGCCAAAACCCCCCCCACTGCTTTCTATCAATTTATCAATCCCCAGGACCGCCCAGGAAGAAAATACACGCATACATTGGAAGCATGTGACACTTGAGAGTCCCGAAGTAAATGTGGTGTCCGCTCCTTATTGTTGGTTGCCCCCAGCACAAGCGAATGGGCTGACCCCCTCAACCTCAAGCCTCATTATAACGCGTAACATTGGTTGGCCACAGCGCAAGCGAACAAGCCGGCCTCCTCAACCTCACGCCTCCTCCTAAGGCGTAACTTTGATTTATTTTATCTCCACTCCTTAGGGTGGGCGCCCACAAGTCAAACAACAGTACTCAACATACTTAGAGGTGATTTTTCTCACCCTTGCAACCAATTGTTGCACCCTTACGTCCCCCTTACTTCCGCCACCCTTACTTATACCAGCAATGGCCCCACCCAACATATGCTAGTGCGCTCCACTACAGCAAGCAACAAGCCATGAAAGTAGGCAGCTTCAGGGCAACCGACGAACCAAACAGCTTCAGTCACCAGTAACCCCTGCTTTGGCTCCCAGCCCCATGCATGCAATGGGCCCACCCAACATATGCTAGTGCGCTCCACTACAGCTTGCAACAAGCCATGGGAGTGCTTAGCACCAGAGTAGCTGATGAATCAAACGGCTTCAGTCACCAGTAACCCCTACTATGGCTCCCAGCCCCATGCCTGCAATGGGCCCACCCAACATATGCTAGTGCGCTCCACTACAGCTTGCAACAAGCCATGGGAGTGCTTAGCACCAGAGTAGCTGATGAATCAAACGGCTTCAGTCACCAGTAACTCCTGCTATGGCTCCAAGCCCGATGTCAGCAATGGCCCCACCCAACATATGCCAGTGCGCATCATTAGAGATTGCAACAAGCCATGGGCTGGTTAGCCTAAGAGGAGCCAATGAACCAAACAGCTTTAGTCAACAGTAACCCCTGCTATGGCTCCCAGCCCCATGCCTGCAATGGCCCCACCCAACATATGCTAGTGCGCATCACTACAGCTTGCAACAAGCCATGGGCTGGTTAGCCTAAGAGGAGCCGATGAACCAAACAGCTTCAGTCAACAGTAACCCCTGTCATGACGCCAAGCCCTATGCCAGCAATGGCCCCACCCAACATATGCTAGTGCGCGTCACCATAAGCCATGAAAGTACTCAGCTTCAGAGCAGCGGACGAACCAAACAGCTTCAGTCACCAGGAACCCCTGCTATGGCTGCAAACCCTATGCCAGCAAAGGCCCCACCCAACATATGCTAGTGCGCATCACTACAGCTTGCAACAAGCCATGAAAGTAGGCAGCTTCAGGGCAACCGACAAACCAAACAGCTTCAGTCACCAGGAACCCCTGCTATGGCTCCAAGCCCTATGTCAGCAATGGCCCCACCCAACATATGCTAGTGCGCTCCACTACAGCTAGCAACAAGCCATGAAAGTAGGCAGCTTCAGGGCAACCGACGAACCAAACAGCTTCAGTCACCAGGAACCCCTGCTATGGCTCCCAGCCCCATGTCAGTAATGGCCCCACCCAACATATGCTAGTGCGCATCACTACAGATTGCAACAAGCCTCGGAAGTGCTTAGCATCAGAGCCTAAGAATAACGGTTGTACTGCTCATCCTTGACGCGGCGGATGTACCACATAGCACCAAGCACTAGCAAACCCACGCATATCAAGACACCGATCACGATGCCTGCAATGGCTCCACCTGAGAGACCTCCCCCTCCTCCACCACCGCCCTCTTCTCCACCCTTGGTAGCTTGAGTGGGGGAGGGAGAAGGGATGGAGTCGGATGGGTTGGCTGCTCCCCTGGGAAACCCGCCGGGGGGGGCAGTGGGTTGGGAGCTTGGGGGGGGCCTTGGGGCCTTCTTGGTCTCGGGTGGCAGCGGAGGTGGGGAGGTGAAAATGGCAGGGGGAGGGTTGGGGCATGGGTTTCCGATCTTAGTGCCATCTGCAATAACCTGGCAAGGAGAAGAAGTGGTGCGTTGGGTGGTTATGGTGGTGGCGGTGATAGTAGAGTTGGTGATGGTATTCGTAGCAGACTGGAGCATGGGTTCCCAATGTGGGTGCCATTAACAACAGCCTGGTCAGGGAAATACGTGGTGGGTTGGGTGGTTATGGTGGTGGCGGCGATGGAAGTGGTGATATTAGTGGGGTTGACGATGGGAGTGGTGATGGTGGTGGAGGAAGGTTGGGGCATGGGTTCCTGATCTGGGTGCCATTGATCACGCCCTGGCAGGTGGTGGGTTCCATTGTTATGCTTGTGGTGATGGTGATGGTGGTGGTGATGGTAGTGGTGATGGTAGTGGTGGTGATGGTTGTGGTGGAGGGCTGGGACATGGGTTCCTGATCTGGGTGCCATTGTTTACAACCTGGCAGGTGGTGGATTGCATTGTTATGCTTGTGGTGATGGTGCCCCCCCCCCCCCCACCCCCCCCCCCCCCCCACGACACACACATTCCTCTATCTTCTCCCTCCCTCCATTCCTCTCCCCCTCCCACTTCTCTCTATCTTCTCCCTCCCCCCATTCTTCTCCCCCTCCCACTTCTCTCGATCTCCTCCCTCCACTCCTCTCCCCTTCCACTCCTGCAGTTCCTCCTTCCATTTAGCCCCCCCCCCCCCCCCCCCCCCCCCCCCAAACCCTACCCCCCCCTCCTCCCTGCACTCCTTCCTTTCAGCTAACCTAACCTATGCGGTCCCTCCCACCATTTAGGAACGGCGACACAGGCTTTGTCCCCCCTCCCCTCCATGCCCCCCCCCCCCCCTCCCCCTCCACTCTTCTCCCCTTTTCACTCCACTCTTCATTTCCCCCCCTCAGCTGACTTACCCTATGCGGTCCCTCCTTCCATTTAGGAACGAAACCATGGACAATCCCCCCCCTCCCTTCCCCCCTACACTCCCCTTCCTTCCACTTCTCTCTCCCTCCTGTCCCCCCCTCAGCTCACTTACCCTAAGCGGTCCCTCCTTCCATTTAGGAACGACACCATGCCCCCCCCCCCCCCCCCCCCCCCCCCCCCGTCCCTCCCTAAACTCCCCCTCCTTCCACTTCTCTCTCCCTCCTGTCCTCCTTCAGCTCACTTACCCTTGGCGGCTGCTCTTTCCATTTAGGAATGGCGCCACACAGTTGAGAGCTAGACTGGGCGGTGATGAGAGAGATGCTCTTCATGTCGGCCCAACGGGGAGGAATGATGCCCTACAGGGTGGTGGGGGTGGGTGGGTGGGCAGGTGGATGTGTTGAGCTAGACTGGGCAGAAATGAGGGAGATACTCTTCATGTCGATCTAATGGTGTGGAATGATGCCCTACAGGGTGGTGGTGGTGGGGTTGTGGTGGTAGTGGTGAGAGCTAGACTGGACGGTGATGAGAGAGATACTCTTCATGTCGGCCCAATGGGGAGGAATGATGCCCTACAGGGTGGTGGTGGGTGGGTGGGCAGGATGATGTGTTGAGCTGGACTGGGCAGAGATGAGGGAGATACTCTTCATGTCTACCCAATGGTGTGGAATGATGCCCCACAGGGTGGTGGTGGTGGGTGGTAGTGGTGAGAGCTAGACTGGACAGTGGTGAGAGAGATACTCTTCATGTCGGCGCAACGGTGTGGAATGATGCACTGCAGGGTGGTGGTGGGTGGACTGGTGGGTGGTAGTCGTGAGCGCTAGACTGGGCGGTGATGAGGGAGATACTCTTCATGTCGGCGCAACGGTGTGGAATGATGCACTGCAGGGTGGTGGTGGTGGGTGGACTGGTGGGTGGTAGTGGTGAGAGCTAGGGTGGACGGTGGTGAGAGAGATATTCTTCATGTCGGCGCATCGGTGTGGAATGATGCACTGCAGGGTGGTGGTGGGTGGACTGGTGGGTGGTAGTGGTGAGAGCTAGACTGGGCGGTGATGAGGGAGATACTCTTCAAGTCGGCGCAACGGTGTGGAATGATGCACTGCAGGGTGGTGGTGGTGGGTGGACTGGTGGGTGGTAGTGGTGAGAGCTAGAGTGGACAGTGGTGAGAGCTAGAGTGGACGGTGGTGAGAGAGATACTCTTCATGTCGGCGCAACGGTGTGGAATGATGCACTGCAGGGTGGTGGTGGGTGGACTGGTGGGTGGTAGTGGTGAGAGCTAGACTGGGCGGTGATGAGGGAGATACTCTTCATGTTGGCCCTACAAGATGAAATGATGCCCTACAGGGTGGTGGTGGTGGACTGGTGGGTGGTAGTGGTGACAGCTTGACTGGGTAGTGGTGAGGGAGATGCTCTTCATGTTGGCCAAACGGGGAGAAATAATGCCATACAGGGTGGTGGGTGGGCAGGTGGATGTGTCGAGGTAGACTGGGCAGTGATGAGGGAGATACTCTTCATGTCGACCCAGCGGGGTGGAATGATGCCCTACATAGTGGTGGTGGGATGGATAGGTGTTTGTGTGGTGTTTGTGTGGTGTACAGGTGGGTATTGGTGGTGGGTGGAATAATGCTCTACATGGTGTTGGTGGGATGGACAGGTGCTGATGTGGTGGTGGTGTGGTTCACAGGTTGGTGTTGGTGCTGGGCTGGACAGCTGGGTGTTCGAACATTTGTGGGTACAAGGCTCACCACCAATTGTGGGTGGTTTGAGGTGTCGAAAAAGTCGATTTATAAACAAACAAACTATCCTACTATACACAAACAAACAAAAGCAAACAACTCTGCTATTAACAAACACACTCAAATAAGCATGTAACACTGCTATTAACAAACAAACAGAACTACTGTTAACAAACCAACAAAAACAAACAACACTGCTATTAACAAACAAACAGAACTACTGTTAACAAACCAACAAAAACAAACAACACTGCTATTAACAAACAAACAGAACTACTGTTAACAAACCAACAAAAACAAACAACACTGCTATTAACAAACAAACAGAACTACTGTTAACAAACCAACAAAAACAAACAACACTGCTATTAACAAACAAACAGAACTACTGTTAACAAACCAACAAAAACAAACAACACTGCTATTAACAAACAAACAGAACTACTGTTAACTAACAAACACAAACAAACACTGCTATTAACAAACAAACAGAACTACTGTTAACAAACCAACAAAAACAAACAACACTGCTATTAACAAACAAACAGAACTACTGTTAACAAACCAACAAAAACAAACAACACTGCTATTAACAAACAAACAGAACTACTGTTAACAAACCAACAAGAACAAACAACACTGCTATTAACAAACAAACAGAACTACTGTTAACAAACCAACAAAAACAAACAACACTGCTATTACAAACCAGAACTACTTACAACCACAAAACAAAACACTGCTAAACAAAACAGAACTACTGTTAACTAACAAACACAAACAAACACTGCTATTAACAAACTAACGGCACTACCATGCACACACAAACAAACAGCACTTCTATTAACAAACAGAAGACACTACTATGCACAAACAAACAACATTCATATTTATATACTATGTATGTATTTACTATATGTATACACTATGGTATGTATATACTATGTATGTGCATACGCCTCACCGTCAATTCTGGGTTGTTTGCGATGTCCAAAAGGTCAATTCATAAACAAACATAGAAAGGCAAACAAACTACTCCACTATTTACCAACAAACCCGCGTTACTACTCACAAACAAGTACAAAACAAGCACACGACACTACTATTCACAAACAAACATTGTCATTCACCAACCAACCAACCAACAAAATCAAGCAAGCAAACAACACTACTATTCACAAACAAGCATTGCTTATAGCGCACAAACGTCAAATTGGTCGGCGCTTTTTAGTGCAAAAAGCGCATAAACTGCGCGCTGCGCCCAGAGGGGCTCAAAAAGGCAGCGCGGCACCGCGCTGCCGCGCGCACTTAGCAGTACCCTGTCATAAACAAACAAATGCAAACAAAGTACTATACAATTCACAACCAAACATGCGTTACTATTCACAAGCAAACGGACCAAGCATACAGCACTACTATTCATATTTACATAAAATCACAAACAAAGAAGCAAAAACAAGCAAACAATACCTGTTTGTATGCAAACAACTACTACGCGCAAACAAAGAAGCAAAAACAAGCAAACACCACCACTATTTACATTCAAACAACTAAGCCTCTTTCAGTGATATACATTGGTCTAGTGGTAGACTAAGTCACTTTAAGAATGAAGAGTCGGGGGTTCGACTCCCCCTTTGATCGCTCTTGGCGTTGCAGGTCGTCGTTAACCGCGATGGTAGCTTGTCCAGTTGAGGTAGCAGAACGCTCCCCACCCGCATACGATGGGCTCCCTTAACACCGCGCCCCACCAGGCGTTATCATTACCAACAACTACTATGAGCAAACAAAGAAACAAAAACAATCAAGCAGCACTACTATTGACAATCAAACAGCACTACTATTGACAATCAAGCAGCACTACTATTGACAATCAAGCAGCACTACTATTGACAATCAAGCAGCACTACTATTGACAATCAAGCAGCACTACTATTGACAATCAAGCAGCACTACTATTGACAATCAAGCAGCACTACTATTGACAATCAAGCAGCACTACTATTGACAATCAAGCAGCACTACTATTGACAATCAAGCAGCACTACTATTGACAATCAAGCAGCACTACTATTGACAATCAAGCAGCACTACTATTGACAATCAAGCAGCACTACTTTTGACAATCAAGCAGCACTACTTTTGACAATCAAGCAGCACTACTATTTACAATCAAGCAGCACTACTATTTACAATCAAGCAGCACTACTATTTACAATCAAACAAGTACTTTGCGCATGTTGTACACACGCCTCACCGCCAATTCTGGGTTGTTTGACATTTCCAAGATGTTGATTCATAAACAAACAAACAAACACACAAACAAACTTCTCTACTATTCACAAACAAACACACATTACTATTCACAAACAAACAAAAACAAACAAACAACAATACTATGCACAAACACACAACTACTATGCGCATGCTGTGTACACACCCCACCGTCAATCCTGGGTTGTTTGAAATGTCCAAGATGTCAAGGTTGGCGAGGCTGCTCCATGCGGCTTGCCTAATTGGCTACCCCCTGGACTGGAACATACATACACACCGACCATGTGCACACCTCTTACTTCCAGTCCGGGGTTGTCCAAGATGTCAAGGTTGGCAAGGCTGCTACAGGCCGCTTGCCTAATTAGCTACCCCCTGGACTGTAACATACATTTAAATATGATCAAACAACAGGAAGACCAGGCAGCAAGGCTGCACTTCAACATACATATACGTTAACACTGTGTTCATGTCTCACCGTTAATCCTGGGTTGTTTGAGATGTCCAAGATGTCAAGGTTGGCAAGGCTGCTCCATGCTGCAGGCAAGGTGCCACTGGCCCCCTCGTTGTTGCCAACATACAGATAAGCAAGCTCATCATACGCTGTCCAGATTGGTGGAAGCTGTCCTTCGAACCTGAGATGTGGTCCAGGTGTGACAGTGTGAGTTGTCAGGTTGTCTTTTCCTTGTTTTGTGCAGGGTACTACATTGTGTCAAATTGGTCAGCGCTTAAAGCGCACAAACGTCAAACAAGTCAGCGCTTTGTAGTGAAATAAACGCAAAACTGCGCGCTGCGTCCCCAGGGGGGCGGAAAAACTGCGCGAAATGCGCAGTGAGGCTCAAAAAGTGTGCGCAAAATCGCGCTGCCGTGCGCGCTTTGTTGTACCTTTGTTGTGTGTGGTCAAGAACTATGCTGTCATGATTGGGGTAAGTTGTCCTTCAAAGCTAAGATACGGTCAAGGTTAGCAAAGTTTATGATAACACCTGCTGGGGCGTGGTGTTAAGGGAGCCCGTCGTACGCAGGTGGGGAGCGGTTTCCTACCTCAACTGGACAAGCTACCATCGCGGTTGACAACGAATTGCAATGCCAAGAGCGACGGAAGGGGGAGTCGAAGCCTCGACTATTCAACCTCAAGCGATCTGGTCTACCACTAGACCATTAAATATCACTGAAAGGGGCTAACGTTAGCAACACTGTTGGGGGGGCAGCGCGTCGCACTGGGGTCGCACCGAGTGGCTCAATTTGCGATGTGTTGCACGACAAAAACAGTGAGTGGTCAAGGTTAGCAAGGCTGCTCCAAGCCATGACCCTAAGCTGGCAAGCTGGCTAGGTGGTGTGGGTGGGTGAGGTGGATGGGATGTGTGCAAGTGGTCAAGGTTAGCAAGGTCGCTCCAAGCCATGACCCCAAGCTGGCAAGGTGGTGGGGGTGGGTGGGTGATCGGGTGGGTGAGGTGGATGGGATGTGTGCAAGTGGTCAAGGTTAGCAAGGCCGCTCCAAGCCATGACCCCAAGCTGGCAAGGTGGTCTGGGTGATTGGGTGGGTGAGGTGGATGGGATGTGTGCAAGTGGTCAAGGTTAGCAAGGCTGCTCCAAGCCATGACCCCAAGCTGGCAAGGTGGTCTGGGTGATTGGGTGGGTGAGGTGGATGGGATGTGTGCAAGTGGTCAAGGTTAGCAAGGCCGCTCCAAGCCATGACCCCAAGCTGGCAAGGTGGTCTGGGTGATTGGGTGGGTGAGGTGGGTGGGATGTGTGCAAGTGGTCAAGGTTAGCAAGGCTGCTCCAAGCCATGACCCCAAGCTGGCAAGGTGGTGGGGGTGGGAGGGTGATTGGGTGGGTGAGGTGGATGGGATGTGTGCAAGTGGTCAAGGTTAGCAAGGCTGCTCCAAGCCATGACCCCAAGCTGGCCAGATGCCACTGGCCCCCTCCTTGATGCCAACATACAGATAAGCAAGCTCATCATACGCTGTCCAGATTGGTGGAAACTGTCCTTCGAACCTGATGAGTGGAGAAGTTGTAATTTTCCGTATTGTGTTCTCCTTTTGTATGTGGTCCTTTGGGGGGAAGACATAACTCAAATAAGCGACTGCCTATACCGCCCATAGGCAGACTGACGAGTGCCCCCAAATAACTAAAGCTGTACACTTTAAGGTGTATCGTGTATCATGAAGGTGTAGGTTGTCCCTGGTGGTGGACATGTCCTTTGAAAGTGTAGCCCCCCCCCCCCCCCCCACACACACACACAAATAGCAGTGCCTACCACACACCTGTTGTCAGACAAGCCGATGGTGTGGAGCTTGTTGCCACCTGGGTAACCAGGACAAGGGGTGTTGAAAAGCTTGGTATCCCCCGCCCCCCAATGAAAAACAGTGCCCCCCCCCTGCCAGTGCCCCCCACCTGCACACACACAAAGAAAACAGTCCCCTCACCCCCCACCCCCCTACACACACCTGTTGGCAGACAATCCGATGGTGCGAAGCTTGCTGCCACCAGGGTAACCAAGCCAAGGACCGTTGAAAATCTTGGTCCCCTGCCCCCGCCTGAAAAACAGTGCCACACACATACACACACAATAAGAAAAACAGTGCCCCCCCCCCCCCCACCCACCCCCCCACCCACAAACACACACCTGTTGTCACTCAAGCCAATGGTGCGAAGCTTGCTACCACCAGGGTAACCAGGCCAAGGTCCGTTCAAAAGGTTGTTGTTGAGCAGCAGCTCATCCAAGCTAAGCATTGCTGTGTAATGAGGTGGGACACCGCCAGTGAGCTCATTGTCACTCAAGTCCAGACTCAGCAGAGCTGTCAGCACGGACCATTGCTACAATCAGGGTGAGGGTAGAGGGCAGGTTTAGGTTTAGGGCAGGGCCTTGTTCAGGCCGAGTAATGAGGTGGGACACCGCCAGTGAGCTCATTGTCACTCAAGTCCAGGCTCAGCAGAGCTGTCAGCACGGACCATTACTACAATCAGGGTGAAGGTTGAGGGCAGGTTAAGGTTTAGGTTGAGGTTCAGGGCAGGGCTCGGGGCTCTGTTCAGGGCTCAGGTTCAGGGCTCAGGGCTCTGTTCAGGTTCAGGGCTTAGGGCTCTGTCCAGGCCGAGTAATGGGGTGGGGTGGGGTAATTTGGGTCCCTATCCCTCACCCTATCCCAGCCCCAAAACATACACAAATGCCCAGCTTCATAGCTCTTAGTCACTTACAATAGGAAGTTCCCTAGTCCTTTCAACGAGCTCCAGCTAGGTGCAGGTAATTTGGGGGTGGAGGTGGTTGTGTGGGTGGGTGGTAATCTGGGTCCCTATCCCTATCCCAACCCCCAAACATACACAAATGCACAGCTTCATAGCTCTTAGTCACTTACAATAAGCAGTTCCCCAGTGCTCGGTCAACGACCTTTAGCTGGAGGGCAGCCAGGCAAACACACGCAAGAAGCCCTACGTCCCGCCCTGCCCTCACACACGTACAATAGGCAGTTCCCCCCCCAGTGCCTCGCCAATGACCTCCAGCTTGAGGGCAGCACACACAAACAAACGCAAGAATCCCTACGCCCCTGCCCTGCCCTCCCACATGTACAATAGGCAGCTCCCCAGTGCTCCGCAAACGACCTCCAGCTGGAGGGCAGCCAGGCAAACACACGCAAGAAGCCCTATGTCCCCGCCCTGCCCTCCGACACTTACAATAGGCAGTTCCCCAGTGTGGCCGTTGCCGACCAGCTTGATTTCCTGCAGTCCTTTCAACGAGCCCAAGCTAGGTGCA
Organism: Chlamydomonas sp. ICE-L; assembly: GCA_013435795.1. Taxonomy (NCBI): domain Eukaryota; kingdom Viridiplantae; phylum Chlorophyta; class Chlorophyceae; order Chlamydomonadales; family Chlamydomonadaceae; genus Chlamydomonas; species Chlamydomonas sp. ICE-L. Next base: position 7,466,758 of record JACBWV010000730.1, read on the forward strand.
TGTAATTTTGAGGTGGGGGTGCGGGGGTAATCTGGGTCCCTATCCCTATCCCAGCCTTATAACATGCACCAATGCCCAGCTTCATAGCCCTCCGACACTTACAATAGGCAGTTCCCCAGTGTGGCCGTAGCCGACCAGCTTGATTTCCTGCAGTCCTTCCAACGATCTCCAGCTAGGGGACAGGTCCTACCCTAGCCCTAACCCTAATTTGGACAGGGAGGTCATTTGGGGGTGGGGTGGGGTGGGGGGGTGGGGTGCGGGGGTAATTTGGTTCCCTCTCCCTATCCCAGCCCTAGAACATACACCAGTGCGCAACTTCATAGCTCTTAGTCACTCACAATAGGCAGTTCCCCAGTGTGGCCGTTGCCAACCAGTTTGATTTCCTGCAGTCCTGTCAACGAGCTCCAGCTAGGGGGCAGTCTCTCATTGATGCTTAAATTGACTAGCTCGATGGATGTGAGCGCTGTGAGTTGGTCCCACTCAGAGGGGAGGGGGCCGTTGAGGGGCACATTGTTGAGAGAGATGGCGACAATGGATACCTTGTCCTTTCCGCAAGTAACTCCGGTCCTATGGGGTAGGGAGGGGTGGAGGGGGGAGGTAGTCGGAGTGTGTGTGAGGGGTGGGGTTGGGGTTGGTGGGGATGGGGTTGGGGGAGGGGGCCGTAGAGGGGCACGTTGTTGAGAGAGATGGCGACAATCGATAACTTGTCTTTTCCGCAAGTGACTCCGGTCCTGTTGTGGTGGTGGGGGGGGAGAGAGTCGGAGTTGGTTCGTGGGGGTTTGAATGGGATGGGATGGGGTTGGGGGAGGAGGTCGTCGAGAGGGTCGTTGTTGAGAGAGAGGGAGACAATGGATTTCTTGTCCTTCCTGCAGGTTACTCCAGTCCTGTGTTTGTGTGTGTGCGTGGGGGGGTGGTGGGGGGGGGGGGGAGGGGGATTGTTGAGAGTCGGAGTGGGTGAGGGGAGGGGGGGTTGATTGGGATGGGGTGGGGGTAGGGGGGCGTTGGAGAGAGAGATTGTGACAATGGATACCTTGTCCTTCCCGCAAGTAACTCCGGTCCTGTTGTGGTGGTGGTGGTAGTGGGGGGAGGTAGTTGGAGTGTGTTTGTTTGTGTTTAAGTGTGTGTGAGGGTGGGGGGGCGGGATGGGGTTGGAGGAGGGGGTCATCGAAAGGGACATTGGTGAGTGAGATGTCGACAATGGATATATTGTCGTCTTGCAAGTAACTCTGGTCCTGTTGTGGTGGTGGGGGGGGAGAGAGTCGGGGTGCGTTTGTATTTGTTTGAGTATGAATGGGATGGGGTTGGGTGAGGAGGCCTTTGAGAGAGATGAGACAAAGGAGATATTGTCCTTTCGGCAGGTAACTCCAGTCCTGTGTTTGTGTTTGTGTGGGGTGGGGGGGGAGGGTGAATGGAATGGGATGGGGTTGGGGTAGGGGCCGTTGTTGAGAGAGGCAGAGGCGATAGAGATCTTGTCTTTCCCGCAAGTAACTCTGGTCCTGTTGTGGTGGTGGTTGGGGGGGGGGGAGGTAGTTGGAGTGCGTTTGTTTGTGTTTAAGTGTGTGTGAGGGGGGGTGATGGTGTTGGGGGAGGGGGGGGGGGGTCATTGAGAGGGACATTGTTGAGAGAGACGGAGGCGATAGAGATATTGTCCTTTCTGCAAATAACTCCGGTCCTGTTGTGGTTGTGGTGGGGGAGAGAGTCGGGGTGCGTTTGTATTTGTTTGAGTGTGTGAATGGGATGGGGTTGGGTGAGGAGGCCTTTGAGAGAGATGAGATAAAGGAGATACCGTCCTTACCGCGGGTTACTCCAGCCCTGTGTTTGTGTTCGTGTGGGGTGGGGTGTGTGTGTGTGTGGGGGGGTGAATGGGATGGGATGGGGTTGGGGTAGGGGGCCGTTGTTGAGAGAGGCGGAGGCGATAGAGATCTTGTCCTTTCCGCAAGTAACTCAGGTCCTGTTGTGGTGGTGGTGGTAAGAGCTGGAGTGTGTTTGTGTGTGTGTGGGGGGGGGGGGGGATGGGATGGGGTAAGAGGCTGTGGAGAGAGACGTCATTTTGAGTTATAGAGGTCCTGTCCTTTTCACAGGTTATTTGGGTCTTGTTGTGGTGGTGCTGGTGGTGGGGAGGGGAAAGTTGGTGTGTGTTTGTTTGTGTTTGAGTGTGTGCGTGCGGGGGGATTTAATGGGATGTGGTTGGAGGAGGGGGCTGTTGAGAGGGACGTTGTTTAGATAGATGGAGACAAAGGAGAGATTGTCCATTCCACAGGTTACTCCATTCCACAGGTTACTCCATTCCACAGGTTACTCCATTCCACAGGTTATTCCATTCCACAGGTTACTCCATTCCACAGGTTACTCCATTCCACAGGTTACTCCATTCCACAGGTTACTCCATTTCACAGGTTACTCGGGGTTCTGCTGTGGCGGGGTGGGGGGGAGGGGGGGTGCTGAGAGAGTTGAGAAAGAAAGCGTGTTTGTGTGTGTTGATGCCCAATATAACATCAGTCTCATCAGCCTAGTGTGCTCCGTGGTTTCCGTGGGGACGTCTCGCCCAGGGAGAATTGGAAACGGAAGACGGCGAGCAGCCCAGAGTTGACTGGAAAAGCGTGTGACAGTCCAATCCAATCCAATCCTTGAAGCCCAATGTGGCTGCTGCCCAAAAGCTCTACGCCAATTCCTTAGCATTGAACTCAGGCAGCTTCACCTGGGCAGCCAACAACCAACTGGATATATCCTGGCCAGCAGCCTGTGGGCAGTAGCCACATTGGGCATCAGAGACGACCCTTTCATGTATATGAAAGGCTCATGCCTGATGCCCAATGTGGCTGCTGCCCACAGGCTGTTGGCCAATTCCTGAGCATTGAACTCAGGAAGCTTCACCCAGACAGCCAATAACCAATTGGATATGAAAGGCTCATCCCTGATGCCCAATGAGGCTACTGCCCACAGGCTGTTGGCCAGGATATATCCAATTGGTTGTTGGCTGCCCAAGTGAAGCTTCCTGAGTTCAATGCTTAGAAATGTACATGAAAGGCTTATCAGCAACAAGATGCAACAACCTACCAGGGTTCTTCCATTGACCTAATTGGCCAGCGCTTTAGCGCACTAAAAAAAGAGAAAACTGCGCTTTGTAGTGCAAAAGCGCAAAGATTGCTTGCTGCGCCCACAGGGGTTGCAAAAAATGCGTGAAACACGCAGTGGGGCTCAAAAAGGCAGAGCGCCAGCGCGCGTTTGGAAGTACCCTGCAACCTACCAGCCACAGTAGTTTGTGCCAGCCTGCCAGGAGGGCAAGCTATCTTCCCCAGCATCCCACGCTGCCTTCGCCTGAAGGAGCAGTACCTCCTCCGGGCCCTCAGCGGGGGGCATGGCTGGCGGGGAGGGGGCTGGTGGGGGTCTGGGGGCAGGGGCTTGAGTGGGGGGTGGGGCGGGAGCTGGGGGGGGCATGGGGCAGGGGACGCCTAGGTTGGTGAAGACGTGCTCGATGGTAAGGTTGAGGGACTCGGAAAACCTAGGCACAGGGCCACATATCTCTCTGTTGTTGGCAATCTGCATGCAGTAGATGAATGGGTGGTTAGCTGAGGGTGGGGAGGGAGGATGGGTAGCGTGGCTGGGATTATTGTTTACACTGTATATGGCGATCGCCCCCTAAAGCCTCAAAAAGCTGTAGAAAGCACTAAAAAGCTGTTCCTGGCGGAGGCCTATAACAATAAAGCTAGGAAAAAACCACTTTCAGATTTGAAAAACAAATCACTGTAGCGTGGGGTGGGACAGGAGCAACAGGAGCCATGGGACAGGCAAGGCAAATGTTGGGGAAGCTGGGACTGTTGGTTAGGTGGGAGGGTGGGGAGGAGGGAGGGAGGCTGGGTAGCAGGGTTTGGAAAACATTGATGGATGGGGGCCAGAAAAAGAATAAGAATGTCCTTTAACCAACAAAGAACAACCTTTGGCTGGCTATTCTTTGTTGGTTAAAGAACGACCAACCAGCACACCAGTCTCTCTCACTCTACCCCCCTATCTCCCATCTCCCTCTCTCTACCCCCCCCCCCCCCCCCCCCCCCCACACACACATTACCGAATGTACACCAACCTATCCAAGTGGACCCAGCTGAATGGGATGCAGGGTTTTTATTTGAGCGATGTGTCGCTATTAGCGATGAAACCCATCGCTTTCGGGATTGGCCTAGCGATGAAAGCAGTTTGAGCGATGCAGCAATATCTGGTCCTCGAGTCCCAACTGGCCTGGCCCAGGCCGCCTAGGAGCTGACCTGGCCTGGAACTCCCTGAATTTCTGGCCAGACTCGGCCAGGCTCCCGCCTCCCCCCCACCCTCCCCCCTGTGCAGTAACACCCACACATAATAACTCTCGCCGTAGAGGTCAAACCCTACCCTGGCTTGGAACAAGATCTCAGTCAGGCCAAGAGAGTAAGAGTGAGAGAGAGAGCTGGCTAATTGTTCCTTGGTTCTAAATTTAGATGTTTTCGTTTTTACTGATATAATTGTGTGACACCGTTAACCAGAGAGAGAGTGAGAGAGAGGAAGATAAGATGGTGTACTGATGGGTGCCTGCCCCCCCCCCCCCCCCCACACACACACACACCCTTTGCATTCATACCTGGATGTACACTAACCTATCCAAGTGGACCCAGCTGAATGGGATGCCGCCTTGGAACAAGTCCTCACTCAGGCCAAGAGAGAGAGAGAGAGAGAGAGAGAGAGATACCGTACTGCTCTCAAAATTTAACGGTTGCAAAATTTGACGGCTTTTTTGGGGGGTTTTATTATTAATTGACGGTTTTCGTTTGACGTTTTTTTTAATAGGAATATAAATTGACGTTACACATTTAACGTTTTCCATTTTAATAAAATCCATTTTTGCAACTGAACGTTTGTACTTAATCATGTTACACTGGTTCATGGTTCAATATTAGGGCACACTGTTCTAGGACCTACAATGAGTGTACATATAATACTGCAATGATCCCAACATCTTGTTCAGCATAACACTACCGGTACTCTTTGAAATCGTTTTCATTAACTCCTGAAATCATCTCTTGCCCAGTTAATTTCAGAAACATAAGCATAACGCATGTTCCTGTATTGCTCAGCGACCTAGAAGGACCAAGGTAAGGTTTTGCTACGGCTACAATATGCACAAAACGTATTCTGTTTACTTCACTCCAATGCACATATATGTTGACTTCCTATCTCTATTGCCTCTGTTCTTTTTGTACCTGTCAGCCTTTTACCTCCTCTAACCTTTCCCATTCCCAGTGTGCCCTAATTCAAACAATTGGAGCAAGGAAGAGTGGTTAAAGATGGCGACAGGGACTGTGCTCCTAAACTCATTATTTTTGTCAGATGAGGCATCTGAATATGCAGACAGATGCAGGCGGTCCCAGGGATCTCGTCTCACTAAAAAAATGTAGTGTTTGGCCCACTGAGCAGTGATATATGTGCATTCTAGTGATGCACCTAATATCGGCAAAAAAACGATTTAACGGTTTTTTCGTTGTGTAATATACCAAACGCAACGATTTGACGGTTGCTCCCGTCAATTTTAACTGTTAAATTTTGAGAGCAGTACGGTATATATACATATATATATATATATATATATATATATATATACATATATATATATATATATATATATATATATATATATATATATATATATATATATAGAGAGAGAGAGAGAGAGATGTATTGCTGATGGGCTGCTTGCCCCCACCCCCCCTTTGCTTTCATACCTGAATGTACACCAACCTCTCCATATTGACCCAGTTGTATGGGATGCTGCCTTGAAACAAGTTCTCACTCAGACCAAGCACATGCAGCTCTTGCAACGCAGAGTAGGAATCAGGCAACGTTCCAGTTAGGGCGTTGCCTCCAACCTGCATGCGGTGTGATGTGCAGGGGTGGGGGATGGGGGGTGACAATGGGGTGGCTGGTGGTGGGAGGGGATGACAAGTGGGTGGGGGGGTTGCAACGTGCAGCTCTTGCGACGTTGAGTAGGAATCAGGCAACGTCCCAGTTAGGGCGTTGCCTCCAACCTGCATGCGGTGTGATGTGCAGGGGTGGGTGCAGGGGTGTGGGGTGTGACAAGTGGGTGGCTAGTGGTGGGAGGGAATGACAAGTGGGCGAGGGTGTTGCAACGTGCAGCTCGTGCGACCTTGAGTAGGAATCAGGCAACACCCCAGTTAGGGTGTTACCTCCAACATGCGGTGTGATGTGCATGGTGGGGGTGGGGGGTGGGGAGACAACTGGGTGGCTGGTGCCAGGAGGGGATGTCAACCTGCATGCGGTGTGATGTGCAGGGGGTGGGGGTGCGGGGGTGACAAGTGGGTGGCTGGTGGTGGGAGGGGATGACAAGTGGGTGGGGGGGGTGCAACATGCAGCTCGTGCGACGTTGAGTAGAATCAGGCAACATCCCATTTAGGGCGTTGCCTGCGACCTGCATGCGATGGGCTGGGAGGGGTGGTGACAAGCAGGTGGCTGGTGCAGGGAGGGTATGCCAAGTGGGTGGGTAGGGCGACAACGTGCAGCTTGTGCGACGTTGAGTAGGAACCAGGCAACGTCACAGCTACGGCTTTGCCTCCAACCTGCATGCGGTGTGATGTGCAGGTGTGGGTGGGTGGGTGGGTGGGTGGGTGGGGGGGCAAGTGGGTGGCTGGTGCCTGGAGGGATGAAAAGGTGGTGGTGGTGGTGGTGGTGGGCGGCGTGCAGCTCATGCGGGGGGAACCTCACATGCAAAGGGTTCTAACGTAGCAGCCTCAAAACACCAATGTGCGGAACCCTACAGTTATCTGCCCCTACTTAACACCCTATTTATAGCAATTCAGCGGATGATTTGGGTTCAAGGTTTCTGAAGAACCCGGACTTCGTACATGAAATCGAGAATTTGGCCTGGAAATCTGAGAATTCTCGCAAGAATTCTTGATAATTGGCCTGAGATTCTGAGAACCAAGTCCGAAGTACGAAGTGTGCTTCCCAAATCATCCTCTGAATTGCTATCATAGGTAGGGATCGGCAACATGATATCATATGACATCATGTCACCATATGATATCATATGATGCCAGCAGTCTGACTAGGCCAAAGTTACCATATAAATACAATATCATATGATGTCATACTCACCTTTGGCCCAAATCATATGATATGCCAATCCCTACTTGCCAGCACCATATTATAGCAATTCAGGGGATGAACTGGACAAACCGTTTCCGTGAGAACTCGTACTTCGTACTTCGTCGAGAATTTTGGCCTGGAAATCCGAAACTTCTCGACACTTTGGCCTGGAATTCTCGGCAATTCTCGACAAAGGATGAAACGTTTGTCCAGTTCATCCCCTGAATTGCTATTAAAAGGTGCTAAACATGTTCAAGAGGTACCCAAAAGTGGGGTGGGGTGGGGTGGGTGACGGCGTGCAGCTCATGCAGGGGACACCTCACATGCAAAGGGTTCTAACGCAGCAGCCTCGAAACAATGATATGCCGATCCCTACATGCTAGCACCCTATTAAAAGGTGCTAAACATGTTCAAGAGGTACCCTAAAGACCAGAAGACCCCCTGTCTGAAACGGAATAGGAGCTGTGGCGCTACTAACAGCTGTTTTGCCCCAAAAGGGCCACAAAACAGGTTTGCTGTACAGGCGTGTAGGGTTACAAAGCAGGTAGCCCCTTTCAGTGATATACAATGGTCGAGTGGTAGACCAGATCGCTTGAGGATGAAAAGTCGGGGGGTCGACTCCCCCTTCGGTCGCTCTTGGCGTTGCAGGTCGTTGTCAACCGCGATGGTAGCTTGTCCAGTTGAGGTAGGAGACCGCTCCCCACCCGTGTATGACGGGCTCCCTTCACACCACGCCCCACCAGGCGTTATCATTACAAAGCAGGTTTGCGGTACAAGCATACTGTTACAAAATATATAATTTCGCCCCCAGACAGCAACCCCAAAGGGCTCTATCGTAGCATCCCCAAAACACCAAGGTGCTTGTAGCAATTCAGCGGATGATTTGGGTTCAAGGTTTCTGAAGAACCCGGACTTCGTACATGAAATCAAGAATTTGGCCTGGAAATCTGAGAATTCTCGCGAGAATTCTCGATAATTGGCCTGTGATTCTGAGAACCAAGTCCGAAGTAAAAAGTGTGCTTCCCAAATCATCCCCTGAATTGCTATAATGTAGCACTTGTGCGACAAGTAGCACCTCAGTGATTATTTTTGGCCGAGCCCCCTCTTCAAGGGGGCGGGAGCCCCCATGTTTACCCATTTGTCCGTCAAAAAAAAAAATTGCTTGAAGCACGACACGTCATCCAACAGTTGCGAAACTAACTCGCTTTGGTCAGCTCCATCGTTGCCACCTTTCGTTCCGTTGCCAACACACTCAGCCAATTTTCCGCGTCGCTGGCGATGCTGCATAGGACTTGTTTCAAATCTGAAAGTGGGTTTATTCTAGCTTTATGGTTTCAGGGCTCCTCCAGGGACAGCGTTTCAATGCTTTCGGTAGCTTTTTATAGCTTTTTGTAGCTTTTTAGGGCAATTGAGGGCAAAAATAAATACACACTTTCATTCTCGCCTTTTTATAGCCATATTTTTGCTATAACGGGGTCAAAACTAGCGATCGCTATATATAGCGGAAATAAAACTCCTGTAGCACCTTAATTCAAACTCTGCTCGCATACCTCCAACACCTTCAGACTGTCTAGAGATGACCAATCCTCAGGTAGGGCTTATTAAACTTGTGCAGCACTTAATGTAGCACTTATTAAAAGCCTGCTCACATACCTCCAACACATTCAGACTGTCTAGAGATGACCACTCCTCATATAGGAGGTAAGGTATGTAGGTGGGTGGGTGGGTGGGTGGGTAGGTAGATAGGTGGGTATCCTCACATACCTCCAACACATTCAGACTGTCTAAGGATGACCACTCCTCAGGTAGGGCGCCTTGGAAGTTGCAACCACACAGCTGAATGGACTGGAGACGTGGCATTTCCATAGGCTGAAGGGGTGGGCGTGTGGGGGGGAAAGTAAGTTTTGGCTTGGGCGTTGAGTAGAGGTGGCATGGCATAGGGTGACTGGAATGGAAAGTTGCAACCACACAGCTGAATGGACTGTAGATGTGGCATTTCCAAAGGCTGGGTCTGGTGGCATGGGCGGTTGGGGGAGAGGTGACTAGTGGCTGGGTGCAATGGTATAGGTAGTGGGTAGGGTGAGGTGTGTGTGTGTTGGGGGGGGGGGGGGGGGGGGGGGGGGGGGGGGGGGAAAGTAAGTTTTGTGTTGGGGCATCGACTGTAGGTGGCATGGCATTAGTTCCTTGGCAGGGAAGCCTTGCAAGTTTCAACCACAAAGCTGAATGGACTGGAGACGTGGCATTTGCATAGGCTGGCAGTGGTGGCATGGGCAGTGGGCAGAGAGGTGAGTAGTGGCTGGGTGCAGTGGTGTAGGTAGTGGGTAGGGTGAGGTGTGTGTGTGTGGTGGTGGTGGTGGTGGTGGGGGGGGGGAAGTAAGTTTTGGCTGGGGCATTGAGTGGAGGTGGCATGGCATTGGGTGTCTGAACACGGAAGTTCTGGCTGGGGCTATCGCACAGCTGAATGGACTGGAGACGTGACATTCCCATAGGCTGGGGGTGGGGGGGGCAGTGGGCAGAGAGGTGAGTAGTGGCTGGGTGCAGTGGTATATGTAGTGGGTGGGGTGAGAGGTGTGTGTGTGTTGGGGGGGGGGGGGGGGGGGGGGGGGGGGGGGGCAAGTAGGTTTGTTTTCGGCATTGAGTGTAGGTGGCATGGATAGTGGGTAGGGTGAGAGGTGAGTAGTGGCTGGCCTGCAGTGGCATGGGTAGTGGGTAGGGTGAGAGGGTGTGTGTGTGTGTGGGGGGGGGGGGGGGGGAGGGGGGGGGGGGGGGGGGGAAGTAAGTTTTGGTTGGGGAATTGAGTGGAGGTGGCATGGCATTGGGTTGACTGGACAGGGAGGTTGTGGTTGGGGACTGCCGCACTGCTGAATGGAATGGAGACGTGGCATTTCCATAGGTGGCAGTGGTGGCATGGGCAGTGGGCAGAGAGGTGAGTAGTGGCTGGGTGCAGTGGCATGGCAGTGAGTAGGGTGAGAGGTGTGAGTGTGGGTGTGTGTGTGTGGTGGTGGTGGTGGTGGTGTGTGTGTGTGTGGTGTGTGTGTGTGTGTGTGTGTGTGTGTGTGTGTGTGTGGGGTGTGTGTGTGGGGGGGGGGGGGGGGGGGGTGGGCTAGTATGTTTTGACTGGGGCATTGAGTGGAGGTGGCATGGGTAGTGGGTAGGGTTGAGAGGTGTGGGGTGGGGGGGGGGGGGGGGGCAAGTAAGTTTTGGCTGGGGCATTGATTGGAGGTTGCATGGCATTGGGTTGTCTGAACACAGAAGTTCTGGCTGGGGCTATCGCACAGCTGAATGGACTGGAGACGTGGCATTCCCATAGGCCGGGTGAGGGTGGCATGGGCGGTTGGGAGAGAGATGAGTAGTGGCTGGGTGCAGTGGTATAGGTAGTGGGTAGGGTGAGAGGTATGGAGTGTGTGTGTGTGTGTGGTGTGTTGGTGGGGGTGTGTGGGTGGGGGGGGTGGGTGGGGGGTGGGGGGCAAGTAAGTTTTGGCTGGGGAAATTGAGTGGAGGTGGAAATGGAGTGGGTAGAGTGAGAGGTGTGGTGGTGTGTGTGTGTGCGGTGGTTTGTTGTGTGTGTGTGGGGGGGGGGGGGGGGGGGGGGGGGGGGGGGGGGCAAGTAAGTAAGTAAAGTTTTTGGGCTGGGGAATTGAGTGGAGGTGGCATGGTTATGGGTAGGGTGAGAGGTGTGTGTGTGTTGTGGGGGTGGGGGGGGGGGGGGGGGGGGGGGGCAAGTAAGTTTGGGGGGAATTGAGTGGAGGTGGCAGGGTAGGGGTAGAGTAGCTTTCTAGAGGTGTGTGTTGTGGGGTGGTGTGCGTGTAGGTTGTGTGGGTGTGGGGGGGGGGGGGGGGGGGGGGGGGCAAGTAAGTTTGGTGGGGAGGGAATTGAGTGGACGGGGGTGGGCAGGGGTAGGTTTTTATTTGGGTAGTAGGGTGAGAGGTGTGTGTGTTGTGTGGGGGGTGGGTGGGGGTGGGTGGGGGGCAAGACGTTTTCGGTGGGGACATGGAGTGGAGTGGTGGCATGGGTAGTGGGTTAGTGGTGAGGGTGTGTGTGTGGGTGGGGGGGGGGGGGGGGGGGGGGGGGGGGGCAAGGGGGGGGGGGGGGGGGCGGGGGGGGGAAGTAAGTTTCTGGCGGGGAATTGAGTGGAGGTGGCATGGCCGTATGGGTCGATGTGCGAGTGTGTGGTTGGTTGTAGGCGTGTGTGTGTGGTGTGGGGGGGGTGGGGGGGGGGGGCAAGTAAGTTTGCGGGGAATTGAGTGGAGGTGGATGGGTAGTGGGTTAGGGTGAGAGGCTGTGTTTGGTTGGGGGGGGGTGGAGGGGGTGTGTGGGGGGGGGGTGGCAAGTAAAGTTTTGGATGGGGAATTGAGTGGAGGTGCGATGGGGGGTAGTGGGTAGGGTGAGAGGCATGTGTGTGTGTGTGTGTGTGGGGGGGGGGGGGGGCAAGCAGTTTTGGTGGGGGCATTGCGTGGAGGGTGGCATGCGGTCAGTGGGTAGTGGGTCGGGGGAGGTTTGGTATGTGTGTGTGTGTGGGGGGGGGGGGGGGGCGGCAAGTAAGGGTGGGGCATTGCTTGGCGGTGGCCTGGACAGTGGGGTTGGTTTAGTGTGAGGTGTGGGTGTGTGGTGTGGGGGGGGTGGGGGTGGGGGGGGGGGCAAGTAAGTTTTGGCGGGAATTGAGTGGAGGGGCAGGGTGGTAGTGGGGTAGTGGGTAGGTGAGCGGTGTGCTTGTGTGTGTGGGGCGGGGGGGGGGGGGGGGGGGGGGGGGGGCAAGTACGGTTTGGCTGGGTGGTGGTGGTGGTGGGTGTGTGTGTGGTTTTGGGGGGGGGGGGGGGGGGGCGGGGGGGGGGGGGGGGCAAAAAAAGTAAGTTGTGGTCGGGGGAATGAGTGGATGGTGGCATTGGCGTGGGTAGGGTGAGAGGTGTGTGTGTGTGGGGGGGGGGGGGGGGGGGGGGGGGGGGGGGGGCAAGGGGGCGGGGGGGGGGGCAAGTAAGTTTTGGCTGGGGGAATTGAGGGGAGGTGGATGGAAGTGGGTCTGTCGGGTGAGAGGTATTTGTGTCGTGATGTGGTGTGTGTGGGTGTGTGTGGGGGGGGGGGGGGCCAGTCATTTGGGGGGGGGGGGGGGGGGGCAAGTCAGTTTGGGGGGAATGATTGGAGGTTGGCAGGAGTGGGTAGGGTGAGCGGGTGCGTGTGGTGTGTGTGGGGGGGGGGGGGGGTGGGGGGTGGGGGGGGGGCAAGGGGGGCGGGGGTGGGGGCCGGGGGGGGGGGGGGGGGGGGGGGGGGGGGGGCACGAAAGTTTTTTGTTGGGCATCGGACTGTAGGTGCCTGGCATCGGGTGTGACCTGGACAGGGATACTATCTTTATTGGAAACCATACTATTTTATTTTTAATACCATAATATTTTATTTTTAATACCATAATATTTTATTTTTAAGACATAAGATTTATTTTTAAATACCATTAAGATTTATTCTTAATACCAGTAATATCTAGTTTAATACCATAATATTTTATTTTTAATACCATAATATTTTATTTTTAATACCATAATATTTTATTTTTAATACCATAATATTTTATTTTTAATACCATAATATTTTATTTTTAATACCATAATATTTTATTTGCAATACCATAATATTTTATTTTTAATACCATAATATTTTATTTTTAATACCATAATATTTTATTTTTAATACCATAATATTTTATTTTTAATACCATAATATTTTATTTGCAATGCCAGTACATTTTATTTGTACTAGTAGAGTAGAACTACCCTCACCATCACAGTGCCGCATTGATCTTTGTTTCAGCACAGGTCGAAGTCTCGATTTTTGAATTTGTTCTTCACCACCGAGTCCCAATACACTGTATTTATTGTAGACTACATGTTTTGTTATAGATTTTGTTATAGAAAAAAACTTTGTCAGCCAACGGTCGCATAACAAGCTAGCTTCGGTCGGCTCCATCGTTGCCACCTTTCGTTACGTTGCCAACACACTCCACCAATTTTCAGAGTCGCTTGCGACGCTGCATAGGACTTGCTTTGTCGGTATCATACACAAATTATTTGTCAATATCACACTATTTTACTAACAAGAGTGATAATATATTATGATGTTTTATTAATATGTTATGATGTTTTAATAATATGTTATGATGTTCCCCCATGTGTGTGGCTACATGGGGGAATCTGCCCAGTGCTTATAATCTGCCCAGTGCTTTTCTCAGCAGCTTCTAGTCAGCTCCATTAGCCAGCCACTGAGCTTCTAGTCAGCTCCATTAGCCAGCCACTGAGCTTCTAGTCAGCTCCATTAGCCAGCCACTGAGTTTCTAGTCAGCTCCATTAGCCAGCCACTGAGCTTCTAGTCAGCTCCATTAGCCAGCCACTGAGCTTCTAGTCAGCTCCATTAGCCAGCCACTGAGCTTCTAGTCAGCTCCATTAGCCAGCCACTGAGCTTCTAGTCAGCTCCATTAGCCAGCCACTGAGCTTCTAGTCAGCTCCATTAGCCAGCCACTGAGCTTCTAGTCAGCTCCATTAGCCAGCCACTGAGCTTCTAGTCAGCTCCATTAGCCAGCCACTGAGTTTCTAGTCAGCTCCATTAGCCAGCCACTGAGCTTCTAGTCAGCTCCATTAGCCAGCCACTGAGCTTCTAGTCAGCTCCATTAGCCAGCCACTGAGCTTCTAGTCAGCTCCATTAGCCAGCCACTGAGCTTCTAGTCAGCTCCATTAGCCAGCCACTGAGCTTCTAGTCAGCTCCATTAGCCAGCCACTGAGCTTCTAGTCAGCTCCATTAGCCAGCCACTGAGCTTCTAGTCAGCTCCATTAGCCAGCCACTGAGCTTCTAGTCAGCTCCATTAGCCAGCCACTGAGCTTCTAGTCAGCTCCATTAGCCAGCCACTGAGCTTCTAGTCAGCTCCATTAGCCAGCCACTGAGCTTCTAGTCAGCTCCATTAGCCAGCCACTGAGCTTCACCCATCTATGTCCGCAATTCTGAACAGCTAATTTTATAAAGGTGCATTGGGATGCGTTAGAAGCTGCTGCTGGTAGTCTACACCACATCCTCGGCACAAAACCAAATATTTGTCTCTCAAAGCGCCTCCCAACAGCCACAGCCTTCATTTTTGAATGTTTGAAAACTGTCCCTCTCCATCAAAGCTAGTCCACCACATCCTAGGCAAAACACAATAGCATTCGAATTTGTCTCTCACCTACGTGCTCCCCAACAGCCCCACTGCTCATTTTTGAAAAAAATGTTTTTTGAATGTACCCCTCACCTACGTGCCCCCCAACAGCACTGCCCTTTATTTGTAATTGTTTGGAAACTGTCCCACACCATCAAAGTACCGCCCAGCCAGGTCTTTGTTCTCGCACAGGTCGCAATATTAAATTATATCTGCCCACACCATCACAGTGCCGCCCAGGTCTTTGTTCTCGCACATGTCGAAGTCTCAATTTTTGAATTTGTCCGTCACCCCACAGCCTCCATTCCCTCCATTTTCATTTTTAAACCCTTTTTGTCAATATCATACTATTTGACCAACAATATTTATAATACTTCATGATATTTTATTAGTATTATATTATAACTGTCCCTCACCATTAAATTGCTGCCCAGGTCTTTGTTCTCGCGCAGGTCAAAGTCTCAATTTTTTTATTTGTTCCTCACCACAGAGCTACACTAAACTTGTCCTTATTGCAGATTACATGTTTTGTTATTCATTTTATTTATATCGATATATTATAGCCTTTGTTTCTGTTTTATTTCTATTCATTTATATCTGTCCCTCACCATCAAAGTGCCGCCCAAGTCTTTGTTCTCGCACAGGTCGAAATCTCGCATCTCAGGAAAGCTAGTCCACCACATCCTCGGCACGATACCAACGAAATTGTTAGACCGTAGCTCCAGCATTGTGAGAGCTGTCAGTGTTGACCACGTCTATACATGTGTGTGGGGTGGGGGGGTAGGGATGGAGAGGTGTGTGTGTGTGGGGGGGGGGGGGGGGGGGGGGGGGGGGGCATGCACTAACGCTACCGACAAAATCGTGCGGCGTAGCTTGAGCATTGTGAGAGCTGTCAGTGTTGACCACGTCTATACATGTGTGTGGGATGGGTAGGGATGGAGAGGTGTGTGTGTGGGGTGGGGGGGTGGGGTGGGGGTGGGGTGGGGGGGGGTGGGGGGGCATACACTAACGCTACCGACAAAATCGTGCGGCGTAGCTCCAGCATTGTGAGAGCTGTCAGTGTTGACCACGTCTATACATGTGTGTGGGATGGGGGTAGGGATGGAGAGGTGTGTGTGTGGGGGGGGGGGGGGGGGGGGGGGGGGGGCATACACTAACGCTACCGACAAAATCGTGTGGCGTAGCTTGAGCATGGTGAGAGCTGTCAGTGTCGGCCACGTAGGTACAAGTGGAATGGGGGTAGGGATGGAGAGGTGTTGTGTGGTAAAGTATAAGGATGGGGGGTGGGGTGGGGGTGGGGTGGGGGGGTAGGGATAGCTTGGGCATCGTGAGAGCTGTCAGTGCCGGCCACATCTGTACAAGCGTGTGGGATTTGGGGTGCGAGGTGGGTGGGGGGGGGGGGGATGTGGGTGGGTAGGGCTATGGAGAGGAGAGGTTTGGAGAGGGGATGGGGATCCCTGCAGCACCACAGAGTGGACCAGGACTTTTCCAGAGTAACAAACTCTCACTAATACACAGCAAGACACTACACATACCGCACACAGCAATTTAATGACCGCCCCTCTCCCTGCAGCACCACAGGGTGACCCACCGCAGGCAGGAGATCGCTCAGCAGGTTTTCCTTGGCAGAGAACCTCCGAAGCTTGGTCAGAGTGGACCAGGACTTTGGCAGGGTACCACTGACATTGTTTGTCGACAGGACTAGGTCTTCAAGCGATCGCAGGACGCTGAGGGAGTCCGGCATGGTGCCCTGGAGGTTTGAATCTGTCAGGTCTATCATGATGACCTGGCCACTGAGACAGCGCAGGCGGCTCCTGCAGGGACCAAGGATGAAGTCAAAATTCAATTCTTGAGTTTAAATATAAATTTTGTGTTCAAATGTGATTTTGATTTAAAATGTGATTTTGAGTTCAATTGGTTGCAGGCAATTGCGATTTCAGGACACTGAGGGAGGCCGGCATGGTGCCCTGGAGGTTTGAATCCGACAGGTCTATCATAATGACCTGGCCACTCAGACAACGCATGCGGCTCCTGTAGGGGGCAAGGATGAAGTCGGATTTTGAATTTGAGTTTGAATTTGAATTTTGTGTTCAAATTTCGATTTTGTTCAGTTCAAATGTGACTTTGAGTTCAATTTGTTGCAGGCACCTTTAACAGATGGCATTCCACTTGGGGGAGACCGGCATGGTGCCCTGGAGGTTTGAATCCGACAGGTCTATCATGATGACCAGGCCACTGAGACAGCGCATGCGGCTCTTGCAGGGAGCAAGGATGAGGTCAAGATTTGAATTAAGAGTTCAAGTTT
Source organism: Chlamydomonas sp. ICE-L (assembly GCA_013435795.1). Classification (NCBI taxonomy): domain Eukaryota; kingdom Viridiplantae; phylum Chlorophyta; class Chlorophyceae; order Chlamydomonadales; family Chlamydomonadaceae; genus Chlamydomonas; species Chlamydomonas sp. ICE-L. The sequence goes on from JACBWV010000730.1 coordinate 7,483,359, forward strand.
GAATTGTGAGCTCAAATTTGAATTGTGAGTACAATTTATTGCAGGCACAGACCAGCGTGCACAGAATACTTGAAGGAGTCCGGCATGGTGCCCTGGAGGTTTGAATCCGACAGGTCTATCATGATGACCTGGCCACTGAGACAACGCATGCGGCTCCTGCAGGGGGCAAGGATAAAGATGATGCGTTCAATTTGTTGCAGGCCCCTCACTGCAAATCCAATTTGATTTTTGTGATCAATATGTTGCAGGCACCTATCCGCAAGTCCAAATTTGAATTCTGTGCTCCATTTGTTGCAGGCACCTATCCGCAATCTAAATTTGAATTATGTGTTCCATTTTTAGGCACCGTCATTTATTCCAGCGCGCACAGAACACTTGGGAGAGTCCGGCATGGTGCCCTGGAGATTTGAATCCGACACATCTATCATGATGACCTGGCCACTCAGACAACGCATGCGGCTCCTGTAGGGGGCAAGGATTTAAATTAAGTGTGCTATTTGTTGCAGGCCCCTCACTGCAAATCTAATTTGATTTTTGTGTTCCATTTGTTGCAGGCACCTATCCGCAAGTCCGAATTTGAATTCTACGTTCCATTTGTTGCAGGCACCTATCAGCAAGTCCAAATTTGAGTTCTGTGTTCCATTTTAGGCACTGTTCAGCCATAGCAGTACACAAAGGGAGAGCAGCATTGTGCCCAGGAGATTTGAATCAGACACGTTCAGCATGATATCCTGGCCATTTAAACAGAGCAGGCCTCCCAATGATACTGCAAACTCTGGGCTTGATACAATGGCTGGCTATTGGAGCTGGCTGGAAGCTGTCATGTATAGCCCCAAAAAGAAACAGTGGCTTCACCAGCACGAACTGGCCTCCTGACTTCCAAGTTGACCAACTATATTTCGGATAACTGGATGGTCAATTACATATATATATATATATATATATATATATATATATATATTATTATTATATTTTTTATTATTATTATATATATATATGTATAAATAAAATATATGCATATATATTTCCTTCAATTACATACATAATTGTCAATTATCTGGATGAATGGAAGGATTTAATTTTTGTCTTCTTCTTTTTCTTCTTCTTCTTCTTCTTCTTTTTCTTCTTCTTCTTCTTCAAAGCAGCGCTTTAAGTTACCCACCAGGTGAAGCAGTACCCAGTGCGTGATCCCCAGTCAGCCATCTGGATTGATCCATTTAAGTTATTAATATTTTTTCATTTGTACATTCAAAACAATGTTTTTTGTATGTATTTGGTGTTTTTGTTACCCACCAGGAGCAGTTACCAGTGTGATGTCAATTATCTGGATGGATGGATGATTATATATATTTGTAATTGTCAATTATCTGGATGGATGGATGAGTATATATATTTGAAGATAGTTGTGTAGCCATCGCATGGCGGAGCGCCAAGCGCGGAGCCTGGGGGGGTCGGGGGGCAGCATGTCCTGATATCAGGGGGTCCGGGGGGGGTGTAGCATTCGAGCAGTAACCCGCGAGACCATCTATGTATCAAATCCTTAGGAAAAGCTTTTTTTATAGCGAAGATGAGGTACGGCAGCTTATTTCCTGCCCCCTCTCTTGAATACATGTGTTTTTGTGTTAACATCTTTTCTAATGCCCACCAGGAGCAGTAACCAGTGTGTGAGTCCCCAGTCAGCAAGGCGATCTGGATTAATTCATACGAGTAATAAATTTATTCATTTGTTCATTCAAAACAATGTAGATAAAGGAGCAGTAACCAGTGCGTGATACCCAGTCAGCGAGGCCATCTGGTTTGATTCATTCAAGTCATTAATACGTTCATTTGTTCATTCAAAATATAAAGCATTGTTTATATGCTTTATATTTTTTACTTATATTTTGTTTTTTTCCATTCATACAATATATATATAGACGAGGGGGGGGGCAAGAAAAAAGCTGCCGTACCGCATCTTTGCTTTGGATAGAGCTTATCTTCAAACTATGAAAAACAACAGTTCTTTTTTAAAGCCAAAAATAAAGTTTTACAAAAGTTAGAGGGGTCCAAAGTTTTTTTCACCTCAAGCGGCCCAAATCTTAACTTGGCGATAAATCACGTTTGATCAACCTTACGAAAGATGCAAGAGCATAACTGGAATCGGCACGAAAAGATCTTTCGAATGACCTCCATTTTAGGGGGGGTAGGGTTATATATATCATCTACAGGCTGCTCATCTATATATATATATTGGTTTTTCCATTCATTTATTTGTTACCCACCACATGCAGTAACCAGTGCGCGTTCCCCAGTCAGCGAGGCCAGCTGGATTGCCCCACGCCGCTTTAGCATCAACCAAAGCTTGTCCTACCTCATCCCACTCCACAAACGGAGGTGCAGGAGAGGGAGGGGCTGGGGGGGAGGGGCAATTCTGTTGAAGGGACGTACCGCCTGGCTCTGTGTTCTGCTGAAGACCCAGGGGGAGACCGCCACAGAGAGCGACGTTGCCTGAGTGCAGCAGAAGGGAGAGGGAGGTTTGCAAGGGGGGGGGGGGGGGGGGAGCAGGGAGCGGGGAGAGGATTTTTGTGTTTCTTGGAGGGTGGAAGGGTGTGTGTGTGTAGGAAAGACACCTACACTGGCCCACATTGCCTGGGTGCAGCAGCAGGGAGAGGGAGGTGCAGGAGATGGGAGGAGGGGGGAGAGGAATGTTGTGTGTGTGTGGCGGGGGGGGGGGGGGGGGGGGGGGAATTCTGTTGAAGGGAAGTGCCGCCTGGCTCTGTGTTCTGCTGAAGACCCAGGGGGAGACCGCCACAGAGAGCGACATTGCCTGAGTGCAGCAGCAGGGAGAGGGAGGTGGGTGCGTATTTTTAGGGTTTAGGGTTTAGATTTGGGGTTTAGGGTTTACGTAAACCCTGGGGGAGGGGGAGAGGATCGTGGTGTGTGTGTGTGTGTGTGTTGGGGGGGGGGGGGGGGGGGGGGGGGAGGTGGAGGGGAGGGACAATCCTGTTGAAGAAATGTGCCGCCAGGCTCTGTGTTTTGCTGAAGACCCAGGGGGAGACCAGTACTCCAGAGCGCATAAAATAGCGCACAAAAAGCGCAGAAAAGAATACAAGATGAGTCAAGAAAGTGCATTTTGTTTTTTTAGTTGCGCTTTTTGGCACCGCGCACTTATATCTTTGGCCTGTGCGCGGAGCACGCAGTTCTATTTTTTGCCTGTGTGCTTAAGCGCTGGTCAATTTGGCCATAAGTAGTACACTGGAGACCACCACAGAGAGCGACATTGCCTGGGTGAAACAGCAGGAGGAGGAAGTTGGGAGTGGAGGGGGGGGAGTGGGAAGGGGGGGGGGAGGGATGTGGGAGAGTGGGGAGCGGGGTGAGGATTTTTGTGTGTGTTGGAAGGTGGGTGGGGGTAGGAGAAGACATGTACACTGGCCCACATTGCCTGGGTGCAGCAGCAGGGAGAGAGGGGTGGGAGAGTGTGTGTGTGGGGGGGGTTGGGGGGAGCAGGGAGAGTATGAAGAGTGGGGGGAATTGGGAAGGGGGGGGGAGAGGGAGGTGGGAGATTGGGGGGCAGGGAGAGGATTTGTGTGTGTCTTGGAGGGTGGGGGAGTAGGAGAAGACATGTACACTGGCCCACATTGCCTGGGTGCAGCAGCAGGGGGAGGGGGGGGAGGGGATTGTTGAGTGTGGGTGTGTGAGTTGGGGGTTGGGGGTTGGGGGTTGGGGGGGGGGGGGGACAAGCCAGTTGAAGGGATGGACTGACCACATTGCATGGGTGAGGCAGCAGGGGGGGGGGGGGGGGGGTAGGGGGGGTAGGGGGGGGGGGGGGGGGGGGGGGGCGTGCGTGCGTGCGTGTGTATGTGTGTGTGTGTGTGTGGGGGGGGGGGGGGGGGGGACAAGCCTGTTGAAAGGATGTACTGACCACATTGCGTGGGTGCAGCAGCAAGGAGAGGGAGATGAGAGTGGGAAGGGGGGAGAGGATTGGTGTGGGTGGGTGTAGGTGTGGGTGTGGGTGTGTCCCAGCCAACCAGACTTCTCTGGGAAAGTCCCTGTCTCCTGGTTGTACGCAGAGTTTGCAATACAGGCTGATAGACCATGGCATCAAACACATACGTTGACATGCTATCAACAATCGCGCAGTCAGGCTACAAAAACTGGCGCAATAGAGCGCATCATGTAGTACAGTGGTCCCAGCCAGCCACATTCTTATGGGACAGTCCTTGTTAGCTGGTTGTACGCAGAGTTCACCATACTGGCTGATAATGAGAATGCCTGGTGGGGCGTGGTATCAAAGGAGCCCTGTCTTACGGCGGTAGAGAACGGGCTGCTAGTGTACCTGCTGACAAAGCAGCCATGGCGGTTGGCAGTGAACGCAAAAAGGGCATACAGGCTGGTAGAACATAGCATCAAACACAAGTGATGATATACTATCGACCCTGCATACCTCTTAGATCCAGCAGGGCTAGTCCCAGCCAGCCATATTCTTCTGGGACAGTCCCAGTCAGCTGGTTGTATGCTAAGTTCATAATATTGCCATCAGTAAAGTGCCATGCGGTTGGCAAGGTACCTGGCAAGGAATGGGGGTTGGCTATGGATTAGGGGTATGGATTGGGGGTGTTGAATCGGGGGTATGGATTGGGGATATGGCATGGCTTATTATGGTGGGCATGGATTGGGGGTACAGCATGGCTTGGAATGGTTTGCTTTTGTTTGTGAAGTTGTTACAGTGACCTGGTTGTATGCTAAGTTCATGATATTGCCATCAGTGAAGTGCCTGGTGGAAGGCAAGGTACCTGGCAGAGACTGGGGGTGGGGGGATGGCATTGCTTATAATGGTTTGCTTTGGTTTGCGAAGTTGTTATAGTGACCTGGTTGTCTGCGGAGTTCAAGATATTTCCATCAGTGTAATGCCATGTGGAAGGCAAGGTACCTGGCAGAGAATGGGGTGGGGCTATGGATTGGGGGTATGGCATGGCTTATAAAAGGTAATGATAACGCCTGGTGGGGCGTGGTATTAAGGGAACCCGTTGTAAGCGGGTAGAGAGCGGTCTTCTACCTCAACTGGATAAGCTACCATCGCGGTTGACAACGACCTGCAACGCTTAGGGCGACCGTAGGGGGAATCGAACCCCTGACCCTGCATCGTCAAAGCGACTTGGTGTACCACTACACCAATTGATTCGCTGAAAGGGGCTCATGGCTTAACAGATACTGATGGGCATGGATTGGGGGTATGCCATGGCTTAGAATGGTTTGGCTTGGTTTGCTGAGGGTATGCCATGGCTTAGAATGGTTTGGCTTGGTTTGTTGGGGGTATGCCATGGCTTAGAATGGTTTGGCTTGGTTTGTTGAGTTGTTGTGGTGATCTGGTTGTATGGCAGGACCATGATGTTACCATCAGTGAAGTGCCAAGTGGTAGGCTAGGCACCTGGCAGGAATTGGGGGTGGGGACATGGCATGGCCTACAATGGTTTGTTTTGGTGTGTTAAGTTGTTCTAGTGGCCTGGTTGTATGCCAAGTTAATGATGCTGCCATCAGTGAAATGCCATGTGGCAAGCAAGGTACTTGGCAGGGATTGGGGGTGGGGGTATGGCATGGCTTATAATGGTTTGCTCTGGTTTGTTGAGTTGTTATAGTCAGCTGATTGTATGCTAAGTTAATGATGCTGCCATCAGTGAAATGCAATGTGGCAGGGAAGGTATGTGGAATGGATTGGGAGCAAGGTTGGTTGGTGTGGCTTAATGGATTGAGGTGCAAGGTTGGTTGGCGATCAGTGGCTTCATCTGGTGGCATGGATTGGAGCGCAAGGTTGGTTGGCGTGGCTTAATGGATTTAGGTACAAGGTTGGTTGGTGTGGCTTCATGGATTGAGGGGCAAGGTTGGTTGGCGTGGAGTGGCTTCATCTGGTGGTACGAAATGGAGCGCAAGGTTGGTTGGAGTGGCTTAATGGATTGAGGGTCAAGGTTGGTTGGCGTGGAGTGGCTTCATCTGGTGGTACAAAATGGAGTGCAAGGTTGGTTGGCTTGGCTTAATGGATTTAGGTACAAGGTTGGTTGGTGTGGCTTCATGGATTGAGGGGCAAGGTTGGTTGGCGTGGAGTGGCTTCATCTGGTGGTACGAAATGGAGCGCAAGGTTGGTTGGAGTGGCTTCATGGATATAGGTACAAGGTTGGTTGGCGTGGCTTCATGGATTTAGGTACAAGGTGTTTGGTGTGGCTTAATGAATTGAGGTGCAAGGTTGGTTGGCGTTGAGTGGCTTCATCTGGTGGCATGGATTGGAGCGCAAGGTTGGTTGGAGTGGCTTCATGGATATAGGTACAAGGTTGGTTGGCGTGGCTTTATGGATTTAGGTACAAGGTTGGTTGGCGTGGCTTCATGGATTTAGGTACAAGGTTGGTTGGTGTCGCTTAATGAATTGAGGTGCAAGGTTAGTTGGCGTTGAGTGGCTTCATCTGGTGGCATGGGTTGAGGTGCAACATTATTTCGTGTTTTCATGTGTGTTTTTATATAATTCGTGTGTACATGTCAGCTTTGATTTGATTTTGTATTGATCATGTTTGTCGCCTTTGTTCTGCTAATTCGTCTTTTGATATTTTGTATCGCATTATGCGATGGTTTGTTGCAGTTTGTCAGGTACTACATGTATTGTAGTTTGCCAGGTTGTTTGTTATGTTCTGTTGTTTTAGTTATGTGTAGTTTGTTGTGTACTTTGCTATGGTATGTGGTTTTAGTTTTTTGTGTTTTGTGATGCTTTGTTAGGGTCAGGGTACTACAAAGCACGCGTGGCAGCGCGATTTCGCGCACGCTTTTTGAGCCCCACTGCGCGCTTTGCGCAGTTTTCTAAACCACCTGTGGGCGCATCGCGCAGTTTTTGCACTTTTTGCACTACAAAGCGCTGCCCAATTTGACGTTTGTGCGCTTTAAGCGCTGACCAATTTGACGAAATGTAGCACCCTGGTTAGGGTATGTTATGGTCGTATGCCAGCAGGGTTTTGTTTGGTGGAGCCCCCAGATTCACCCCATTGTCTGTCTGACCGTCCTTTCAACTGACAACCGCGACGAAGCCTGACACGTCAGCCAACTGTCTCATAACGAACTGGCTTTGATCAGCAGCAGTCTAATTCTCCGCCAATTTTCCGCCAATTCTCCGCCAATTTTCCACAATTCTCCGCCAATTCTCCGCATCGCTTGCGACGCTGCATAGGACTTGTTTATACTCTCACACAACTACCACTACTGACCAGCTAACATAAGTAGGGACCGGCATATTATATGATGTTGACCAAAGGCGAGTATGATATCATATGACATCATAAAAATTGCAGTGTATGATATTGTATATAAATGGTAACTTTGGCCTAGTCAGATTGCCGGCATCATATGATATCATATGATGACATGATATCATACCATATGATATCATATTGCCGTTCCCTAAACAGAAGTCCCCCTAGACTCTGTCAGGCCGCAGGCACATTTGTAGACTAGTAGGGCACCGAGAACAAGTTATATGCAGCGTCGCAAGCGACGTTAAAAATTGGCGGAGAGGTGTCCGCGACGGAGCGACAGGTGGCAACGGAAGTGAGTTAGTTACAAGTCGTTGGCTGACGTGTCAGGCTTCAGTTCGGTCAGACGGTCGAACAGACAGACAAATGGGTAACCCTGGGGGCTCCCGCCCCCTTGAGGAGGGGGCTCCGCCAAAAATGTAATCATCATCATCAAAGAGACCGTACCAGGGTACTTCCAAGCGCGCGCTTTTGCGCGCTGGCGCACTGCCTTTTTAAGCCCCGCTGCGCGTTTTGCGCAGTTTTTTGCAACCCCCTGTGGGCGCAGCAAGCAAATTTGCACTTTTTGCACTACAAAGCGCACTTTTTTGTTCTTCAAGTGCGCTAAAGAAAGTACCCTGGACCGCACCAGTCAACGAGTTGTTAGGGGCGATGAAGTCAACAAGTTGGTCGAGTGTAGCCCATTCCTCAGGGAGGGTTCCACTGAGATCATTGCGGGATAGCCTGATCACCTGCGTTGGGTGTTGGGTGTTGGGTGAATACTATTTGGTGTTGGGTGAGTGGTGTTTGGTGTTTGGTCAGTGATGTTGGGTGTTGAATGAGTGGTGTTGGGTGTTGGGTGAGTCGTGCTGGGTGTTGGGTGAGTCGTGTTGGGTGTTGGGTGAGTTGTGTTGGGTGTTGGGTGAGTCGTGTTGGGTGTTGGGTGAGTCGTGTTCGGTCAGTGGTGAGTGGTGTTGTGTGCTGGGTGAGAGGTAAGTGGTGTTCGGTGAGTGTTGGGTGCTGTGTGTGTAGTGAGTGGTCAGTGGTGAGTGATGCTTGGTGCTTGGTAAGTGTTCAGTGGTGTTTGGTGAGTGGTGTTCGGTGAGTGGTGAGTGGTGAGTGATGCTTGGCGTTTGGTGAGTTTTCAGTGGTGTTTGGTGTTTCATGAGTGGTGTTTGGTGAGTGTTCAGTGGTGAGTGATGCTTGGTGTTTGGTGAGTGTTCAGTGGTGTTTGGTGTTTGGTGAGTGGTGTTCGGTGAGTGGTCAGTGGTGAGTGATGCTTGGTGTTTGGTGAGTGTTCAGTGGTGTTTGGTGTTTGGTGAGTGGTGTTCGGTGAGTGGTCAGTGGTGAGTGATGCTTGGTGTTTGATGAGTGTTCAGTGGTGTTTGGTGTTTGGTGAGTGGTGTTCGGTGAGTGGTGAGTGGTGAGTGATGCTTGGTGTTTGGTGAGTGTTCAGTGGTGTTTGGTGTTTGGTGAGTGGTGTTCGGTGAGTGGTCAGTGGTGTTTGGTGAGTGATGAGTGGTGTTTTGTGGGAGGTAAGTGGTGTTTGGTGTTTGGTGAGTGGTCAGTGGTGAGTGGTGTTTGGTGAGTGGTGTTTCATGAGTGATCAGTGATGTTTAGTGAGTGGTGAGTGGTGAGTGATAAGTGGTGTTTGGTGAGTGGTCAGTGGTCAGTGGTGTTTGGTGTTTGGTAAGGACAGAGCTTGTGTGTGTGTGTGTGTGTGTGTCTGGGGGGGAGGGGGGGGGGGGGAGTAAGCTATTCAGGCTAAGCAACCACTAAGCTTTTTTTTCTCTTGTTACAGCTTGTTACTATAATTTTGGCCAAAACGGGGTCTGATATTACGATCGTAATATATTACGGAAAAAATCCCTGGTTAGCAGGCACCCTACCAAGCAACTAGTATACTAAGTATCTACTCAAGCTAAGCAACCACCAAGCCAGGCATCCACACAGCCAATCAGATAAAAATTGCATCAGCAGCGCTCAACACCCTCCTCCAGATACTTGAATGTAGACCATTTCTTGTGCAGATATTCATGCAGAGAATTAGCCCATTGCTAACAGCCCTAAAATAAAACCCTAGCTTCTCCCCACACACCTCCAGATACTTGAATTTAGACCATTCCTTAGGCAGAGAGCCTGTCACCATGCCCCCTGAAATGTCCAGAAGGTGTAGCTCAGGGAGGAGGTCAGCCCAAAGGCCTGGCAGGGGACCTGCAACCTGCAATAGGGGTGTGAAGGGACAATTGAGTGAGTGCGTGTGTGAGTGTGTACAGAATATGGAGCACAGGGAGGAGCTCAGCCCACAGGCCTGGCAGGGGACTCGCAACCTGCAATAGGGGTGTGAAGGCTCAAATGAGTGTGTGTGTGCGTGAGTGTGTACAGAAGGTGGAGCACAAAGAGGAGCTCAGCCCAAAGGCCTGGCAGGGGACCCGCAACCTGCAATAGGGGTGTGAAGGCTCAAATGAGTGAGTGCGTGCGTGAGTGTGTACAGAATACAGAGCACAGGGAGGAGCTCAGCCCACAGGCCTGGCAGGGGACCCGCAACCTGCAATAGGGGTGTGAAGGGTCAATTGAGTGAGTGAGTGAGTGAGTGAGGAAGGGAGTGAGTGAGTGAGTGAGTGAGTGAGTGAGTGAGTGAGTGAGTGAGTGAGTGAGTGAGTGAGTGAATGAGTGAGTGAGTGAATGAGTGAATGAGTGAGAGGGAGGGAGAGAGAGAGGAAGGGAGGGAGGGAGGGACAGAGGGAGGGAGGGAGGGAGGTGGGAGTGGAGCGACTCAGACCCTGTGCGGGTCGTTGTGAGAGCTAGGAGAGCCTAGCAGCAGGAGCAAGAAGGCCTATGCATAGCATTAAGTTAGATTTGCAAGTGACCGCTAGACATCGATGCCCTTAGGCCAATCGTCCCTAGCTGACGCTTCCAGGTGTTGAATTGCAACGGACATAGCTGTAGGAATAGACTAGAACAGATAATATAGTACACCTGGCACAGTACACATGGCACAGTACACATGGCATGGTACATGAGATGCAGTACAAATCTCTATCACATGTGTGTAGCCATAAGCGTCAACACAGGTAATGCCCTCCCTCGCGAAGTTTGGGTCACAGTTTTTGTGTTACTAAAAATCAAGTATTATTTCCGCCATCACAGCCCAGCCCTTCCTACTATTCTTTCCAAGAGATCAATCTCTATCACATGTGCGTAGCCATAAACGTCAACAAAGGTAATGCCCTCCCTCGCGAAGTTCGGGTCACTGTTTTTTTTCACTCCCATCCCAGCCCTACCTACCAGTCTTTCTGACGGATCAATCTCTATCACATGTGCGTAACTATACACGTCAGACAAGGTAACGCCCTCCCTGGGAACGTTTGGATTACAGGGCTAGTTTTGTTTGTAAAACAAAACTAAAATATATTGTATTTTCTTCAGTCCCATCCCAGCCCTACCAACCAGTCCTTCTGACGGATCAATCTCTATCACATGTGTGTAACTATACACGTCAGGTAATGCCCTCCCAGAGAGCGTTAAGGTCACAGGGCTAGTTTCGTTTATAAAAATACTAAAAAAATATGTTTCATTTTCTTTACTCTTATACCAGCCCTACTTACCAGTCTTTCAGACAGATCAATCTCGATCACATGTGCGTAACCAAACACGTCAGCACAGGTAATGCCCTCCCTGGGAACGTTTAGGTTACAGGGCTAGTTTTGTTTGTAAAACAATACTAAAATATATTGTATTTTCTTCAGTCCCATCCCAGCCCTACCAACCAGTCCTTCTGACGGATCAATCTCTATCACATGTGTGTAACTATACACGTCAGGTAATGCCCTCCCAGAGAGCGTTAAGGTCACAGGGCTAGTTTCGTTTATAAAAATACTAAAAAAATATGTTTCATTTTCTTTACTCTTATACCAGCCCTACTTACCAGTCTTTCAGACAGATCAATCTCGATCACATGTGCGTAACCAAACACGTCAGCACAGGTAATGCCCTCCCTGGGAACGTTTAGGTTACAGGGCTAGTTTTGTTTGTAAAACAATACTAAAATATATTGTATTTTCTTCAGTCCCATCCCAGCCCTACCAACCAGTCCTTCTGACGGATCAATCTCTATCACATGTGTGTAACTATACACGTCAGGTAATGCCCTCCCAGAGAGCGTTAAGGTCACAGGGCTAGTTTCGTTTATAAAAATACTAAAAAAATATGTTTCATTTTCTTTACTCTTATACCAGCCCTACTTACCAGTCTTTCAGACAGATCAATCTCGATCACATGTGCGTAACCAAACACGTCAGCACAGGTAATGCCCTCCCTGGGAACGTTTAGGTTACAGGGCTAGTTTTGTTTGTAAAACAAAACTAAAATATATTGTATTTTCTTCAGTCCCATCCCAGCCCTACCAACCAGTCCTTCTGACGGATCAATCTCTATCACATGTGTGTAACTATACACGTCAGGTAATGCCCTCCCAGAGAGCGTTAAGGTCACAGGGCTAGTTTCGTTTATAAAAATACTAAAAAAATATGTTTCATTTTCTTTACTCTCATACCAGCCCTACTTACCAGTCTTTCAGACAGATCAATCTCGATCACATGTGCGTAACCAAACACGTCAGCACAGGTAATGCCCTCCCTGGGAACGTTTAGGTTACAGGGCTAGTTTTGTTTGTAAAACAAAACTAAAATATATTGTATTTTCTTCAGTCCCATCCCAGCCCTACCAACCAGTCCTTCTGACGGATCAATCTCTATCACATGTGTGTAACTATACACGTCAGGTAATGCCCTCCCAGAGAGCGTTAAGGTCACAGGGCTAGTTTCGTTTATAAAAATACTAAAAAAATATGTTTCATTTTCTTTACTCTTATACCAGCCCTACTTACCAGTCTTTCAGACAGATCAATCTCGATCACATGTGCGTAACCAAACACGTCAGCACAGGTAATGCCCTCCCTGGGAACGTTTAGGTTACAGGGCTAGTTTTGTTTGTAAAACAAAACTAAAATATATTGTATTTTCTTCAGTCCCATCCCAGCCCTACCAACCAGTCCTTCTGACGGATCAATCTCTATCACATGTGTGTAACTATACACGTCAGGTAATGCCCTCCCAGAGAGCGTTAAGGTCACAGGGCTAGTTTCGTTTATAAAAATACTAAAAAAATATGTTTCATTTTCTTTACTCTTATACCAGCCCTACTTACCAGTCTTTCAGACAGATCAATCTCGATCACATGTGCGTAACCAAACACGTCAGCACAGGTAATGCCCTCCCTGGGAACGTTTAGGTTACAGGGCTAGTTTTGTTTGTAAAACAATACTAAAATATATTGTATTTTCTTCAGTCCCATCCCAGCCCCACCAACCAGTCTTTCTGACGGATCAATCTCTATCACATGTGCGTAGCCATACACGTCAGGTAATGCCCTCCCTGGGAGCGTTTGGGTTACAGGGCTAGTTTTGTTTGTAAAACAATACTAAAATATATTTTATTGTATTCACTCCCATCCCAGCCCTACCAACCAGTCTTTCAGACAGATCAATCTCTATCACATGTGCGTAGCCATACGCGTCAGCACAGGTAATACCCTCCCAGAGAGCGTTCGGGTCACAGGGCTAGTTTTGTTTGTAAGACAGGCACTAAATAATAATGTTTCATTTTCTCCACTCCCATACCAGCCCTTCCTGCCATTCTTTCAGACAGATCAATCTCTATCACATGTGCGTAGCCATACGCGTCAGCACAGGTAATACCCTCCCACGTGAACTTTGGGTCAAAAATTGTTTTCGTACAAACAAACAAAAAATTATCTCCGCCATCGCAGCCCAGCGCTACCTAGGGAGTTCGGGTAACAGGGCTCCTTTCGTCTATAAAAAATACTAAAAAATGTGTTTCAGTTTCCTCACTCTTACACCAGCCTTTCCTACCAGTCTTTGCGCCAGATCAATCTCGATCACATGTGCGCAGCCATACGCGTCAGCACAGGTAATACCCTCCCGCGTGAACTTCGAGTCAAAAAATCGTTTTCTTACAACAACAAAAACAATTATTATCTCCGCCATCACAGCCCAGCGCTACCTACCAGTCATTCCGCCAGATCAATCTCTTTCACATGAGCGTAGCCATATATGTCAGCACAGGTAATGCCCTCCCAGGGGGCGTTCGGATCACAGGCAAGTATTTTTTCTTTCTACTACAAACAAATGTTTTATTTTCTCCACTTCCATCCCAGTACCAACCAGTCTATCCAAGAGGTCAATCTCAATCACATGTGCGTAGCCATAAACGTCGGCACAGGTAATGCCCTCCCAGGGGGCGTTTGAGTCACAGGCAAGTATTTCTTCTTTCTACTACAAACAAATGTTTATTTTCTACACTCCCATCCCAGTACCTACCAGTCTTTCCGAGAGGTCAATCGCAATCACATGTGCGTAGCCATATATGTCGGCACAGGTAATGCCCTCCCAGGGGGCGTTCGGATCACAAGGGTCATTCCCATCCCAGCCCGGCAGGTCCAAGAGAGGATTCCAATTGTTTGCGGCCCCCTTTAAAGCAGATATTTGGGAGATACGAATTATCTCCCTGTTGTCATCTTGGGTCTGGTCCTTCTGGGCAAAGGACTTCTGGACCACTGCGGGTGGGGGGTGGGGGGGTGGGGGGGGGGGGGGGGGGGGGGGGGTGAGATGTATGTGAGTGGGATGGGGGGGGGGGGGGGGGGGGGGGATTCTTCCCTTTGTAGGTGTGGGTTCCAGTTGTTTGTGGCCCCCTTTAAAGCAGATGTTTGGGAGATACGAATTATCTCCCTGTTGTCGTCTTGGGTCTGGTCCTTCTGGGCGAAGGACTTCTGGACCACTGCGGGTGGGGGGAGGGGGGAGGGGGGGGGGGGGGGGGGGGGGGGTATTCACCTTTATTAGGTGTGGGTTCTAGGTGTTTGCGGCCTCCTTAAAAGCAGATATTTGGGAGATGCAAATAATCTCCCTGTTGTTGGCTTGGGTCTGGTCCTCCTGGGCGAAGGACTTCTGGACCGCTGCGGGTGGGGTGGGGAGTTATGTGGGGGTGATTTGTGTGTGTGTGTTTGGGGGGGGGGGGGGGGGGGGGGGGTATTCACTTTTTTAGGAGTGGGTTCTAGGTGTTTGTGGCCCCCTTAAGATACTTGTGAGATACCAATGCTCTCCCTGTTGCCATCTTCGGCCTGGTTGTTCTGGGCGAAGGCCTTCTGGACCACTGCGGGTGGGATGGGGGGGGGGGGGGGGTCACCTTGTTAGGAGTGGGTTCTAGGTGTTTCTGGCCGTTTCTATAGATGACAAAGTGATCAGGCATGGTAAATGTGGCATAGTTCATGTGATTCAGTTCATGTGATGCATGCACACATGACGCTGTGCCCTTGACACGGTGCACAGTACACAGTACACAGTGCACACGGCACTACACATGAAACAGTACACAGAACACACACCAGGGCTGTTGAGGAGATCTGTCAGACTTTACTCTCTAGCTGCACTGCTGTACATGATGCACCACCAAACAGCTATTAAACTATCTCTTCTGAGACCCCCACCCAGAGGTTTATTTTTCTAATCTTTTTTTTTTAGGCCTCCTCCAGTCCCTGAGGGACAGTGTTCTTATAGCTTTTTAAGGCACTTTAATGTATAATTTGTATAGCGGCCCAAAACAGGGTCAAAAGTAGCGAGCGTTATATATAGCGGGAAAAACAATCCCTGCTCCCACCCCACGCTTAACGCAGAGCTTACCTGTAGTGTAAAAAATAACACTGTTGTGTGTGCACATGCGATGAATGCGCCAAACTCAGTCAAAACATGAATAGGCCATGCGGTATATCACATTTGTTTCCGTATTGCGGTAAACCCCATACTGTGGTACACCCCACATGAGTAGGCCATGTGGTACTGTACTGCGCCCCAGATATTGCATAACGCTTACCGGCAGCATATCAACAACACCATTGTGTGTGCACATACACTATGTGCGTCAAATTGGGTCAAGAAATGAGTCGGCCATTTGGTGCATCCCATGTGGCTCATTGGTACATGTGGTCCCCAGATCGCACCCCAGGCATTGCGCAAAGCTTACCAGCAGCACATCGACAACAGCATTGTGTGTGCCAAATTGGGTCAAGACATGAGTAAACCATTTGGAACAGCCCATGTGGTTCAATGGTCCATGTGATCCATGGATAGCACACCCCGACCCAGCTCCTTTCTGGGGGGCAGGAGCTCCCAGGGTTGCCGCATTGCCCAAGTGTATGTCTGCCTGTCACTCAAGATCCAACCCTGGCCCGCACTGGGCCACGGCCCTGTCGTAAACCCACTCTCCACACTTCCAACCCTCGGACAGCTAACACTCTCCGCCAATTTTTCGCGTCCCTTGCGACGCGCCTTGTACTTGTTCGACTTGGACAGACAGCTGAACCGTCCACAGACGAGTGACCCAAATTAAATGTATGATCTGCGTTCTACGAAGTGCTGTACTACTGCTGAGGCGCTGGACTGCGTTCTTACCCCCAATGGTCCACAGCATAATCCACAGCGCGTTTAATCCTCGCATCTTCGATGCTTTTACTGCGACAATGTCGTTGTGTCAGGCAGGGTAGTTACTGGCTGCCCATGACTTTGACCAAAACCGATTTCAATATTTGAAGTCCGCAGGTATGACAACCTGGGCCTAGCGCGATCCAGTAGGAACGGAAACGAAGCAAAAGCAACGCAGCAGGTCAAGGCACGTCCGCAGCAATGTCGTAGGCCGTCTTGGAGTCCAAAATGCTTCGCTAGATGCTAGCCTTAGACGTCATTAGACGAAGCCATATAGGGCACAGCATCAAAGGGTTTACTTTAATGACTATCTGTCAGCCTCGTTGTCAGTAAACATGGATCCGTGGATCAATTGCATTATCTATCAGCCTTCGGCTTACTCGCCGTCTGCGTCTGCAGCAGGCGGAGTAAGCATGGGTGGTAGATATGGTAGACATTTGCGCAACATCCGACACCTCATGTCAAGTTTACAAAACTATGAGACAAAACCTGGACACAACTATTACATTACATTACATTACATGTTAAAGTCTACTTGACACCGCGAGGGTGTATGAGACTCTGTGCTTTAAACAAAAAGAAAAAGCACCCACAAAGCAAAAAAACCCATTACATCAGGGGTGTGTCGAGGACAAACAAACCAAACTCCCAACCACCGTTTTGGTGGCGTAGGTATTAAACCCCTTAGAGCAGGACCCAGATCTCAACCACTTACAGTGGCGGAGGTAAGAAGCTAACAAATGAGAAGTCTCAAGAAGAAAAAAAGGGATAATAAATTACGGTGCCACTAAGCAGTCCAGGGCTTCCTGTCTTGCTCTTCTACAAGTAGAAAGATAGTCGGCTAGGTTGCTCCAAAAAGACTTAGTGCCATTTCCATTCATAAAGGTGCTGAATGTGGAATCGCAGAATTCCACATTCCATACGGTTAAGTCGGTATCCTCATGGACATGCCTATAAATATCTGTAAACAGATTCTGGTAGCGGAGGCGAATATCATTATAAAAAGGGCACTCAAACATATGCATTTCATCCTCAGGTTTTTGGAACCCACACATTTGACAGTGTCTCATTGAGCGAGGGATGTGTGCTCTATCCACCACCCTCATTCTTTCTGTGTTCAGCCAATGGGAACCCAT
The DNA here is from genome assembly GCA_013435795.1 of Chlamydomonas sp. ICE-L. Lineage (NCBI taxonomy): Eukaryota > Viridiplantae > Chlorophyta > Chlorophyceae > Chlamydomonadales > Chlamydomonadaceae > Chlamydomonas > Chlamydomonas sp. ICE-L. Next base: position 7,500,293 of record JACBWV010000730.1, read on the forward strand.
TCTAAACTGTGCTATAGAACGAATCTGATCCTGCTTATGTAAGGCGGATGTAAAGGGAATCAAGCCATTCTCATCATTGCTGTTGGCTGCGAACCATTTTTGGTATCGGAGGCGTTTAAAGCCAACCCTTCTCTCATCAGGGATGTCTCTAACTGCATTGGTGTCACTTGGGTACTTAAACCTCCATGACTCAAAAACTTCAGACATAATACCTTCGACATCGACAGCCTCCAAAATGTTGATGTTTTTACTGGATCCTAGCTTGTGGAGAGCACAACGCAAGTCATGAACCCAGCCAGTGTTGGAGTCAAAAGATTCCTCAAGAGCCATTCTAATGAGATCCTCAGGTTCTTTATGTATGGTCTTGTTCCAGAAGCGCAAAGCTTGTTTAAGCCAAGCTATGAGATGATGCCAAACTATGAGATTTCACTTCGGGTACAGACGCCACGCTGTCGCCTGCGAATGGCTGATCTGTCGCCTGCGAATCTATCATATACTTTGATTTAAAATCATGCGTCCTGCTTTCATCTAATCTTCCCGCCGACTTGGCATACTGATTATATCTGTATTTCCTTGTTACATTTACGCAGCATACGCAGCATATAATGGCAAACGAATTGGCAAACGATATTTTCCAGCGTATTTTTTCCAGCATTTTTTCATTTATTTTAGCGGTTCCAGTCAAACCTAAGTCGGTCCCAGCTGGCTCGCCTTGGCCAAGTAACTCCTAGCGACTAATACATATCGAGGCCACCAGTTTGATCAAATTCATTTTTGAGTGCACCATTCAAAAGGACATTTTAAAAGTTTTCACAGTACCGTATGCATAACTACTTACTTTGTATTGGATATTCACCATTATTGAGTTATTGGCAGTTACAGCTTGGTCAAACCAGAGTTACACCATGGGTTAAACTTCAAATGCTAATCAATTTTGAAAAATATTATCAGTTTCACTATTGAGTGTACCATGCGACTGGAAATTTCACTAGCTTTCACAAATTTGAGGATCAAATCGCTCCACTTCGACCTGGGAGCTCGCCGGGACAAGACTCTTTAGCCCTGCCTGGACCTCACCCCCGACATTGAGTGATACGATGAAGCTGCGGCCTTTACCACGGCCTTTTTCTTTACGACGCCTGGAAACGTCACAGCTCTTGAGGTTGGTCGATGCTATGAACCATCCCGCGCAGTCTCTGTGCACAGCAAAAAAAGCGTCCGCAAAACCTCGCAACGATTTACAGGTTGCCAGTTGTTTTTAGCTAATTGGCCCGCAAAGTTTGGAAGGCGAGTCGGCGAATACTTAAGATGGTTTACATACCGGTAGTGATCGAGGATGGATATGAGAAATGCAGAAGATGGCTCACAGAATTATCGAAGATGGTTGCATAATTATCGATGATGGGGATCAGTAATACCAAAGATGGTTGACAGAATTGTCGACCCCCAATCCTGAAATTAAACTGCTTGTGCCCACATTTCAAGAGATGTGACAAGCTGCCGAGTACCTTTACATGATTCTCCCAATAGGGTACATCAGATCATAATTAACATTCGAAGCAGATCGGCTTGCGTATGTTATTAGGCTGATGGTTCTTATGCCACTCATTCAAATGAGAAATCCTACATACCGGTAATCTGCGCAGACCAGAGATCTGCATATTGGTAAAGGATGTCATTCCTGCTTACCGTATAAACATGTAGGGAACGGCAATATGATATCAGGCAGTCTGACTAGGCTAACACTACCATTTACGTAAACATATCCTATGGTGCAATTTTTATGATATTACAATATTTTTATGATATCAGGCAGTCTGACTAGGCTAAAGTTACCATTTAGATACCATATGTTTCATATGCTGCGGTTTGCATGATATGATATGATATCGCCTTTGGTGAGCATCATATGATATGCCAGTCGCTATACAGATGACTCCACATGAGCTTTAGCGCAAGATGAGCTATATACCGTACGCGCCTTAATTATCGGCAAGATTAAGTATTGGCAAATGTCATTTCCCCCCTAAAAGTGGTTCTCAGAAAAGCATGGCAAAACTAATTTGGCAAAGGGGTCTCAAGCTCAGATTTGAAATCCAGTTGGCAAAGGGTCTTATGTTATTGTTACATTTCATTGTTCCATGTTCACCAAGTAGTCTGCCCAAGCTTGCAGTAAAAACATGTAACAATTCAAATCAGGAGCATGAAACTTGCCAGGGCTTAGTAGACAGACTGGTTCATGGCTCCAGCCATGCAAATTGCCGGGTGGAGACATGTAACCAAGTCCAAGGTCAAGTACATGTTTAGAAAGTAGTCTGCCCAAGCTTGCTGAAAATAAAACCATGTATAAAACTATCAATTTAAATCAGGAAAATTTAACTTGCTAGGGCTTAGTAGACAGAGTACCATTGTAACCGTAACTTGGCAAAGGCCAACCACCTGGAGTGGTCTCAAGCTGGATCCCTAATCCGGTTTGGCAAAGGGTCGTTTGCCAAACCGTTTGCCAATACTTAGGTCGCGTACAGTACTGCATACAAATGGATTGATGCCAAACCGTTTGCCAAACCGTTTGCCAATACTTAAGTCGCGTACAGTACTGCATACAAATGGATTGATGCCAAACGATTGCCTACACTAAAATAAAATCCTACAATGAAACGCTCTCTCCAACGAGAGGCATCCCCTAGCAGTTACAGGCATATATGTAGATGAGAGGCAAGTGGTTAAGGAAGTCTATTTACGGTTCAAACTATCCGTAAATAATTGGTGTCCAGCAAAAAGAAGTCTTGGTGAGCAAGGGACAAACATGGAGGGCAAATGCTAGGGGGGGCATTGGTAAACAAGGTACAAGGGGCAAATGTAGAGGGCAAATGCTAGGGGGTTACACACCCAAATATTGGATGTATTTCGGGTGATAGACAAGCTTGACCAAGACAAGCTTGCCCGTTTGCTTGTGGAAGGGATTGCCACCATATGGTCATGCCAGCCCCCAGGGGGATCCCCCAGTGCTTGCCACCATATTGTCTCATCAGTGCTCCAGCCCCCCCCCCCCCCCCCCCCCCCGCCCCCCCCCCAGGACTTGCCACCATATGGTCACGTTAGCCCCCAGGGGGGTTCCCAAGGGCTTTCCACCAAATGGTTACATCAGCCCCCAGGGGGGGGCTCCCAGGGCTTGCCACCATATGGTGACGTCAGCCCCCCCTGAGAAAATGGGAGCTCACTCAGTGAACTGTTTCAATCATGCAGAAGGTACATGGACCAAGCCCCAAACCCGTCCCTAGAGTTTTGATGGGACTCCCCCCATGGTAGGTGGCCAGCAACATCGAAAGCAAACGGAACATGGATCATTAATGGCAGGTGTGTGTGTTGGTGCTTGCGTTGGACCTGAAGCAAAGGAATCATGGATCATCAATGTCCTTGACTACATTTTTAGTCGTGGCATGTGTGCACGTGTGCGTCTTGGTGCCAGGATGGCATGTGTGCATGTGTGTGTGTGTTGGTGACAGGCTGGCATGTGTGCATGTGTGCGTCTTGGTGCCAGGCTGGCATGTGTGCATGTGAGTGTTGGTGACAGGCTGGCATGTGTGCACGTGTGCGTCTTGGTGCCAGGCTGGCATGTGTGCATGTGTGTGTGTGTTGGTGACAGGCTGGCATGTGTGCACGTGTGTGTGTTGGTGCCAGGATGGCATGTGTGCATGTGTGTGTGTGTGTTGGTGACAGGCTGGCATGTGTGCACGTGTGCGTGTTGGTGCCAGGATGGCATGTGTGTGTGTGTGTGTTGGTGCCAGGATGGCATGTGTGCACGTGTGTGTGTTGGTGCCAGGATGGCATGTGTGCATGTGTGTGTGTGTGTGTGTGTTGGTGACAGGCTGGCATGTGTGCACGTGTGCGTGTTGGTGCCAGGATGGCTTGTGTGCATGTGTGTGTGTGTGTTGGTGCCAGGCTGGCATGTGTGCACGTGTGCATGTGCGGTAAGATTCAAGTTGTAGTTATGACATAGTGCCAGGGTGTCCAGAATCTCTGGATCCCATGTACAAGTGGTGGTAGGAGGCAGCTTGGTGCCTGAGTTGGACCTGAAACTGCCTTACCCCCTTGTGCCAGTCATGGCAGGTGTGTGTGTTGGTGCCAGGCTGGCAGGTGTGCGAGTCAAGTTTAGTTATGAAGTGCAGCCAGGGTGTCCAGAATCTCTGGATTCCATGTGGCAGAGCTGATAGGAGGCAGCTCAGTGCCTGTGCCTGTTTTTGTGCTTGAATTGGCCCTGAACCTGTCTTGCCCCCTTCCGGGAGGAGTGATAGGAGGCAGCTCAGTGCCTGAATTGGAACTCAGACTGCCTTGCCCCCTTGTGGGAGGGGGACTGAGAAGCAGCCCGGGGCCTGAGTTAGACCCAAACCTACTGGGCCTCTGTTGGAAGGAGGTGTTGGAAGCCTGCTCAGTGGCTGTCTTGGCCCCGAACTCGCTGCGCCTCCGTGTAGGAGAGGCACTGTGTATCTGTTTGGCCCCTGAATTAGAAGGGCTCATTTTTCTAGGGGGAGAGATGAATCTCTCAGACCCTGCAGGCCCTCTGCCGCGAAAATCTTTACCAACTCGGGCATAGTAGTAGAACTCGCTGCTTATCTCGGGATGCTTGGCCATCAGTAGCTCTAGGGCAACTGGGAATGTCTTCGATGTAAGGTAGTGCTCACCAGGGGGAAGGGCTTCTTTGAAGATCATTTTTTTCTCGTCGGTTGGCATATCCAGTTTCAGCAGGGCCCTGAAATGGTAATGAACAAGGATGGGTAGACATTCACTTGGGAGAGGCAGGCAGTCACATAGGGGGGGGTGGGGGGTGGGGGGGAGGCAGTCACATGCCAGTCAAATGGGAGGGGCAGGCAGTCTCATCAAAGAGACTGGCAGTCACATGGGAGGGGCATGGGAGGGACAAGCAGTCACATGGGAGGGGCATGGGAGGGACAAGCAGTCACATGGGAGGGGCATGGGAGGGACAAGTAGTCACATGGGAGGGGCCTGGGACGGACAAGCAGTCACATGGAAGGGGTTTGGGAGGGACAGGCAGTCACATGGGAGGGGCATGGGAGGGACAAGCAGTCACATGGGAGGGGCATGGGAGTAACAAGCAGTCACATGGAAGGGGTATGGGAGGGACAAGCAGTCACATGGGAGGGGCATGGGAGGGACAAGCAGTCACATGGGAGGGGCATGGGAGGGACAAGCAGTCACATGGGAGGGGCATGGGAGGGACAGGCAGTCACATGGGAGGGGCATGAGAGGAACAAGCAGTCACATGGAAGGGGTATGGGAGGGACAGGCAGTCAACTGGGAGGGGCATGGGAGGGACAAGCAGTCACATGGGAGGGGCATGGGAGGGACAAGCAGTCACATGGGAGGGGTATGGGAGGGACAAGCAGTCACATGGGAGGGGCATGGGAGGGACAAGCAGTCACATGGGAGGGGCATGGGAGGGACAAGCAATCACATGGGAGGGGTATGGGAGGGACAGGCAGTCACATGGGAGGGGCATGGGAGGGACAAGCATTACATGGGAGGGGCATGGGAGGGACAAGCAGTCACATGGGAGGGGCATGGGAGGGACAGGCAGTCACATTGAAGGGGCATGGGAGGGACAGGCAGTCACATGGGAGGGGCATGGGAGGGACAGGCAGTCACATGGGAGGGGCATGGGAGGGACATGGGTGGGACAGGAAGTTACATGGGATGGGCAGGCAGTCACATAGGAGAGGCAGGCAGTCACATGGGAGGGGCATGGGAGGGGCTGGCATTCACATGGGAGGGACAGGCAGTCACATGGGGGGGGCAGGCAGTAACATAGGATGGGCAGGCAGTCCCATGTCAATCATATGGGAGGGGCAGGCAGTAACATAGGATGGGCAGGCAGTCACATGTCAATCAAATGGGAGGGGCAGGCAGTTACACGGGAGGGGCAGGCAGGCACATGTCAGTCACATGTCAATCAAATGGGAGGGGCAGGCAGTTACACGGGAGGGGCAGGCAGGCACATGTCAGTCACATGTCAATCAAATGGGAGGGGCAGGCAGTCACATGGGGGGGGGGGCAGGCATTTACATGGGACGGGCAGGCAGTCACATGGGGGGGGGCAGGCATTTACATGGGACGGGCAGGCAGTCACATGGGGGGGGGCAGGCATTTACATGGGACGGGCAGGCAGTCACATGGGGGGGGGCAGGCATTACATGGGACGGGCAGGCAGTCACATGGGGGGGGCAGGCATTTACATGGGACGGGCAGGCAGTCACATGGGGGGGGCAGGCATTTACATGGACGGGGAGGCCGTCCATGGGTGGGGCATGCATTTACATTGGGACGGGCAGCAGCACCTGGGGGGGGGGGGGGGCCAACATTGGAGACATTTTAACATGGACGGCAGGCAAGTCACCTGGTGGGGGGGGCAGGCATTTACATGGGAACGGGAGCAGTCACTGGGGGGGGGTCAGGCATTTACATGGGACGGGCAGGCAGTCACATGGGGGGGGGCAGGCATTACATGGACGGGGCAGGCAGTCAACTGGGGGGGGGGCAGCATTTAATGGGACATGCAGGGCAGTCACATGGGGGGGGGGCAGGCATTTTACACGGACGGGAAGGCAGTCACTGGGGGGGGGCAGGCATTTACATGGGAGGGGCAGGCAGCACAATGGGGGGGCAGGCATTTATTATTTTTTTGTTTTATTTTATTTTATTACATGGGACGGGTCAGCAGTCACATGGGGGGGGGGGGCAGACATTTACACGGGACGGCAGGCGTCACATGGGGGGGGGCAGGCATTTAACATTGGGACGGGGCACGGGCAGGCATAGTCACATGGGGGGGGGCAGCATTACATGGAACGGGCAGGCTTCACATGGGGGGGGGCAGGCATTTACATGGGACGGGCAGGCAGTCACATGGGGGGGGCAGGCATTTAACATGGGACGGTGCAGGAGGCAGTCACATGGGGGGGGGGGAAGGCATTTACAGGACGGCAGGCAGTCACATGGGGGGGGGCAAGGCATTTACATGGGACGGCAGGGCAGTCACATGGGGGTGGGCAGGCATTTACATGGGACGGGAGGCAGTCACCCGGGGGGGGGCAGGATTACATGGGTCGGGAAGGGCAGTCACATGGGGGGGGCAGGCCATTTACAGGGGACTGTCAGGCAGTCCACATTGGGGGGGCAGGCATTTACATGTGACGGGCAGGCAGTCACCTGGGGGGGGGGCCGGCCTTTACATGGGAGGGCGGCAGTCACCATGGGGGGGGGCCGGAAGTATTTGTACTGGGACGGGCCGGCAAGTCACAATGGGGGGGGGAAGGCATAATTTTTACAGGGACGGGGCAGGGCAGTCACTGGGGGGGGCTAAGGCATTTTACATGGGACTGACAGCCAGTCACATAATGGGTGGGGGGGGCATGCCTTACATGGGCCGGGGCAGGTCCGTCACATGGGGGTGTGCGCAGGGCCTTTACATGGGACGGGCAGGCCGTCACATGTCAGTCAAATGAGAGGGGCAGGCAGTTACTGTGAGGGGCAGGCAGCACATGTCAGTCAAATGTCATCAAAGGGAGGGCAGGCCGAGTTACATGGAGGTTCAGGCAGGGCAAGTCAGTTCAATGTCCATCGAATGGGAGGGGCAGGCAGTCATGTTTTATGGAGTTGTGGGAGGGCTGGTTTGGGTATGCAGGTGTATGGCGGCATTAGAGGTGCAAGGGGCTATGTGTGTATGTGGGTCTACGATGGTATGCATGTGCATGGGGGCATGAGGAGTGCAAGGGGCTATGTGTTTAGGTGGGTATCTGGGTTTCCGAGGGTATGCAGGTGTATGGGGGCATGAGGAGTGAAAGGGGCTATGTGTGTATGTGGGTATGTGGGTTTCCGAGGGTAGGCAGGTGTATGGGGGCATGAGTAGCGCAAGGGGCTATGTGTGTATGTGTGTATGTGGGTCTACAATGGTATGCAGGTGTATGGGGCATGAGGAGTGCAAGGGGCTATGTGTGTATGTGTGTATGTGGGTTTCCGAGGGTATGCAGGTGTATGGGGGCATGAGGAGTGCAAGGGGCTATGTGGGTATGTGGGCATGTGGGTCTACAATGGTATGCATGTGTATGGGAGCATGAGGAGTGCGAGGGGATATGTGTTTATATGTTTATGTGGGTTTAAGAGGGTGTGCAGGTGTATGGGGGCATGAGGAGTGCAAGGGGCTATGTTTGTATGTGTGTATGTAGGTCTACAATGGTATGCAGGTGTATGGGGCTCTAAAAAGATACTCACACAATACCATGATTTAACATAAGGGGGGGTCTAAAAAGATACTCACACAATGCCATGATTGAGCAAAAGGGGGCCTCTAAACAGATACGCACTCAATGCCATGATTGACTTATAAGGGGGCCTCTCAAAATATACTCACACAGTGCCATGATTGAACTCAGCATACACATATGCACACACATACACACACACATGCACACACACACACACATACTCACACAATGCCATGATTGAAAAATAAGGGGGCCTCTAAAAAGAAACTCACACAATGCCATGATTGAACGCAGCATAGGATAGGATACACATACACACACACATGCACACACATACATGCACACACACACATACATACACATACACACATACATACACATAAACACATGCACACACATACATACACATACACACATGCACACACATACCCACACAATGCCATGATTGAACTCAGCATACACACATGCACACGCAATCACACATGCACACACATACACACACATGCACACACATACTCACACAATGCCATGATTGAACTCAGCATACACACATGCACACGCAATCACACATGCACACACATACACAAACATGCACACACATACTCACACAAAGCCATGATTTAACTCAGCATACACACATGCACACGCAATCACACATGCACACACATACACACACATGCACACACATACTCACACAATGCCATGATTGAACTCAGCATAGGAAAGGATCCCGTTGCCTTGGTCCATCCGATCAAATAGGTTCATCCTCCATCTTTCCTCCCCCTGTCAATTTGGTTTGAAAAACAAAGAATTTGAAAAACAAAGAATTTGAGAAACAAAGAATTTGAATGTTGATAGTGTTAGTAGTGCTAGTAGTGTTAGTAGTAGTGTTGGTAGTGCTAGTAGTGCTAGTAGTAGTGTTGGAAGTGCTAGTAGTGCTACCAGTGTTAGTAGTAGTGTTGGTAGTGCTATAAGTGTTAGTAGTGCTAGTAGTATTAGTAGTAGTGTTGGTAGTGCTATTAGTGCTAGTAGTAGTGTTGGAAGTGCTAGTAGTGCTACTAGTGTTAGTAGTAGTGTTGGTAGTGCTATAAGTGTTAGTAGTGCTAGTAGTATTAGTAGTAGTGTTGGTAGGGCTAGTAGTGCTAGTAGTAGTGTTGGAAGTGCTAGTAGTGCTACTAGTGTTAGTAGTAGTGTTGGTAGTGCTATAAGTGTTAGTAGTGCTAGTAGTATTAGTAGTAGTGTTGGTAATGCTAGTAGTGCTAGTAGTAGTGTTGGAAGTGCTAGTAGTGCTACTAGTGTTAGTAGTAGTGTTGGTAGTGCTATAAGTGTTAGTAGTGCTAGTAGTATAGTAGTAGTGTTGGTAATGCTAGTAGTGCTAGTAGTAGTGTTGGAAGTGCTAGTAGTGCTACTAGTGTTAGTAGTAGTGTTGGTAGTGCTATAAGTGTTAGTAGTGCTAGTAGTATTAGTAGTAGTGTTGGTAGTGCTAGTAGTGCTAGTAGTAGTGTTGGAAGTGCTAGTAGTGCTACTAGTGTTAGTAGTAGTGTTGGTAGTGCTATAAGTGTTAGTAGTGCTAGTAGTATTAGTAGTAGTGTTGGTAGTGCTAGTAGTGCTAGTAGTAGTGTTGGAAGTGCTAGTAGTGCTACTAGTATTAGTAGTAGTGTTGGTAGTGCTATTAGTGTTAGTAGTGTTAATAGTAGTGTGTCGAAGTAATAGAAGTGTTATTAGTGATCGTATAAGTGCTGGTAGTGCTATTAGTGGTAGTATTGTAAGTAGTGCTAGTAGTAGTGTTCGAAGTGCTAGTAGTGTTGGTAGTGCTAGTAGTGTTAGTAGTTTTAGAAGTAATGTTTGTAGCGTTAGTACTGTAAGTATTGTTATTCATGATGGTAGTGGTAGTAGTGCTGGTAGTGTTGGTATACAAATGTATAACCACCACAATGCACAAAACTGTAACAGCATATAAATGCTCCACAACAATTACATGAGATACACCATGACTAGGGCTAAGACGCTGCCCTTATATGTACAGCGATTACACATTGCTCTTACGTGCATAAAAATGCTCTTATATGCACAAAAATGCTATTATATACACAAAAAATGCTCTTATATGCACAACAATTGCTCATGTTGTATACACATTGCTCTTATATGCACAACAATTACGTGTAACATCTGTCACATGTACCTGTACCTGTACCTTTACCACAGCATAAACATATCACACCAAGTACAAGTGCCATAACAAGAAAATGATGATGATGATGATGATGATTACATTTTTACTGGTGCTCTTTTGAACTCCAAATGTGCCCTCAGCTTGATGGAGTCAAGGGGGAGTTCCCTTATGTAACCCACCTTAAATTCCACCAGTCTTCGGTTAGCTGTTTGCTTCGACTCATCCACCAGTTCAGATGTCTCCTCCTCCAATGGTGGCTTCTTCTCCTCTGATGGCACTACTGGTGGCACTACTGATTGCACTGGTGGCACAGCTGGTAGCACTGGCGGCACAACTGGTGGCACTACTGTTTGCTTGGCCTCATCCACCAGCTTAGGCGTGTCCTCCTGCAATGGAGACTTCTTCTCCTCTGGTGGCACTACTGATTGCACTGGTGGCACAACTGGTAGCACTGGTGGCACTGGCAGCACAACTAGTGGAACTGGTGGCACTACTGTTTGCTTCGATTCATCCACCAGCTTAGTTGTCTCCTCCTCCAGCAGCTTCTCCTCCTCCACCAGTGTCTTCTCCTCCTCTGTCTGCAGCTCCTTTAGCGTCTTCTCCTTCTCGTCTTTCTCCTCCTCCTTTAGTGACTCCTTTAGCGGCTCCTTAAACGGCTTCTCCATCTCATCCTTTTCCTCCTTCTCTTTCTCGTTCTTGTCCTCCTCCTTTAGTGACTCTTTTAGCGGCTTCTCCTTCTCGTCCTCCTCCTCCTCCCTGTCCTCCTCCTTTAGCGGCTTCTCTTTCTCGTCCTTCTCCTCCTCCTTGTCCTCCTCCTTTAGTGACTCCTTTAGCGGCTCCTTTAGCGGCTTCTCCATCTCATCCTTTTCCTCATTCTCTTTCTCGTTCTTGTCCTCCTCCTTTAGCGACTCTTTTAGCGGCTTCTCCTTCTCGTCCTTCTCCTCCTCCGGTCCTCCTTCTTTAGTACTCCTTCACGCTCTCCTGAGCGGCTTCTTTTCTCTCCATCCAATCCTTTTCCTCCTTCTTCTTTTCCTCGTCTGTCCTCCTCCTTTAGCGGCTCTTTTAGCGGCTTCTCCTCCTCGTCCTTCTCCTCCTCCTTGTCCTCCTCCATCTCCTCCACCTTGAGTAGCTCCTTAAGCAGCGTATCCATCTCGTCCTTCTCCTGCTCCTCCTCCACCTCCTCCTGCACCTTCTCCCCCACCTCTACCCTCTCCTCTTCCTCCTTCCTCTCCTTCTCCTCCTTCTCCTTCTCCTTCTTCTTCTTCTCCTCCTCTTCCTCCTCCTTCTCCTCCTCCTTCTCCTCCGTCTTCTCCTCCTCTTCCTCCTCCTTCTTCTTCTCCTCCTCCTCCTTTTCGTCCTCCCTCCTCCTCATTTCTCCTCCTCCTCCTCCTCCTTCTCTTCCTCCTCCTCCTCCTTCTCGTCCTCGTCCTCCTCCTCCTCCTCCTCCTTCTCCTCCTTCTCCTCCTTTTTCTTCTTCTCCTCCTTCTCCTCCTTCTTCTCCTCCCCCTCCTCCTTCTTGTCCTCCTTCACCTCCTCCTCCTCTTTCTCCTCCTCCTCCTCTTTTCCTCTCCTCCTCCTCCTTCTCCTCCTCCTCCTTCTTCTCCTCATCCTCCTCCTTCTTCTCCTCCTCCTCCAGCTTTGGCATCTTCTCCTCCAATGAACGCGTCTTCTCCTCTGATGGTGGTAATTCTGGAGGCTTGAACTTGCGCACTAGAGGCACATCTCCTTCTTCTGGTGGTACTGGTGGTACTGGCCCTGTTGGTGGTACTGGTGGTAGTACTGGTTGCACTGGCCCTGGCCAATGACAACATTGCCACCAGTGCCAGTGCCAAGGTCGCACTGGTGGCACCGCCTCTAATGGTGATACTGGTGATGGTACTGGTGGTTCTGGCCTTGGCCAGTGCCACCAGTACCACCACCAGTGCCATTGCCAAGGGGGCACTGGTGGCACCGCCTCAAATGGTGGCACTGGTGATGGTACTTGACGCACTGGCCCTGACCAATGCCACCATATCCACCAGCGCCACCAGCGCCATGGTGGTACTGCCGGTACTGCCTCTACTGGTGAAACTGGCGGCATCTCCGGTGGCTTAGTTTCAGGTGGCTTCTCATCCGGCGTCACCTATGTGTGTGTGCATATGTGTGTGTGCATATGTGTGTATGTGTGTGTATTTGTTTGTGTGTTTGTGCATGTGCTTGTGTGTGTACATGTGTGCATGTGTGTATACAAGTGTTAATATGTGTGTTTTTGTTTGTGTGTTTGCGCGTGTACATGTGTGCATGTGTGTGTATATGTGTGTGTATGTGTGTGTATGTGTGAGTGTGTATTTGTGTGTGTGTTTGTGTGTTCGTGCGCGTACATGTGTGCATGTGTGCATATGTGTGTATGTGTGTGCGTATTTGTTTGTGTGTTGGTGCGTGTACATGTGTGCATGTGTGTGTATGTGTGTGCATGTGTGCACATGTGTGTGTATGTGTGTGTATTTGTTTGTGTGTTGGTGCGTGTACATATGTGTGTGTGTATATCTGTGTGGGTGTTTGTTTGTGTATTTACCCGTGTGCATGTGTGTATGTATGTGAATGTGTGTGTATTTGTTTGTGTGTTTGTGCATGTGTTTGTGCATTGACATGTGTGCATGTGCGTGTATATGAGTGTGTATGTGTGTGTATTTGTTTGTGTATGTATGTGCGTGTACATGTGTGCATGTGTGTATATCTGTGTGTATGCATGTGCGTGTGAGTGTGTGTGTGATTGTATGTGTGTGTATATCTGTGTGTGTATTTATGTGTGCGTGAGTATGTATGTTGTATGTGTGTATGTGTGCGTGTGTGAGCATATGTGTGTGTATATCTGTGTGCTGCATGTGAGTGTGTGTGTGATTGTATGTGTGTGTGTGTGTGGCTTCTCCAGCTTCACCTCAGTAGGCCTACTCTCCTCCTCATGTCTGGGATAGACCTGAACATAAGTAGGGATTGGCATATCATATGATGTTGACCAAAGGAGAGTTTGATATCATATGATATCATACAAATTGCATCATATGATACTGTATTTAAATGGTAACTTTAGCCTAGCCAGACTGCTGGCATCATATGATATCATATTATGTCATATTACCGTTCCTTAAACATATGAGGAGTTGAATACGTCTTAAAACAAACCCTATTTAATGAGGCATATGTGGGGAAATATAATTGGCGTTGGTCGGCTCGTAGGCGGGATGGGAACCGAGAAAATGGTCGAAAAGTCGGCTAAATGGCGAAAATTGTCAAAAGTCGGTTATAATGGTTTCAATTACAGATAATCGGTTGGCGAATGAGATTGTTGGTTATAATGCCTGTTAGAACGGTTGGAATTCTGTCGGGAATGGACGGACAGTCGGTTAGAATGGTCTGAAATTCAGTTGCCGGATGACAATAGGTGCGCAGCACTTGAAAAACAAGCTCGTTTCGGGTCCGTCAGGGTGCGAAGCTGGGTAAAACAAACACGTTATTCTTGCCGTCGGCGTGAGATTAGGTCCACTGCACTCGACCCTGGAGGCATGTCAGTTATTGCCTCTAGCGTAGCGCCTGCCGGGAAATTATGAACCACTTCAACTCATCCTTGAAAGCAGTTCCCACTGGACCTGGGGGGGGGGGGCAGTCATTGGTAAAGGGTTAGCCTAGAGCTGTTCGTCCACAGTAATTGGGTGCCAACCAAAACAACCAAACCCAACCCAGCCCAACCCAGGCCAGCCAGCCCAACCCAGGTCAGCCCACTGGACCTGGGAAATCCTTCCGATGGCGCCCACCACCGTTCCCGAGCTTCCAAACTGTTCAGTGGACGCATTCAAGCTTTTGCCTTGTTGAAAATGCCCTGCCCTGCTCACTCTCTTTCACTCACACAATAAATACACAACGTACAACCACTTCAACGGACTCACCCTTGGGCCGACCAACGCAGGGGCCCTTAGGGCACCCGACTATATTTTATAGAGCAGTGTTGGAGCATTGAACCTGTTGAAACAATCCCCCTTGGTAGCTCAGGGACCCCGTCTGTAAAATGATTGCTTGGGGTTCGGTTCATCATCAGCGCTTTTTCTTTTGAAGCCCTTCCTTTAAGGTTGGGCAAGTCCCTTTAGCCTATTTGGCCTGCCCCTGGACTGTAACATACATGCATACAGGAACAGTCCCACTGAGTAGCCCGTGAATAAAAGTTCCCCCTTTTTGGGGGAACAGCTTAGCATAATGTTGCAAGGGTCGTAAAATATGCAATACATAAATACAAAAAAATTGCTTTATAGCGAGGTGTGAGGTTGAGGGGGCCAGCCCCTAGGGGGGGGGGTTCAAATTACAATTATGTGCGCGTTTAGATTGATGCGATCAATGCGCAAACGTGACCTCAGCATAGTCACGGGTTTTCGAGACGTGCCGTGCCGTAGCCCCCCCCTAGGGCTTGCACTGGGTACAACTACAGGAACACAATAACATAAAGAAATATATAAATACATATTACGCCTTATTCGGGGTGTGAGGTTGAGGGGGCCAGCCTATTGGCCTGGTGGCTTGCACTGGGTCCAACCACTGTGTGAATGTGTGTGCATGTACATGTGTGCATGTGTGCATATCTGTGAGTGTATCTATGTGTGTGTATGCATGCGCGTGTGAGTGTGCATGTGTGTGATTGCATGCGTGTGATTGCGTGTGTTTATGTGTGGTGTATCTGTGTGTATGTGTATGTGTGTGTATGTGTGTACTATGTGTGTATGTGTATGTGTGTGTATGTGTTTGTGTGTATGTGTATGTGTATGTTTGTGTATGTGTTTGTGTGTGTATGTGTGTACTAACTCTTTGTTGCAGGGATCATGTGTGTGTGTGTGTGTGGTGTGGGGGGGTGGTGTGGGGGGGTGGAAGGGGGCACAGGGTTGGTGATGGTGTTGGTGGTGTTGGTGGTAGTGTCCAGAGGGGAGGGGGGGGGGGGGGGGGGGGAGAAACTCACCTTATTTGTTCGATTTTTACGACGGAGGAATACAAAGATGGAGATTATAATAATAACCAGGACAGCTCCACCCACTGCGCCTCCGATGATGATGATGATGGGGAGGGGGCTTGGTCCTTTAGACTCAAAACACTGACCCAAAAAATCCTGTGCACACAACACAATCAAGAATCAGTAATAAGCAGGGGACGGCAATATGATATCATATGACATTGTGGCCAAGCTACGCATTCAATAAGTCCTATGCAGCGTCGCAAGTGACACAGAAAATTGGCAGAGTGTGTTGCAAATGGAACAAAAGGTGGCAACGGAAATGGAGCTAACCGAAGCCAGTTCGTTATGAGAAAGTTGGCTGACGTGCCGGGCTTCAAAATTTTGTCGCACAGACGGACAACGGGGTAACACTGGGGGCTCCCGCCGTCCAGAAGGGGGGGCTCCGCCCAAAAATAACAAGCTGATATTTAACATCCATCACGATCAGCAGTCACTGATCCCAATTAGCATTCAAAACTTAACAAGCTGTATGTTTGTATGTATGTTTGTTTATTACAGTCCAGGGGTAGGCCAAATAGGCTAAAGGGACTTGCCCAACCGTGTAGGAAGGTCTTAAAAAGAAAAAGCACCGATGAACTGAACCCCAATCAATCGTTTTACTGATACCAACTTACAGCAATTCAGGGGATGAACTGGAAAAAACGTTTCCGCGAGAACTCGTACTTTGTACATCATCGAGAATTTTGGCCTGGAAATCCGAGAAATCTCGACAATGTGGCCTGGAATTCTCGATAATTCTCGACGAAGCACGAAGCGTTTGTCCAGTTCATCCCCTGAATTGCTATAAGCTGGTATGTAGCATCCATCACAATCAGCAGTCATCAATCAACAGTAAGTACATACACACACACATACAACACACACAAACACATGCATACAATCACACGCACGCACACTCACATGTGCATGCATACACACACACAAATACACTAACGCACACACAGATATACACGCACATACGCACACATGTGCACACATGTACATGCACACACACATAAACAAATGCACACACACAATCAACAGCAAGAACACAGATAATAAGATGATGCTAATAAGATGATGCTAATAAGATTACATCTTAGAAGATTACTGAAACAGTGTTTGTGTGTCTGTGTATGAGTGTGTGCATGCATGCAAATGTGTGTGTGTGCATGTGCGTGTGTGTTTGTCTGCATGTGAGTGTGTGTGCATGCATGTGTGTGCATGTTTGTGTGTTAAAAGGCAATATACAAAAGCACATGGTGCAATCAAAGCAGAGGAGCTAGTGCGCAGTTTCTCGAAGGTGCTATGTGTGTGTGTGGGTGTGTGCATGCATGTGTGTGTGCATGTGTGTGTGCATGTGTGTGCATGCATGCGCGTTAAATGGCAACAAATCTGATAAGGAAGTAAGCAGTTGCTCTAAGGTGCTATGTGTTTGCTTGTGTGTGCATATGAGTGTGCATGTGTACATGTGTGTGTGTGTGCATGTATGTGTGTTAAATGGCAATAGATAAGCACATGGTACAAACAAATCTGATAAGGAAGTAAGCAGTTGCTCTAAGGTGCTATGTGTTTGCTTGTGTGTGCATGTGAGTGTGCATGTGTACATGTGTGTGTGTGTGTGTGCATGTATGTGTGTTAAATGGCAATAGATAAGCACATGGTACAAACAAATCTGATAAGGTTGTAAGCAGTTGCTCTAAGGTGCTATGTGTTTGCTTGTGTGTGCATGTGAGTGTGCATGTGTACATGTGTGTGTACTTGTGTGTGTGCATGTATGTGTGTTAAATGGCAAGAGATACGCACATGGTGCAAAATAAAACAGATGAGCTAGTAAGCACTTGCTCTAAGGTGCTATGTGTGTGTACATGTGTGTGCATCTGCATGCAAATGTGCATGGGGACATGTGTGTGTATGTTCATGTGCGTGCACATGTCCAATGTGTGTGCATCTGCATGCAAATGTGCATGGGAGTGTGTGTGTGTATGTTTCGTGTGAGTGCACATGTGTGTGCATCTGCATGCGAATGTGCATGGAAGTGTGTGTGTGTGCATGTTCGTGTGCGTGCACATGTGCATATGTGTGTGCATCTGCATGCGAATGTGCATGGGAGTGTGTGTGTATGTTCGTGTGCGTGCACATGTGCACATGTGTGTGCATCTGCATGGGAATGTGCATGGGAGCATGTGTGTGTATATTCGTATGCGTGCACATGTCCAATGTGTGTGCATCTGCAAGCAAATGTGCATGGAAGCATGTGTGTGTATGTCCGTGTGAGTGCACACGTGCACATGTGTGTGCATCTGCATGGGAATGTGTATGGGAGCATGTGTGTGTATGTTCGTGTGAGTGCACATGTGCACATGTGTGTGCATCTGCATGCGAATGTGCATGGGAGTGTGTGTGTGTATGTTCGTGTGAGTGCACATGGGCATATGTGTGTGCATCTGCATGTGAATGTGCATGGGAGTGTGTGTGTGTGTATGTTCGTGTGAGTGCACGTGTGTGTGCATCTGCATGCGAATGTGCATGGGAGTGTGTGTGTATGTTCGTGTGCGTGCACATGTGTGTGCATCTGCATACGAATGTGCATGGGAGTGTGTATGTGTGTGTTCGTGTGAGTGCACATGTGCACATGTGTGTGCATCTGCATGCGAATGTGCATGGGGACATGTGTGTGCGTATGTTTGTGTGAGTGCACATGTCCAATGTGTGTGCATCTGCATGCGAATGTGCATGGGAGTGTGTATGTGTGTGTTCGTGTGAGTGCACAAGTGCATATGTGTGTGCATCTGCATGCAAATGTGCATGGGAGTGTGTATGTGTGTTCGTGTGAGTGCACATGTGCACATGTGTGTGCATCTGCATGCAAATGTGCATGGGAGCGTGTGTGCATTTGTGCGCATGTGTATGCATGTGAGAGTCATAACTACAGGAACGGCAACTAATATTAGTGTTTGAAAAACTAATATTAACTAATATTATTACAGTGTCACAATAATATTAGTTTTTTAAATACATTCAAAATTCTGGAGAAACGGCTCATCCGACTAATATTATACAATATGATATAATATTATGTATTCACTAATATTATATAACATAGCCGACCCCTAGTCATAACTAACATGTTCAAAAGGGTACTAATGACAGCTTATGCATTTTATGCTCATTAGAACCCTTGTGAGGTCACAACAAACATGCTCAAATGGATGCTGGTGACCAGCGTACTACATTTGGTCATTTTGGGCTGTGCTTTTTTATGCAACTGCCTCCATTTGGGTTGCGCTGTTGACCCGACTTCAAACAGAAATCTGCGCGCTGCGCCCAGAGGAGGTTTTAAAAATGGCATCAATCGCGCAGTCGGGCTCCAAATCCTTGCGCGCTACCACGCAACAGCACGCGTCATGTAGTACCCTGCTGGTGGCAATATTGCCTTTTACGCTAACTGTCACCCTTGTGAGGTCATAAAAAACCAGTTCAAATGGGTGCTGGTGACAGCATATGCAGCTGATGACAGCTTATGACTTGTTATGCTCGCTGGCGCCCTTGTGAGGTCATAACAAACCAGTACCAGTGGGTGCTGGTGACAGCATATGCAGCTGATAACAGCTTATGACTTGTTATGCTCGCTGGCGCCCTTGTGAGGTCATAACAAACCAGTACCAGTGGGTACTGGTGACAGCATATGCAGCTGATGACAGCTTATGACTTGTTATGCTCGCTGGCGCCCTTGTGAGGTCATAACAAACCAGTACCAGTGGGTGCTGGTGACAGCATATGCAGCTGATAACAGCTTATGACTTGTTATGCCCACTGGCACCCTTGTGAGGTCATAAGTCATAACAAATACTTTCAAATGGGTGCTGGTGACAGCTTTTGCAGTTGATGACAGCTTATGCCTTTTTATGATCACTGTCACCCTTCTGAGGTCATAAGAAACACGTTCAAATGTGTGCTGGTGGCAGCTTTTGCAGCTGATGACAGCTTATGACTTATTATGCAAAAAAAAAACTTTCATGCTCAGTTAACAATGGGTAGGGATTCCTTTCATAACTTATAAAAAATGACCTGAAAGATTTGAGCTTTGGAAGTCCATCCCCTATATTTGATCACTCATGTTTAGGGACCGGCATATCATATGATCCTGACCGAAGGCAAGTATGATATCATATGATATCATATCAATTGCATCATATGATTTTGTTCATGAATGGTAAATTTAGCCTAGTCAGACTTCCGGCATCATATTGCCATTCCCTACAATGGAACATAATTTGGCCAACAGTCACTGATTTGTTGTTGTGCTTGTTGTGTGTGTTTGTTGTGTTGTGCTGTGCATGTTGTTGTGTGTGCTGTGTTTGTTGTGCTTGTTGTTGTGTGTGTTGTGTTTGTTATGTTTGTTGTGTTCGTTGTTGTGTGTTTTGTGTATGTTGTTATTGTTGTGTGTGTTGTGTGTGTTGTGTTTTGAGTGTGTGTTTGTTGCGTTGTGCTGTGCATGTTGTTGTGTAGCTGTGTTGTGTGTGTTGTGTTTGTTGTGTGTGTTGTCTTTGTTGTGTTGTGTTTTTTGTATGTATTGTGTGTGGTTGTTGTGTTGTGTTGCTGTGTTGTGTGTTGTGTTGGTCACAGCAACCTCACAAGGTGTAGGAATGATATTGCAGGTCGTCGTCAACCGTGATGGTAGCTTGTCCAGTTGAGGTAGGAGACCACTCCCCATCCACGTACGACGGGCTCCCTTAACACCACGCCCCACCAGGCGTTATCATTAACTAGGAATGATATGCTGCCAATGTCTAGTTGGTACGTATGCATGTATGTTACAGTATTAAAATTAAAATTAAAATGCATGTTACAGTATTACATGTAAATTAAAATTCATGTTACAGTATTACATTTAAATTAAAATTTATGTTACAGTATTACATTTAAATTAAAATTTAAATTAAATGTTACAGTATTACATTTAAACTTAAAATTAAAAGTTACAGTATTACATTTAAATTCAAATTTATGTTACAGTATTAAATTTAAATTTAAATTGTATTTATTATTTCCATCCTTCCAAGGAATCAGGATTCATGACCAGCTTAATGCTGGAGTCTTTATCCAGTTTTCCACCAATAAATAAAACAAATAAATAGTTTGAGGGGGCCAGCCCGTTTGTTTTCACTTTATCCACCAATCCAGGTACGTACCTTAATTTGAGACACCAAGTCTACGACTTTACGCTTGGTTTTTGAATCCAGTCTGGGCATGTGTTCGTGTCTGTCGCAGCAATTAGAACCAGGGACAGCGTTTTATAGCTTTTTACAGCTTTTCAGGGCCATTTAGAGGGGGGAGGAGGGATTGACGATAATTTGGCTCAAAAGAGGTCAAAAGTACCGATCGCTAGATATAGCGGGGGAAACATCCCTGGTACATACCTTAATTTGAGATGCCAAGTCTACACTTGGTTTCTGAATCCAGACTGGACATGTGTCTGTGTCTGCCGCAGCAATCAGAGCTTCCTCACTGACAAATACTTGGTTGATGTTGATCCCTGTCGTTTCATAAAACTTGGAGCAATCGTAACCCTGAGGGCATTGGACAGAGCCGTACGTTTTGCAAGCTGCCCCCAAGCGCCGCTTAATATCTTCAGCCTCATCTCTGCTGACTGCATGCATGACTAGGCGCAGGCCCAAACGTCCGACGGGTACGCAATAGTTCTGAAATAAGCAATCCAAAGGGGGATGGACAAGCAGTGAGTTTTGTTTTTTAGTTGTGAACGGACGTTCACCCCAGGAGGTGGGTCTCCCGACACAAACCAGGGACACCGAGGATTCGGTTCGAATGGCGTTGCCACTCCTACAAACGAGTAGGCACACTTAGGGTCGGTGGGAGATACCGACCCTCGACCAAACGGACATTCAGCACTACCCCTATTGACCACTGACTGGGGGCAGCATTGATTGTGTTGCCCCATGCATGTACCTAGCAGGGTACTTCCATTGACCAAATTGGTCAGCGCTTTAGCGCACTTGAAAGAAAAAAACTGCGCTATGTAGTGCAAAAAGCGCAAAAATTGCTTGCTGCGCCCATAGGGGGTTGCAAAAAACTGCGCGAAACGCTCAGTGGGGCTCAAAAAGGCAGCGCCCCAGCTCTACCCATATTGTTGTATGAGGTGGAGGGATCACTCACTGCTAGGGAAGGGCAACTAATATTAGTGTTTGAAAAACTTATATGAACTAATATTATTGTAGTGTCACAATAATAATAGTTTTTCAAATAAATTCAAAATTCTGGGACGGCTCGTCAGTCTAATATTAACTAAGATTCACTAATATTATTCATTCACTAATATTAACTAACTTAGCTTTTCCCTACTCACTGCACATTTAGGGATGGGTCTTTCAGGGATTATTCTTTCCGCTATAAATAGCGATCGCCATAAAAAAAATTGACCCATTTTTAGCGAAATTATCGCCATAAAAAAAGAAAGAAAAACAAATTTTGTTTTTTTTCTGTCTCACATGGCCCTAAAAAGCTACAAAAAGCTTTAAAAAGCTATAGAAAGCACCAAAACGCTGTCCCTGGAGGAGGTTTAAAACCTTAAAGCTAGGAGAAACCCACTTGCAGATCTGAAAAAACATTCACCGGGGTCTTTGCCACCCTTTTCTGCACCCCTGTGGAATTATTTAGGGGGTCTTTGCCACCTTTTTATGCACCCCTGTGGAATTATTTTCACCCTAAGTGCACGCTTATAAGCAAAATAAAAGATTTCAAAAACTCTTCACCACCCACTTGACCACAGAAGCACTAAAATCATGGTGAACACCGCACAGTCAAAACCATTCCTCTGCTTTGGAATGGCCTTGGGGAAACGGTTCTTCCAGTGTGAAAAAGTCAGCACCTTCCCCACCCCTTCTTCCCCCCCACCTGCCCACCTGCCCCTCCTCTCCCCCTACCAACCCCCCCCCCCCCCCCCCCCCAACACACACACCTGCCCCTACTCTTCCTCTACCAGCCCCCCCCCCCCCCCCCCCCACACACACACACACCTGCCCCTCCTCTCCCCCTACCAGCCCCTCCCCCCCCACACCTGCCCCTCCTCTCCCCCTACCAGCCTCTCCCCCCCACACCTGCCCATCATCTCCCCCTCCCCTACCCTCCCCTCCCCCCCCCCGTGCTTATATTTGCAGTGACCATTATTCGGGGGACAAAACATAGAATGTTCACTGCCTACCATCGGACAGGTATGCAGGTCACGTGCATGGAAGTAAAAATACAGAAATGTTTACAAACTAAAGACAAATATAATGTGCCAGTGCCTGCAATACACCAGGTGTGCAGGTCAGGTGCATCCAATTAAATATACAAAAAAACAAATGTGAAAAAACTAAATAAAAAATAATGTTCACTGCCTGCCATCTAATAGGTATGCAGGTCAAGTGCATCCAAGAAAAGATACCAAATAAATAAACAATATTTTAACAAACTAAATACAAATATAATGTCCACTGCCTGCCATTCAACAGGTCAAGGGCATCGAAGTAAACATATAAAGTATACAAATCAGTATATTAACAAAATTAATACGAATATAATGTGCCAATGCCCTCCATACAGCATGTCCACAGATCATGTGCATCTAAGTAAATATACACAAATACATAAATTAATACATTAACAAACTACATACAAATATGACGTGTCAGTGCCTACCATCCAACAGGTATGCAGGTCACAAGCGTCAAAGTAAATATAAACAAATACAATCATGAAAATACGTTCACAAACTACATACAAATATGATGCGACAGCGCCTGCCATCCAGCAGGTTATGTGCATCGATGTAAATACCGGTATGTAAAAATAAATAAAACAATATGTTACCAAACTAAATATAAATATAATGTGCTAATACCTTGCATCCAAGAGGTCATGTGCATCAATGTAAACATACACAAATTAGTAAAACAATCTATTAACAAACTAAATAAAAATATGATGCTTCAGTGCCTGCCATCCAGCAGTTATGCAGGTTATGTGCATCAAAGGAAATATGCAAAAAATAAACAAAACAAAATGTTAACAAAACACATAAAATATGAGGTATCAGTGCCTGCCATCCAGCAGGTATGCAGGTCATGTGCGTTGAAGTAAATGAACAAAAATAAATAAAACCATGTGTTAACAAACTAAGTTAAAGTATGATGTACCAGTACCTTCCATCCAGCAGCTTTGCAGGTCATGTGCATCCAAGCAAATATACACAAAACAATATAACAAAATATTAACAATGTAACAAAATATTAACAAACTAAATACAAATATAATGTGCACTACCATCCAGTCCAGCAGGTGTGCAGGTCACGTGCGTCGAAGTAAATATAAAAAAATAAATCAAACAATATGTTCATACACTAAATACAAATGTAATGTGCCAGTGCCTTCCATCTAGGTCTGTAGGTTGCAGGTGTGTGTGTGTGTGTGCAGGTGGGTGTGGGGTTGTGAGAAATCACATCACATCTATCAGTCAGGGATTTGTTTTCCGCTATATGCAGCTTTCGCTACTTTTGGCCCCGTTATGGCAGTTGCAATTGCAGCTATAAAATCCTCCCCAAATGGCCCTAACAAGCTATAAAACGCTATGATAGACGGTCTGAAGGTTGCGAGCATCACATCACATCTATCCGTATAAAGTAATGATAACGCCTGGTGGGGCGTGGTATGAAGGGCGCCCCGTCTTCCGGCGGTAGGGAATGGGCTGCTACTTTACCTGGACTAAGCAGCCCCTTCCAGCGAATAAATTGGTCTAGTGGTACACCAAATCACTTTGAGGATGCAAGTTCGGGGGTTCGATTCCCCCTACGATCGGCCTGAGCGTTGCAGGTCGTTGTCAACCGCGATGGTAGCTTGTCCAGTTGAGGTAGAAGACCGCTCTCTACCCGCGTACGACGGGTCCCCTTAATACCACGCCCCACCAGGTGTGGGGTATCCAGGTAATCATTACCTGGATAAAGCTACCTGCGGTTGACAGCGACCGCAAACACTGAAGCGCACCCATAGGGGGTTCAAACTCGGCACCTACTTCGTTCAAGGAGCTCAACCATCGAGCCATTTGTCAAAGCGGGGATATTTATATCCGTATAAATAAGCACCGTTCCATGCAATGAGGAACCCTTCTAAACGGGTGCTCATGGGAAAATGTGCACCGTTATAGGCCAAACTAAAGTTTACACAAAAACAAACTAAAGCCAAAATAAGGCCAGATAAGTCCCAACTGAAGGCAAAACCAAAGGCAGAGTACAACCTCCAAGACCATGTTGAAGGCAGAATTAAAGGCAAAATAGACCAAAAGAAAGACCAAACTATAGGCGAAGTAAGGCTTAATAAACCAAAACCGAAAGTAAAAATGAAGGCGAAGTAAGACTACATATAGCCAAGCTGAAGTTAAAACTGAAGGCAAAGCAAGGCTAAATAAAGCCAAACTGATGATACAAATGAAGATACAACTGAAGGCTAAATATATAAAGCCAAGACGAAGGTACAACTGAAAGCAAAGTTAGGCTAAATAAATAAAGCCAAGACAAAGGTACAACTGAAGGATAAGTAAGGCTAAATAAGGCAAAACCAAAGGCAAGGTTCACCCCCAAAGGCCACGTTGAAGGCAGAACTAAAGGCAAAATAGACGGAAATAAAGGCCAAACTGAAGGTCAAACCAAAGGCAAGGTGCAACCTCAAAGTCCACGTTGAAGAAAAAACTGAAGGCAAAATAGACCAAAGAAAGGCAAACTGAAGGCCAAACTATAGGTAAAGTAAGGCTAAATAAGGCAAACCTGAAAGTAAAGTAAGGCTACATAGAGGCAAACTGAAGGCCAAACTGAAGGTACACCAAAGGCAAGGTACAACCTCAAAGGCCATGTTGAAGAAAAAGCTAAAGGCCAAGTAGGCCAAAGAAAGGCTCCATTTGGACAGCATGTTACCTGTGCTTATCATCATGCCTCATAAGTAGGTGCACAACTTTCAACACATTATTAATATACTTTCACTTTTGCACTTCTAACTTGCACTTTAACTTCCACATTTGCACTTTGCCTTCAATTGGAATGCTGAGTATGCTCTACGCAGGTGATCGAGGATGAATATCACTTCATATTTGAGTGGCCCGCCTATCAGCGAGAGCAACAGGAACACAGTAATCTCTTTGCGACCGATATAGTGGACATAAATAACACCCCCACTTTAATATTGAAAGATACTGACCAACAGATGAGCGCCCTCTTTGAAACATGCGACCAGAAGACAGTGGCCTCCTTCTTGTCTACTTGTTTTAGGGTTAGGACAAGCCTGACCACTAATAGAGCCTAGATGGATTGACTGCTACATCTACCGATTTCACTGGACATGCCCCAAGCGTGCTTGGATCACAATTCTGATTAGATTTAGGAGCATGTATTAAATTGAATACATCATACCTGCGCTTGCTGCAAGGACCGACCCCCAGGGATGTGCGGTCGTGCATATTCCCTTAATAGCTTTCTTCTTGCGAATGTCAAGTTAACCAACTTTATCTGTTCCTCACTACCGCCAGTAATGTTGGTTGAAATGTCGGTCTCCGCTAATCCTGTCCATCCTTGTAGCGCAGCATCAAACAAATCCTGCAATTATGAGCACGGTTGATAACATGTGATGTTACTATATAAGTTGTATGAGTTATGTCAGTTATATCACTTATGTCAAAAACATGTTATATCAGTTATGTCAGTTACATCAGTTATGTCAATAACATGTTATATCTGTCATATGAGTTATGTCAATTATATGAGTTATGTCAGCTATATCAGTTATGTCAGTTATATCAGTTATGTCAGTTATATCAGTTATGTCAGTTACATACATATCAATTGACCTCTTCTCCATCCGTATCCTCATTCTCAGCAAACGTATCATAATGATAACACCTGGTGGGGCGTGGTGTTAAGGGAGCCCGTCGTACGCGGGCAGGGAGCGGTCTTCTACCTCAACTGGACAAGCTACCATCGTGGTTGACAACGACCTGCAATGCCAAGAGCGACCGAAGGGGGAATCGAACCCCCGACCCTTCATCATCAGAGTGATTTGGTCTACCACTAGACCAATGTATATCACCGAAAGGGGCTAGCAAACGCATCACCATTCCCATTGTTATGGTGTTGCTATTATCATCATCGCCATAACCATTGCTGCTGCCATTGCCATCATCATCAGCGGAAGCAGTAGCAGCAGCACCATCACCATCATCATCGCCATCACCATCATCATCATCATCATCAGCAGCAGCACCATCACCATCATCATCGCCAACATCATCATCATCATCATCATCATCATTATC
Organism: Chlamydomonas sp. ICE-L; assembly: GCA_013435795.1. NCBI lineage: Eukaryota > Viridiplantae > Chlorophyta > Chlorophyceae > Chlamydomonadales > Chlamydomonadaceae > Chlamydomonas > Chlamydomonas sp. ICE-L. The sequence goes on from JACBWV010000730.1 coordinate 7,527,115, forward strand.
ACACATCATCCTCTTCAACCATCCATAAATCCTTCATCATCATCATCATCATCGATCAAATCAATCCGCCATCGCCACTCATCGTCAATCGTCATCATCAACCATCAATCAATCATCAATCAATCAATCATCAACCATCAACCATCATCACCATCATATTTTCCATCATCACATCTCATCATCATCATCATCCACCCATCATCAATCTCATCAAATCATCATCATCATCATATCATCATCGCCATCCAGCCCTCATCATCACCATCATCATCGTCATCATCATCAATCATCACATTATCACCATCATCATCAGCAATCATCATCAACATCATCATCATCAAACATCATCAAATTATTCTCATCCGCCAATCATCATCCCATCAATCATCAGCCATCCATCATCATCATCATCTTCAACATCATAACCTCATCATATCATCAACATCATCATCACCACACATCAATCATCATCATCATCACCACTGCCCACAACGAACATCGCCGCCATCATCCATCTCATCATCATCATCATCATCTTCACCATCAATAATCCTCATTCATCACCATCGCCATCAATCATCACTCATCCTCATCATCACATCATCATCACACACTCAATCATCATCCCATATCCATCAATCCAATCATCACATCACCATTGCCATCACAATCGCCATCCATCATCATCATCGCCATCATCTCGCCATCACTCATCATCATCATCATCCATCACCATCATCAATCATCACATCCAATCATCCATCATCAACCATATCTCATCATCACACACAATTCCATCATCATCGCCCATCATCATCATCGCCATCATCAATCATCAATCAAATCAATCACCATCATCATCATCATCCATCGATCAGCATCCCCCCATCCATCATACCATCATCATCATCAATCCAACATCATCCCATCATCCATCATCATCTTCAACTCACAATTCCTCCATCATCATCATCACCATCACATCACCATTGCCATCACAAATCCGCCATCATCACATCATTCATCAATCTTTTTCAAAACATCATAATCCACATCATCCTCATGCCATCATCATCATCATCTTGATCATCAATCCATCCATCATCATCATCATCATCATCAAAACCATTGCCATCATCATCATCATCAATCATCGCCATCAATCTCAACCATCATCATCATCATCACACGCCATTGGCCAGTCATCTCTCATCATCATCTTCAATCATCATCATCATCAAATCATCACCACCGCCATCCATCATCATCATCACCAGCAGCCAAATCACCATCATCAATCATCATCATCATCATCGCCATCATCAATCATCATCATCATCAAAATCAATTCATCATCTCAATCATCATCATCCAATCATCATCATTACCAATCATCATCATCATCAATCATCAATCATCATCATCCATCATCTTCCAAACATCACCATCATCATCCATCATCATCATCATCATCATCATTCATCATCATCACACCATCATCAAATCATCAATCATGAATTCAATCATCAATCATCATCATCATCATCATCGCCATCGATCATCATCAATCATCTTTCAACATCAATATCCTCAATCATCATCATCAACCATCAATCATCCCTTGCCATCACACATCAACATCGCCATCATATTCATCATCATCATCATCTTCAACATCAATCATCCCTCATCATCATCATCGCCATCATCCGTCCCATCAAATCATCATCATCACCATTGCCATCATCATAAATCGCTAAAATCTCCATCATCATCATCATATCATCATCAATCGCCATCATTTTTCCCCCCCCCCCCCCCCCCCCCCCCCCCCCCCCCCCCCCCCCCCCCCCCCCCCCCCCCCCCCCCCCCCCCCACACCCCCCCCCCCCCCACCCCCCCCCCCCCCCCCCCCCCCACCCCCCCCCCCCCCCCCCCCCCCCCCCCCCCACCCCCCCCCCCCCCCCCCAAAAATTTTTTTTTTGTTTGTTGGTTTTTTTTTTTTTGGTTTTTTATTTTTCACCACCCATTTTTTTTTTGTTTTTTTTTTTTTTGTTTACCCCCCCCCCCCCCGCCCCCCCCCCCCCCCCCCACCCCCCCCCCCCCCCCACCCCCCCCCCCCCCCCCCACCCCCACCTCATCCATCATCATCCATCATCATCATCAACCATCATCATCATCATCATCCTCCCATCATCAATCACATTTTCCAATCATCAATCCGCCATCATCTTCTATCTTCACATCATCACCATCACCAACCATCGTCTCCATCCATCATCATCAAATCATCACATCATCATCATCAATCATATCCGCAATCATCATCCAATCATCATCATCATCATCATCAAATCATCATCCATCCATCATCGCCATCATCAATCATCATCCAATCTCATCCTCATTCTCATCATCATCAATCATCATCATCATCATCATTTTTCTCTTCAACAATCATAATCCTCATCATCAACCATCGCCATCATCATCATCATCATCATCATCATCAAATCAATCATCATCAATCAGCATCACCATCATCATCATCATCATCATCATCCTCATCACCCATTGCAATCATCAATCGCCATCATCACATCACTCCATCGGCAAATCATCATCACCATCATCAATCATCATCAATATCATCATCCACCCTCAATCATCATCACATCATCAATCAGCACCATCATCATCATCATCACATCAACATCATCATCTCATCAATCATTCTATCATCAGTCATCAACATCAATCCACAATTGGCCATCATCATCTTCATCACATCAATCTTCATCATCATCATCCAGCTCATCAATCACCATCAATCATCATCATCATCATCACATCATCATCATCATCATCCAATCATCATCATCGCCATCACATCATCATCTTCAACATCATAATCCTCATCATCATCAACAATCACCAATCATCACTCACATTTGCCATCAACAAAACATCGCCATCCCATCATCATCACATCATCTTTCAACATCATAATCCTCATCATCATCACTCCATCATCCATCATCCTCATCCATCATCATCACATTGCCATCAATCATCACCATCATCTCATCATCTTGCCAATCATCAACAATCAACCACCATCATCATCATCAGCATCATCATCATCATCACATCATCACCATTGCCATCATCATCATTTCATCCTCATCTTCATCAATCATCATCAACCATCGCCATCATCATCGCCAATCATCATCTTTCATCATCATCATCATCATCATCATCAATCACATCATTACAAAAACACTCGCCTACAACATCATCATCATCATCATCATCATTCATCCAATTATCAGCAGCCAATCATTTACCAATCACATCAATCATCATCATCTCATCTTAACCTCACCATCATCAGCATCATCATCATCATCAGCATCAAATCCATCATCAACATCACCATCATCATCATCATCAATCATCATCATCATCATCAACATCATCACCCATCATCAATCATCATCATGATCATCACATCATCATCATCATCATCATCATCAAGCATCGCCAATCATCATCAATCATCTCAACATCATAATCTCCACATCATCATCAACCATCACTCATCACCACCATTGTGCCCATCAAAGTCGCCACATCATCAATCTCAATCATCATCATCTTCAACCTCATACTTCGCATCATCATCATCGCCATCATCATCATCACTCAATCATCCCTTGATCAATCATATTGATCATCATCACATCATCATCATCACACATCATCATCACCATTGCCATCATCATCGCCATCATTCACATCTCATCATCATCAATCATCACTCGCCATCATCACATTACCATCATCATCATTATCATCATCATCATCATCACATCAATCATACATCATCAAATCATCATCCCATCCTCATCTCCATCAACAAACTCACCGTTGTCACCGTTGGCCATCATCCAATCATCGCCATCCTCATCTTCTTCAAATCATCATCAATCATCAATCATCAAACACCATCGCCCATCATCAATCATCATCATCAATCAAGCATCATCATCATTATCATCATCACCAGCATCATCATCATCCGCCATCATCATCCATCATCATCATCATCCATCATCATCAGCATCACCCATCACCATCATCATTCACTCATCATCATCATCATCATCTTCAACATCACCATCATCATCTCATCATCATCACATCATCATCATCAGTCATCATCCATCCCACGTCATGCAATCATCATGCCATCATCGAAAGAGAGAAGAAAACCATTGCCAATCATCATCATCATCATCATCATCCGTCATTACTCATCAATCGCCATCACATCAGATCATCATCATCACATCCATCTCCTCCTCCTCCTCCTCTCCTCCTCATCATCAATCATTATCATCACAATCGCCATCATCATCATCAGCATCAATCATCATCATCATCATCATCATCATCATCAATCACCATCTCGTCATCAACATCATCATCATCCAAACTCTCATCATCTCAACAGCACCATCAATCATCATCTCATACATCGCAGCATCACCAGCAGCCATCATCATCGCCATCATCATCATCGCCATCATCATCATCATCATCATCCATCATCATCATCATCATCATCATCATCATCATCATCGCCATCATCATCGCCATCATCATCATCATCATTATCATCATCATGATCATCATCATCACCACTATCACCAGCATTGTGGCCATTGCCACTTTCCTCATTATCATCCTCATGGTCTGCTAGCCTGTTTCAGTGATACGATTGGTCTAGTGGTACACCAAATTGCTTTCACGGCAAAGGGTCGGGGGTTCGATTTCCCCAACGATCACCCTTACCGTTGCAGGTCATTGTCAACCGTGATGGTATTTTGTCCAGTCGAGGTGGTAGACCGTTCTCTGCCCGCGTTCGACGGGTTCCCTGAACACCACGCCCCACCAGGCGTTTTTATTACCTTTTATCCTCATGGTCATCCTCGTCATTGTTGTATATACATATATATATATATATATATATATATATATATATATGGAGGCGTGTCCCAAATGAAATGAAATCAATTCTGAATTCAATTGATTTCAATTGATATTAATTTTATTTTATTTATTTAATGTTGTGTTATTTATTTCGATTTTATCCCATTCAATTCAATTTAATCAACGTGATTTGAATGCATTTAATTGCTTTAGTTTTTATGAAATGGTATAGGAGATAATTTACTTTAATTTGACCTGATTTGGCCTCCTGCGAATTCTGCCTTATGCAACCTTCTCCTCCTGCGTATTCTATCTGTTGCGTATCCCGCCCGATTTCTCCTTTTCCCGCCTGAGTTCCCCCTGCATCTCTGCAAGACCTTTCCCTTGCGTCAAGAGACCTGTCGCTGCGCACAACGGGAGGTGACGTGGTGAGTCAAACGACCTGTCAGAAATGTCCGAATCGCATCCATCCCATGTCACTAACTTGACTGCAAATTCTTCCCACGGCGTTGAGAAACATGTCGCTCCGCATTGTGCCATAGCAATTACGCATCAAAGTTGACCGAATGAAAAATCTCGCTGAGCATTCTCGCCCTAACTTGACTGAACATCTAAAATCAGCAACTTGACTGCAACTTCTTCCCACTGCAACGAGAAATATGCCGTCGCTGTGAATTGTGCTATAGCGAGCACGCGTCAAAGTTGAATGGATGAACCTTGCGATGTTTCCAAGTCTCAGATCGAGTTGACTTCGGGAGCAGTTGCGGTGAACAGGATTGTTCTTCGACCGAACTGAATACATGCTCGCTAAGAAGAAGCTATAGTTTTGTACAGTTGAGATTGCGTAGGTCCAGCTTTTTCAGTGGGGTCGACTATCGATCACAGCTGAGGTGGCAGGGAAGCAGGTCCGATTAAGGGCGCCTGGAGGCGCGTCCCGAATGAAATTATTCGAATCTTTAATTCAATGTATTATATTAATTAAATTGAATTGTATTTAATGTTGTGTTATTTTAATTCGATTTATTCCTTTCCATTAAATTTAATTTACTTGATTTGAATGCATGTAATTGCTTTAAATTGTATCAATTCGAATAGGATAAAATTTGAAGTGCGACTGGAGGCTTTAAATTAATTGAATTCCAACGAATGGATTGATGTTTTAGCATTGTTAACTATAAAGTGACGAAAAAGATAGTTTTTGAAGGGTTGTTGATTTTTAAGCAGTATTGAACGTTTCTGTAATGTAATGAAATGCATGTATGTAGATTGACTTTATCTTTAAGAATTTAATGCAAGAAAAATGAGGCCAATCAGGTGTATGGTTGATTTTACGGGATTTGTACAAGATATTGCATGTTTCGGCCCAGCTCAGACGTGAACGGTATGTCCCGTCCTCCTGAACGGTTTTTTGGCCAGCGGGAGGTGGCGTGGCTTGCCCCTGCCCCCGTGAACGGTATGCCCCGTCCTCCTGAACGGGTTTTTGGCCAGCGGCAGGTGGCGTGGCTTGCCCCTGCCCCCGCCCGGTGGCCCCCGCCCCCGCCCCTGTCCCCGCCCCCGCCCGGTGGCCCTCGCCCCTGCCCCACGCACGGCCCTGAGGTGGGGTCCGTGGGCTAATTATAGCACAAGTGCCCTAGGGGAATGTTTCGTCCATTGTGATGCTTACATGTTTCGCCTCGAATTTTTGACGACAATTCTGCTCCCAAACCCATGTATACGCACATGTTTAAGTGGTTCAAATTTGAAATGTTAGCTCAAAACACCCTGAAATCAAATTGTAAACCGATAATTGTAGCTTATTGGCCCAACCTGAGCTCCTTTTCGTGAATTGTGATGCTCATGTGTGCTCTGGTGAGAATTTGTCCGGTATAAATAAGTCTTATAATTCATCAAAAACATAGAATGTTCAATTTTTTATGTTTTTCATAAAACCTGAAAATGTGGTTGGTGACACACGGACGAACGGACGAACGGACGAACTAACGGATATTTTAATGGGGCTAATCCCTCTTCAAAAAATCTGGAGATTTTTTTCATTCGGGTATGCTTTTAGCGGAGTCGGATGATGTGCAAACGTTGTCGATGCTCTTCGTCCCGTATGCCTTTCAGCTATGGCAAAGCCCACAGCTGAAGTGGAGGGAGGCAGATATGGAGTATGTGTGTGCTGGTGGGTGCGTGTATGAGGGAGGGGAGGGATGAGAGTGGGGAGAGAGTGGGGGCTGGTGGGATGGCTGGGGTGGGGGAAGGGAATAAGGGATGGAGTCAGGAAATATGTCAGGAAGAGTAAGGGAGTATGTTTGTGGGTGGGGGTACATGGTTGGGTTGGGTGGGGGGGATACAAGGGATATGCGTCCGTCAATGTTTTAAGTTGCATGCACTGCAGAGAAAACCTCTTTGCAACCCAGCCCAAAACAGGTGTGGCCAACGGGAGGGGAGGGGGGAGGGGGCGGTTAATGGTTTGGGGGTGGTGGTGTGTGAATGAGGGGGGGCTTCAAGTGTAAACCATTATGTAACCAGCCCCAAATAGGTGTGGCCAAAGGCCAAAGCCAAACGGGCACTGTACTATGATTGGGGGGGGGGGGGGGGGGGGGGGGGGGGGGTCTTGAGAGTGAGAGTAGGTGTGAGTAGGTGTGAGAGTGGGTGAGAGTAGGTGTGGCCACCGGCCACACGGGCTACCGTACTAGTGTATATATATATATATATATATATATATATATATATACATACATAAATATATCATTTTGAATACCTGAAGGAGGGAGGACGTGTTCAAGTCTGGCAAATCAAACGTGGCTTCAATAGTCATTCCGCTAATCTCGTATTCGATACCTGTTCAAAGAAGAAGGAAGTCATTGTTTGAATTTGGATTTGAAATAAAACGTGGCTTCAAGTGCCGTTCCACTAACCTCGTTTTTATACCTGTTCAAGGAAGAAGGAAGTAATTGTTTGAATTTGAATTTGAATTTGGATTTGAAATCAAACATGGCATCAAGTTCTGATTGGCTTATCTTGTACTCAATACATGTTCAAGTAAGAAGGAAGTCGTGATTTGAATTTGAATCAAACATGGCATCAAGAGTCATTCGGCTTATCTTGTATTCCATGCATGTCGAAGTAAGAAGGAAGGCGTGATTTGAATATGAATTTGAATCAAACATGGCATCAAGAGTCATTCGGCTTATCTTGTATTCAATGCATGTTGAAGTAAGAAGGAGTTCGTGATTTGACACACATACACGCACGTCCCCCAACCTCACACCCTAACCCGCCCCTTACCATCACACAACCACTAACACATCTACATCCACTGGAAAAATAACAATTGAAATCTACCGGTTGTGGTCGCTTTTAAAGGGTAAGTCGCCAGTTGATTTCCCTGTTGCTGTAGTTGTAGTTGTTGTTGTTCTTCTTCTTTTTTTAATAAGGCCAAAACAAGGGTCTAATTGTCATGGTTATTTTATCAGTGATCTTCACCCAGCCATCCATGCAGCATCAAATCTCTATATGCACACCAATATCCCCACTGGTGGCCGGCACCTCAGAGATCTCGACCGGCAGCACCCAGCTGGTGACCTCGACCCGCCTGGTGTCGTCCGTAACGTACACCCATTATCTCATGTCATGACGGTGAAAAGGCAGCGCTGAAAGTGGCGCCATAATGGATGCTTTGGGCATGTTGTTCAGAACCAGACCATTGGTCCTGGTCAGGTTACTACAAGACGTGCGCTATTGCGCTAGGTTTTGGAGCCCGACTGCACGATTGTCGCAATTGTGTTAACCCCCTCTGGGCACAGCGCGCAGATTTCCGGTTGCAGTTGAGTCAAAAGCTCAACCCAAAAGGAGGCGGTTGCGTCAAAAGCGCAACCCAATATGACAAACTGTAGTACCTTGCTCTAGAGGTCACACATTATCACATGTCATGATGGTGAAAAGGTAGTGCTAAACATGGTGCCATATGGGTGTGTGTGTGTGGGAGGGGGGGGGGGGGGAGGTCCTTGAAGGATGCACCATGGTTGCTGGGCAGGTGGTTCTCACTGTTTTTATTTTCAGGTAAAAGCAGCAGCTTCTAGGTAGCTCCCCTGACTGGCTATTCAGCCAAAGCTAATATAACGTAGTGCATCTGTAACTTGAATGAATCAGCTGTCCAGATCTGTCAACATCGTTGGGCTTTCCCAGGTGGCTGGAGCAGGGAGCTGCCTAGAAGCTGCTGCTCGTAGCTGAAAAGAAAAACTATAATGGTTCCGGTGGTTTTGGAATTGTTGCTGGAGGCAGCAGTGATGTAGCACAAGATGGAATGGAATGGTAAAGGCATACTCGAGATGTCAAGATACTGAATCTAAGGTACATATACGCGCGAGCTTTGCAGTACCCTTGTTGTGTGTGGTCAAGAAAAAAGCTGTCCAGATTGGGGCAAGTTGTCCTTCAAAGCTGAGATACGGTCAGGTGGTCAAGGTTAGCAAAGGTAATGATAACGCCTGGTGGGGCGTGGTGTTAAGGGAGCCCGTCGTACGCGGGTGGGGAGCGGTCACCTGGGTCAACTGGACAAGCTACCATCGCGGTTGACAACGACCTGCAACGCCAAGAGCGACCTAAGGGGGAGTCGAACCCCCGACTCTTCATCCTCAAGCAATCTGGTCTACCACTAGACCATTGTATATCACTGAAAGGGGCTAAGTTACTGAATCCAAGGTACATATACTGATCAGGATACTTCTATTGACCAAGTTGGCCAGCGCTTTAGCGCACTTGAAAGGAAAAAAAACTGCGCTTTGTAGTGCAAAAAACGAAAAATATGCTTGCTGCGCCCACAGGGGGTTGCAAAAAACTGCGCGAAACGCGCAGTGGGGATCAAAAAGGCAGCGCGTGCTTGGAAGTACCCTGATACTAATATACCAGAGATATAGACAAGTAGCAGGCTATCCTGATACTCGTGATGAACAAGTCCTATGCATCATCACATGCGACGCGGAAAATTGGCGGAGTGTGTTGGCAACGGACTGGACCTGACCGAAGCCAGTTAGTTATGAGAGTTGGCTGACATGGCAGGCTTCAATTTTTCGGTCGGTCAGTTGCACGGGCAAACGAACAACGGGGTAAACCTGCGCGCCTACTTTGCATATTGTAGGAGTGGCACCACCATTCAAACTGAATCCTCTGTGTCGCTGGTTTGTGTCAGGAGACCCACCTCCTGGGGTGAAAGTCCTTTCACAACTAAAAAAAAAAAAAAAAACTGGGGGCTTCCACCCCCCAGAAGCGGGGGCTCTGCCAAAAACTTTTCACCGTATGCACTGAACTTGACTACAAAATAGGCAGTGTAGTAATCAATGCAATAGTGAATTCAGGCCTGGATTTCCATTTGTACCACTATTAAGTCCTTTTGAAAAGTAATCCGAAGGGTTTATAAATGCATGTACCATGTGTTTGGGCAGCTTCATTTACCTTCATAAAAAAGTAATGATAATGGCTGGTGGGGCGTGGGATTAAGGGAGCCCTGTCTTGCGGCAGTAGAGAACGGGCAGCTACTTCACCTGGACAGTGCTACCATGGCCGTTGACAGCGTCTGCAAACACTAAGGCGCACCCGTAGGGATTCAAACCCCGCACCTTCTGCCTGATTTCAACGAACTCGACCATTGAGCCAATCGTCAAAACGGGAGGTGAATATTTACCTTCATATTCAGGCAGGTCTTCAATGCTATCTGAGAGGAATTCCTTGAAGGCCTTGGCCAGAGTCTTGTATACCTTGGATTTCTTGGATGGAGGGGGCCTCTTGGTCGGTGGTGATGGAGGGGATGGTTTAGGAGGGGGTGCAGGTGGTTTCGGGGGCGGTTTTGGTGGAGACGGGGGAGAGGGAGGCTGTGGTGGTGGTGTCGGCGAGGATGGAGGAGGCTTTGAAGACGGAGGTGGCCTTGCTGATGGGGGCGGCTTTGCTGACGGTGGTGGCTTTGATTTTGGAGGTGGCTTTGATTTTGGAGGTGGCTTTGAGGACGGCGGGTCAACCTCTGATGGCGGGTCGAGCTCTGGAGGCAGGTCGAGCTCTGGAGGTGGGTCAAGTTCTGTAGACGGGTCTGATATGTAGTGCAGATGGTGCAGTGTATTACTGTAATGCACACATGCATGCACCCCCACCCTGCCCCCTTCATCTGCTAAGCATGTGCATCCATGTAATGGTAGCACATGGTGTAGTATGTTGGTGTAATGCACACATGCATGCACCCCCACCCTGCCCCCTTCATCTGCTAAGCATGTGCATCCATGTAATGGTAGCACATGGTGTAGTATGTCAGTGTTATGCACACATGCATGCACCCCCACCCTGCCCCCTTCATCTGCTAAGCATGTGCATCCATGTAATGGTAGCACATGGTGTAGTATGTTAGTGTTATGCACATATGCATGCACCCCCACCCCGCCCCCTTCATCCACAAATCATATGCATCCAAGTAAAGTTACTAAGCAATTCACCATGTAAGAGTACCATACAAAAATGTGCCACAATTATTTTGGAAGTTGTGAAAGGACTTTCACCCCAGAAGGTGGGTCTCCTGACACAAACCAGCACCACCAAGGATTCAGTTTGAATGGCGTTGCCACTCCTAGATATGATCAAATGCACCAGGACCTAGGACCTAGGACCTAGGAAACATGATCTAGGACCATGACCTACATATTCAGGCCTACATGTTTATTTTCTTGGCCACTTTCCTCAGCCATGTGGGAGCTCTATCAGAGAGACATGTACTGTACAGTAGTGTACTGCGCATTTTTTGCTATTTAATAATGAACCCACAAGCAGAATCCGGATACGCAACCTTTCCAAAATAGCAGAGTTAGTCTGCACCATTAAAAACAACCAGCACACACACACACACACACTCACACACAAACAAACATGACTGCTCATAAACTTACAATCTGAATCCGGATTCGAATCCTTAACGTACACACAGCCCCCAGGGGTATTTTCTGCAATTGGCCCAGTTTCATTGAAGAACGAATACCCAAATGCCTGCTCTGCACCGCCCTCCACGAAGTCAGCTGCTGTGAAGGCATTGCAGTAATCCTCACTGCTGCATAAGTCTGCTACCAAGGCTGTGTTGCTGTCGTTTACATCAACAGCCATCATAGCTGCGGTATTTGAGGCACCACCATGAGAAGCATCGAAGAAAACAGTGTATCCTCCCACTTGGACACAAATCGTGTCAGCTGCAAGTAAATAAGGGGGTAAGGTGAGTTGGGTTGGGTTGGGTTGGGTTGGGTTGGGTTGGGTTGGGTGGGTGGGGTGGGTGGGTGGGTAGGTGGGGGATGGAATCAATATTATCGGCACAGTATGTTTTGCTGAGATTGGATCATAGCTTCGGTATTTGAGGCACCACCATGAGATGCATCGAAGGAAAGTGTGTACCCTTTCACTTTGACACAAATCGTGTCAGCTGCAAGTAAATAAGGGGGTGCGTGGGGTGGGGTGGGGTGGGTGGGTGTGGGGGTGGGGGTGGGTTTGGGTGTGGGTGTGGGGAATTAATATTATCGGCACTAAATTTTTTGCTGAGATTAGATGTCGCCACTAAAATTAGATGCAAGGTGCAACACATCGCTTAGCTAGCTTGCACACTTTGGCAAAATATATGGCAACAAAAAGTAATGATAACGCCTGGTAGGGCATCGTAAGGGAGCCCTGTCTAACGGCGGGAGGGAACGGGCTGCTACATTACCTGGAAAAAGCTACCATGGTGGTTGACAGCGACCACGGACACTAATGCGCACCCGTAGGGATTCGAACTCGGCGTCTTCTTTGTTCGAGGAGCTCTGCCATTGAGCCATTCGTCGAAACGGGGATGAGTGCCCAAATGTCTCTGGGAATTCATCAGCTACAGGAATTTATTGTGTGCATACATTTGTTCTAATTTCTTGTGTGGGTACTGATAACGCCTGGTGGGGCATGGTATTGAGGGAGCCCCATCTTACAGCGGTAGGGAACAGGCTGCTACTTTACCTAGACAAAGATAACATGGCAGTTGACAGCAACCGAAAACACTCTAGTGCACCGGTGGGGATTCAAACCCAGCACCTTCTTCGTTCAAAGAGTTATACCATTATTGAGCCATTCATCAAAACGGGGATGAGTGCCCAAATGTCTCTGGGGATTCATGAGCTTAGAAATGTATTGTGTGCTTACATTTGTTCCAATTTCTTGTGTGCGTACATATGTTCAATTTTGTGTGTGCGTATGTATGTGCCAATCAATTGTGTGCGCACGTGGGTGGGTGCCAAATGGCATGCACAAGGAAACCAAGTGCCCAGATCCCCAACTCAGCATGATCCCGCAAAGGTACAACACACATTGTTATGGTCTGCCATTAATAATCTCAGTATAACCCGAAGATTCGAAGGGAAATTTGTATTATTATACCACCCTCTCACCTTGAATGACCAAAGAAATGAAGAAAACGAAGAGCAAGATCCAAGCCATCCAAGCCATCCAAGCCAGCCAACAATCAGTTGCTTCAAGAAAGCCTGAGTCAAAATCACATTTCCATCCAAAGTGAGTACTACTAGGTCAGGTCAGGGTCAGGGTCAGGGCCAGGGTCAGGTCAGGTCAGGGTCAGGGTGAGGGTCAGGGTCAGAGCCAGGGTCAGGGTCAGGGTTAGGGTTAGGGTCAGGGTCAGGGTCAGGTCAGGGTCAGGTCAGTGCCAGGGTGAGGGTGAGGGTGAGGGTGAGGGGCAAAGGGGCAAAGGGGCAAAGGGGTTTAGGGGAAGGGGTTTAGGGGAAGGGGGAAGGGGGAAGGGGGAAGGGGAAGGGGGAAGGGGGAAGGGGGAAGGGGGAAGGGGGAAGGGAAAAGGGAAAAGGGAAAAGGGAAAAGGGGAAAGGGAAAAGGGGGAAGGGGGGAAGGGGGAAGGGGGTTGGGGGGGTGGGGGGTTGGGGGGTTGGGGGGGTAGGGGGTTAGGGGGTAAGGGGGTTAGGAGGTTAGGGGGTTAGGGGGGTTAGGGGTTAGGGGTTACGGGGTTAGGGGTTAGGGGGTTAGGGGGGAAGGGGGGAGGGGGGAGGGGGGAGGGGGAGGGGGAGGGGGAGGGGGAGGGGGAGGGGGAGGGGGAGGGGGAGGGGGAGGGGGGAGAGACATGCCGGGCCGTTTGCCGGGGTCTCGAGCCCAACACAGGGTCGGCTAAATGGGCCATAATATGGAAGGGCGATGGATGGAGCACGTAATATGTAGCACCTTACACAGGTAGCAGCCAATATTAAGGCTTGCTCTTCCTCCTGCGCTAGGAACTCACCAGTTACAGCAGTGGCCTGCTCATTCAAGCGAAGCTATGCATCTATCACACGCGTGCCTCAGTAAACACTTTCCACCTTGCGCGTTAAACATATCTAGGTTGCAGGGATTATCGAAGTCTCCTCACTCAGAAACATCACGGTTGCAACCGCGATTGCTCATCTAGTAACCTGGTAATAGAATAACGCGATACGACCGAGGTAAACCAACGAAGAGCAAAGCAGGGGGTAAAAAGGTAAAGTAATAGTAGTACACACACCATGCTGCGGAGGTTGCAAGGTTGTGCAAGTAGTGCCCGGCGTGCCGGTCGGCGTCAAAGACAATATGTGCGTCGTCAAAAGTCAGCAGTACGTCGTGGACGCGGGGTACCCCAGGGGGGTACCCCGGCCAAAGGGTGGATTTTCATAGGCCGTGGGTGGGTGCACGGCAACTTGTGGAGTACAGAAACGTCAATTTTAACTTCGCCAGCGTGTCACTCTTATCCACTCGCCGCATGCAAAATCACGAGAAGAGGGTGAAAACTGGTATCGGGAGGAGAGGTTTCTGACCGCGATGCTGATGCTCGAAATGAATTCTGTCTGAATGAATTATTGGCCTAGGATGTTTGTAAGGCCATGGGCTTCAAATTTAACCAAACGTTTGCTCAGCGAGTTAGATCGAGTTCATTTAGTGCGGTGTCGATTTCCAACTCACACATTGACGGAATCGACACCTAGGTCCGCGAGCTCCTGCGGTTCCGATCGGCCACCCCTTTCAAATCTACGAATGGGACGTATAAGCTCTACTCCTGGGCCAATGCTCCTGCTATCTAGCGACCTGAACAGTTTCGCATGCGGCTCATAATTTTGATCGCCCGGAAACTGAGGGCCACATATAGGGTTTTTTGCCGCTGACGGTGTGCTGACGCCCATTTCAGGCCAAATCCCTTGTACTTAATTCAGTACAGCTTCAGTACTCCACAAGTTGCCGTGTGGGTGTGGTACTGGATGGGTCGCTAAATCGGTTTACTTTCGGTTACGCCTCGTGGATGGGTCATGGATGATTCGTGCATCCGTACGCAGTCGATCATCCAGTTCCTCTTCTGTGGAAATGCGGCATGGATGGTTCCGCAATGGCCGGGTGGGCCGGGTGCCATAACTTGAGCTGGAGCTATTGCTGCGCTTCAACTTGTCCGCTGGGGAATTATCGCCTGGCCATCCTGTGGCTTCAATGCCGAAGAATTTTAAGGTGCAGAATGTCTCGGGTTTTCCGTTCCTCGAATCTAACGCAATTCGAAATTTCGAGAAGTGAAACTAGCAGCGGGAGGTCGCAGATTTTTTGAGGTCAAACTAGCAGATCGAATTGAAACTAGCAGGGGGGGGTCGCAGATTTCGGAGTGGGGGGGGGTCAAACTGAGGAAGGTCGCAGATTTCGGGAGGTCAAACTAGCAGAGGGAACGAGAGGGAATTAAAACTGGTAGAGGCAGGTCGCTAGAGAGACCGGCGCCGGACTGCGCCGGACTGCACCGGAAAGTTTGCCACTCATCCAGACTCTTCCAATCCACCCCTCGGTCGATGGCAGGGATGGATTTTGCCATCTGGATGGGTCTAGTGGATGGGTGTTTCGTCGGTACAATCCGTACAAATACGAATCATCCAGGGGCTCTGTGGAAATGGAAGGCCTGGATGGATCGTCGGTTGTTCATGCTTTTCGACCCATCCAGACCCATCCACGGCCTATGGAAATCCACCCAAAGGCCCCTGCACAGCGTACCAGAAGTTGGGGGTGGCGTGCGAGGGCAGTGTGATGCCTGGTCACTCCCCCCCTCTGACTCCCCTCATCCCCCCCCCCCCCCCCCCCCCCCCCCCCCCCCACACACACACACACACACACACACACACACACACACACACACACACTCACTCACTCACTCACACACATCTCCAGGTACGCGACCAAAGGCCCTACACAGGCATGCGCTGCACCGCAAGCTCAAATAATCGGCGTGCATCACAACCGGCGCATACAACTAGGAGCCTCTAGATCTCTAATTTGTAAGAAGGTGTAAATTCTGGGCAAATCTCAGGCGAGTCAATACATTTTGGACGCATGTGGCTCGCGGTTCGCACAGGGGGTGCGAATGAGAAAGTACGCACGGCGCACAGGTGGAAGCGCACAGGTGCGAAGGAGAAAGTATGCACGGCGCACAGGTGGCGCACAGGTGGGCTCCCCCATGTCAAGAAAGCGCCGTACGGATGAAGCGCTGTATGGAAGAGGGACAAGTGTTTCGGGGTTTAGGAGATGACGCTGGCAACGTCCGAAACCAATGGACCGGCAGCAGCGAATCTAAGAAATCCTGGCTGTCGCATGCGCATGGCGACGGTGCTACCACTTGACTGATATCTTGATCCTTTCAGCCCCTTATCAGAATCACTTCAGTAGGGAACCACAGACAGTGAGAAAGGTCTGCCAGAGCATAGATGGAAGTCCTATTGTCTGGAGGGGCGGCTCCGCAACCATGTGCCCTCCTGCTTGTGCTTCTTATGCTCCTCGGCACGTTCCATGGAGGCGGAACGGTGGCAGCAGGTGAGGATTTGTTATGGATCCATTATCTGTACACTCTTAGGCTTTTGGAGGTCCTTTGATGCTGGTAATCATGGCCGGCTGCATAACTGCGTTATCCTGGTGCCCAACGGGACTCCGAATACTGCGCGTCCGTCGAGGTCGCATGTTTCCCAGAGGGCATCGATGGCCTGAATGAGCTTGAACGAAGATCTGATAATCGGATTCGACGCCCCACTCTTTGCACTCCCGATCCCTAGGAAAATACTCCACTGGGCCCGTTAGTCTCTTCCACACCTCTACTCAAAAACTGCCCCAGAATACCCTCTTACCCCTGTGCCCCAGCTCTCCACATACTGCACCACAGCTCCCCCAGGACTCCTTACTAACACTCCATGCACTGCACTAATGGCTGGACCCTCCTCACCACACAGCGCGCCATGCGACACACATGCACTGATGCACCAGCCCTCTCTCATATTGCCAGATCGATCAAATACACATATGTGTCTCTCATCTCCAGTAAGGAATCGAATGTTGTTGAGCAGCCTGAAGCAAGGCTGAAGCCATGTAACTCAGGCCAAGTTCAAGCAAAAATTGAAAAGTTACACCTCCAATGCTCCCTCATCCAAAATTATTATAGAGTGGGAGGGTGCGTTCGGCCAGAGGCTCTATTTGTTTAAGTGCTCTTAAGCACAATCACTTGCATCCCACTTGCCCCCCCCACACTTACACCAGCACACGAGACAGAACCATACAGCCCTGCCTCCATACATACCAGGCCCACAAAGCCCAGCACCGCCCAATTCAATTTTTCATAGCTCGAGCTATTGAGTGTTGTTATATATTTTTTAGATTTGCACAACCACAAAAGGTCAGATAATCTCTTTGAGATCTTGCCCCTCCCACACTAAAACCAGCACATGAGACAGAACCATACAGCCTTGCCTCCATACATACCAGGCCCAATATGCCCAGCACCGCCCAGGTCAATCGTTCATAGCTCTAGCTATCGTGCCGATGCCAGCTATGGCCACGTGCCTTACCATGCAGTACATTATGTACTGCCTGTCGCCACCTTTGATCTCCTCTATAGTTCAAGCCTTCTTGCTTGACAGTCATCTTCACTCTATGTAACGAGCATAACAACATACCGATTAGTGTCTGCAGTCTATGCTAATATTGAAACTGTACTGCTGTTTATTTTGAAGCCCATCCTGCATTCCTGCCGCGGTTGGGCAAATACCTTCTAGTAGCCTACCCCTCACATGGACTGCCACAACAGACGGCCATGGACCTGCACATGGCTGAATGGCGAGTTTTAATAAATGGCATACCGGTATCCACTGTTTCATTTTGGGGCTACGTATAGTAGCTTCAGAACAGCTCCTTTTCCCGTCTTCGAGTCTAACCTGCAGCAAGCTAGTACGTCTGAAAGTGGGCGTGGTTGGCATTTAAAAGCAATTGAATGCGTCGCGTTAGACGCATTGGCTAGGTGTTGAAGCTGCCATGCGTAGCCCAAAATGAAGCAGCGGGCTTTTTGTCTCCAGGCTGCCCATCATTGGCGAAAACACACCACACTCTTAAGATCATACCCCCCATCCTCCCCTCCCCACATTCTAATGGTGGGCTTGACACCGGTTTCTCCTAGTATTATACCCGCCTTCAGTGAGTATTGCACGGGCAGACTTCGAATCGGAAGACAGTTGGTAGTCCTGAGTTGGCTGAAAATGAACGTTACACTTCATTCAAACTCAATTGCCAAGTGGAGGGTACACCACCGTACGACACATAATTATCAGGAGCATCAGGGCAGGTTTACATTGTATACCGGTTTCTGATATAATAATGAGCTGCACGCTCTACTGATGAGGCATATGTACCCTATAGTCCGTTTTATAGCTTGTATAGCTTAATACACAAACTATTAAAACGTATCGACAGGATTTGGACCCAGGAGATGAGTCACTATGTCCAACTAGACAAAGCAGCGGCATTGAGGACTCATTTTAGTTATATCGCTACAATTGTAGCTATATGTGTACTGATTTGGATTCCAATACACTCACAACTAAGTGAAGGGAGATTCCTCTACTACTTAAACGATGGAGTTAGCAGCACTGGCAATACGGGGCCACAGATCGGCGCACTCCTTGGCAACGGGTCCGGTGATGGCAGATCCTGATAGGAGAGAGAGTGTGAGTGATTGTGTGTGAGTGATAGGAGGAGAGAGTGTGAGCTACAGTGAGTGAGTGGTAGGGGAGAGAGGGCGGGTGATGGTGTGTGCGTGACAGGGGAGAGAGTGCGGGTGATGGTGTGTGCGTGGTAGGGGAGATAGTGCGAGTGATGGTGCGTGCATGGTAGGGGAGTGTGTGTGAGCGGTAGGGGAGAGAGTGTGAGTGATAGGGAAGAGAGTGTGAGCGACACGGGGGAGAGTGCGAGTGATAGGGGAGTGTGTGGAAAGTAGTACACCACGCACAGTGTGCGAGTATGTGAGTGTTTGGCACCAGTGTTTTTCTTTTGGGCTAAATGTAGCACCTTCTGGGCAGCTCCCCTGCCCAGCTACTCGATTGAATGTAGCGCAAGCTGGTGCATCTGACAGCTGACATGGTTAGCTTACCAGTGCTCCTGAAAGCTAGGGGTTAAGCCCTGTGCCTGGCTCAGGGAGCTGCCTAGAAGCTGCTACCAGTAGCCCAAAAGGAAAACACTGTGAAAGGGGTCGCCTTAGTACCCTCCACCATCACCAAAACTACAAAAACACACACTCAAAGTCACACGATCAAATTTCCATGTGACCCCGCCACCATCTGACCCAGCACCCAGACACTATCAGTCCAGGTTAACACGATCAATTCACCCCCCATCCTAGGTGCACTCCTTTATACACTCCCCTCCACTCCTTCCCCCAAAACAGACACACCCTTCATCCCCGAGGGTTGACAATGACAAGCAAACATAAGTGTCTTCCTTTCTCCACGCCCCTCCTTTCCCCAGACACAGACACAAACTCCCCATCACCCACCCTTCATCTCTCCCTTGGGGTTGACAATGACACCGGCGTTATCCTCAAAGTAGATGAAGGTACCCTCCTTTCTCCTCCATGGCTTGCGCTGGCGGATGACCACACCGGGGGTGACTGGGGGCAGAAGGGGGGAATGTGTATTAGTGTGTTTGTGTGTCTGACTGGGGGGCAGGCGGGGGGAATGTGTGTGTGTTTGCGTGCAAGTGTGTGTTTGTTTGTCTGGGTTGGCATGACCGAGCTTGCGCAATATTTGGTCCCATGTGCTGTGCGTGCACATGTATGTTCGCGTGTGTGTTAGTCTCTTTGTTTTACTTTGCGAGAGCGTGCTTGTGCGAAGCTAAAACCCATGTGATGTGTGCGTATGTTTTGATTTGCATGAGCCTGTTGGTGCACTGCATAATTCCACGAGCTGTCCATGTGCGTGTGTACGTTTGTTTTGGTTTGCATGGGCAAGTTGGTGCACGTGCAAGTTGCAAGTTGAATTCAGTTGCAAGTTCACATGCAAGTTGAATTCCATGTGCTATGTGTGTGCATGATAATTTAAGTTTGCAAGAGCAAGCTTGTGCACTGCTAAAATCCATATGCTGCATGTGCATGCTAGTCTTGGTTAGCATAACCGTGCTTGTGCAGTGGGTTGTTCCATGTGCTGTGTGTGCATGAGTGTTCGTTTTGGTTTGCGTGTTGGTGCACTGTTGGATCCAGTGAGCTGTGTGTGCGTATCTGTGTGTGTTACTTTTGCTTTGCTCGACCGTGATTGTGCAATGGGTTTTTCCATGTGCATGTGTGTGTGCATGCGTGTGTTTGTCTTGGTTAGCAGGCGCATGTTGGTGCACTGTTGAATTCCATATGCTGTGTGTGCACATGTGTACGTTTGTCTTGGTTTGCATGGGAATGCATGTCCATTATCATCATGCTGGTTGTCACCTTCTGTGTGTGTAATATGAGTCGTATGTATGTTTCGTAAACATAAGATTGCATATGCTCTCCTATATATTGCTGATGGTTCTGGTCTGTGTGAGTTTGTGTGTGTGTCAGTTCAAGCAGATCAATCATTCATCCAGCTTCTCCCCCCACCCTTTCTCTTGAAGTCGGACCTTCACTTCTTAATACTGCAGACGATCATAACACCAGATGACCTAACCAGCCTACCATCTGTCTTGTGCTGTACAACAGTCCTGAGGCAACCCAAGCCACCTGGCACCTACCCTTCTTCCTCAGGTCGGGCTTTCCCTTCTTGACGCTGCAGATGATCATGTCACCGGGGCCGGCAGCTGGCAACCTGTTCAAACGTGCTCCCCATCCGCAGACGGAGATGACGTACAGGTTCTTAGCGCCAGTGTTATCGGCGCAGTTCATCACCGCGGCCACGGGAAGACCCAGGGCCATGCGGAATTTGTTGCCAGAAGCTCCTCCTTTCTTCTGCAAAGTGAAATCAATACGAACATGATAAGCATAGTGATATATTTGTTGTTGCCGCCCTCCAAGGCAGGATCAAGCTACAATAAGAAGTGCCATGCGCGAAGTGGAAGCAGATTGTGCTATAAATATTGCGAGGGCCCAAAACTAGAGGGCTATGGGGTGGAATGGGGGTGGGGGGATGGGAGGCATGTAGATGCAATTCGAGTGGTGGGGAAAATGGGGTCGATCTTGAGGAATGGCAGGGCTAGAGAGGGGGGAAGCATTGCATTCGAAGCAATGCAAACGCCCTTGCACAGGCCAGTTTTGACAGTTGCGAACACAGCGAAGCAGGGATGAGATGATATATGGCTGGGTGTCATCTCAACATGATATAGCGCACGTACCGAAGCCATTGCAGTAGGGGATAGTGAAAGGACGGGTCAGCAGAGAGAAGAGTCTTGTAGATTTCGGTCTGCTTGACGGCGTCAAATGCGGCTGTACAGAGTGTACAGCTGGTTTCGGAGGGACTCCAATTCTTCTGCTTCTGTTCAAGTCCACGACTCCGGACATGATCGTGCAGTTTCTGAACGCTTCTTTAGCTACGCCTTCAGGGGCCGATTTGTAGTCCTGCTACTGCGAGACCCCTTCCTACCCCTTAAGCCACGCCACTTTGCGCTCGTTTCTATCGTCTCTCTGTGCTGCTCGTCGGGAATTCTCATTGCGAGTTCTTTTACTTCTGTTCTGTTCAGCTCATTGCGGATTCGCGGACACAGCCGCTATCGCTCACCCCTCAACACTACGTCGCCATTATGAGGGTCGCAGCAGCCAATGCCTCCCCATGCCTTGGCCGAATCTCTAGACCATCAGCAGTGTGCATATCCTCCTCGCCTCGATTGCCACGTGTCCATGTGGTGCCCAATACAACCAGCGCTCAGAATCAGTCAAGGTGTGTTACCTTGGGTGATGACCCAGTGATTTGAAGGTATATGTTCCAGTGTTTTGATATCTTGAAACCCTAAATCTTCACCGGACTGTAACAAATCGTCCAGTGATCTGTCTTTTCTGATTACATGCATCATTGCTTACATGCACCTCCGTGTTAGTTATCTGGAAACCCTAAATCTTCGTCAGAAGATAACAAGATATCTTGAATCCCTAAATCGTTGCCTGAAGATACTACAAATCGTCCAGTGATCTTTCTTTTCTGATCATGTGCATAATTGGTTACATGCATCTCTGTATTTGTTATCTTGAATCCCTAAATCTTTGTCTGAAGATACTACATGGTCCAGCGAAATGTCGTTTCTTATCGAATGCACAATTGGTTACATGCATCTCTGTATTTGTTATCTTGAATCCCTAAATCTTTGTCTGAAGATACTACATGGTCCAGCTAAATGTTGTTTCTTATCGAATGCACAATTGGTTACATGCATCTCAGTATTTGTTATCTTGAATCTGCTTGAATCCCTAAATATTTGTCTGAAGGTACTACATGGTTCAGTGATCAATCTTTTCTGATTACATGCATCATTGGTAACATGCAGCTCCGTGTTTGTTATCTTGAATCCCTAAATCTTTGTCAGAAGGTTACAAATAATCCATTTATCTTTCTTTTCTGATCGTATGCATAATGCATGCATCTCCGTGTTGTTATCTTGAATCTCTACATCTTTTTCTGGAGCTACTACATGGTCCAGTGATTTGTTGTTTCTGACCGTATGCATAATTGGATACATGCATCTCAGTATTTGTTATCTTGAATCTGCTTGAATCCCTAAGTATTTGTCTGATGATACTACATGGTTCAGTGATCATTCTTTTCTGATCACACGCATCATTGATTACATGCGTCATCAGCTTTCTTATCTTCAATCCCTAAATCTTGCCCAGAAGATAATGAACTGTCCATTGATCTTTATTTTCTGATCATATGCATCACTGCGTACATGCGTCATCGTGTTAGTTATCTTGAATCCCTAAATCTTTGTCGGAAGAGAGAAAATCGTCCATTGATCCTTCTTTTCTGATTGCATACATAATGGCTTACATGCATCTCTGTGTGTTGATATCTTGAATCCCTAAATCTTACCCAGAAGATGTTAAACCGTCCATTGATCTTTCTTTTCTGATCATGTGCATCATTGCTTACATGCATCTCCGTGTGTTGATATCTTGAATCCCTAAATCTTGCCCAGAAGATATTAAACCGTCCAGTGATCTTTCTTTTCTGATCATGTGCATCATTGCTTACATGTATCTCCGTGTGTTGATATCTTGAATCCCTAAATCTTGCCCAGAAGATATTAAACCGTCCATTTATCTTTCTTTTCTGATCGTGTGCATCATTGCTTACATGCATCTCTGTGTGTTGATATCTTGATTCCCTGAATCTTTGTCATAAGGTAACAAATCGTCCAGTGATCTGTCTTTTCTGATTACATGCATCGTTGCTTGCATGCATCTCCTTGTTAGTTATCTTGAATCCGGTTGAATCTATACATCTTTGTCTGAAGATCCTACATGGTCCAGTGATCTGTCGTTTCTGATCGTATGCATCATTGGTTACATGCATCTCCGTATTTCTTATGTTGAATCCCTACATCTTTGTCAGAAGATAGCAAGGCGCCCAGTGATCTTTCTTTTCTGATCATATGTATCCTTCCTTACATGCACCTCCATGTGTTGACATCTTGAATCCCTAAATGTTGCCCAGAAGATAATAACTCGTCCAGTGATCATTCTTTTCTGATCATATGCATCATTGATTACATTCATCTCCGTATTTCTTATCTTAAATCCCTTAGTCTTCGTCAGAAGATTACAAATCGTTCAGCGATTTTCTCTGTCTGATTGTATGCATCATTGATTACACGCACGTCCGAAACATTCCTAATATAGGCCCATGTGTGTGTGCCCAGCCTCCAAGTCCAAGTTTAAAGGTGCTTCCTCTTCAGACGATCTTGCCCAGAAGATAACAAAATCTTGCTCGGAAGATTAAAACTTGTCCAGCATTTTTTCTCTTCTGATTGATTCTCTTCTGAAACATTCCTAATATAGGCCCAAGTGTGTGTGCCCAGCCTTCAAGTCCAAGTTTAAAGGTGCTTCCTCTTCAGACGATCTTGCCCAGAAGATAACAAAATCTTGCCCAGAAAAGAACAACTCATCCAGTGATATTTATTTTCCGATTATATGTATCATTGGTAACTTGCATCTCCTAGAATTAAATGATCACTGTAGCACGAACTCAGGGCCCCTGTCGGTAAAACGATTGTGTGGGGTTCAGTTCATCAGTGCTTCTTCTTTTTTAGCCCTTCCTATACGGTTGGGCAATTCCCTTATGCCTATTTGGCCTACCCCTGGACTGTAACGCACATGCACACCTCTGAAACATTCCTAATATAGGCCCAAGTGTGTTTGCCTAGCATCCAAGTCCAAGTTTAAAGGTGCTTCCTCTTCAGACGGAGATTCCATACCGGAGTGCTTCCTGTCCTTCCGCTCCAAGGAGGGCTTGCCACCTGACTTCGATACACATCTCAAGGTGAGGTCTAATGAAACTCGGGCAAGGTTAGGCTTTAGGGTTCAAGGTTCCTGCGATCATGGCCAGCAGCAACATAAGCCTTGGGCAATCATACACGTACAGGCATGATATGAGTGTTTACAGAGAAGAATGCAAAACACCTAATACACTTCAACGTTCTATTAGGCCAGACGAGTTTAGCCCCTCCTGTTCACCTAGACTCCTATACCAGAGTTCTACATGCCCTTCCGCTCCAAGGAGGGCTTGCCACCTGACTTCGATACACATCTCAAGGTGAGGTCTAATGAAACTCGGGCGAGGTTAGGGTTAAGGGTTCCTGTTTCGTGGCCGGCAGCAACATCAGCCTCAGGCATGCTAGGACTTCTACATAGAAGACTGCTTAACACCTAATACAATTCGACGTTCTAATAGACCAGACTGGTGTAGCCCCTCCTGTTCATCTAGATTCCTATACCGGAGTTCTACATGCCCTTCCGCTCCAAGGAGGGCTTGCCACCTTGATACACATCTCAAGGTGAGGTCTAATGAAACTCGGGCAAGGTTTGGGTTTAGGGTTCAAGGTTCATGTGGTCGTGGCCGGCAGCAACATAAGCCTCGGGCAATCATACGCGTACAGGCATGATATGAGTGTTTACAGAGAAGAATGCTGAACACCTAATACAATTCTACGTTCTAATAGGCCAGACGAGTTTAGCCCCGCCTGTTCACCTAGACTCCTATACCGGAGTGCTACCTGCCGTTTCGGTCCAAGGAGGGCTTGCCACCTGACTTCGATACACATGTCAGGGTGAGGACTAGGCCAGGGTTGTTTTTAAGGAATCGTAGCAAAATTTTCACTGTAGCACAAAGTCAGGGCCCCTGTCGGTAAAACGATTGTTTGGGGTTCAGTTCGTCAGTGCTTTTCCGTTTTAAGCCCCTCCTGTGTCGGTTGGGTAAATCCCTTTAACCTTGTAGGTCTACCCTTGGACTGTAAAATCATACACAACAAACTGGAAAGCTAACCCTGCTGAATGACCATTTTCTATGTATCTTGCATGTTAACATGTATGAATCCTGTTTTGACAAATGGTTCAATGGTTGAGCTCTTTGAACGAATAAGGTGCGGGGCTCAAATCCCTAAGGGTGCGCTGTCAGCGGTTGCTGTTAACCGCTGTCATAGCTTTGTCCAGGTAAACTAGCAACCCGTTTTCTACCGCCATAAGACGGGGCTCCCTTAATACCACGCCCCACCAGGCGTTCTCATCACTTTTTTGGCGGAGCCCCCCCTTCTGGGGGGCGGGAGCCCCCTGTGTTACCCATTTGTCCGTTCGTTCATCCATCCATCCATCCATCCATCCGTCTGGCCGCGATGAAGCCCGACACGTCAGCCAACAGTCTCGTAACTAACTCGCTCCCGTTGCATCCTGTCGCTGTCGCTCCGACGCGATCACTCTCCGCCAATTTTTAGCGTCGCATGCGACGCTGCATAGAACTTGTTTATAACATGGTTGGGCTTGTCAGTATTGTAATACCCCTCAGAATGATCTTTTGGTGTGTAACGATACCTCGTACAAGATGAGAGATGAAATAATGATGTATTTTTCAGTATCACACTTGACAAGTCCTATGCAGCGTCGCTAGCGACGCGGAATATTGGCGGAGTGTGTTGGCAACGGAACGAAAGGTGGTAACGATGGAGCTGGCCGAAGCGAGTTAGTTACGCGACCGTTGACTGACGTGTCGGGCTTCAATTTTTCTTTTTCGGTCGGACAAACGGACAAATGGGTGAAGAGGGGGCTCCGCCAACAACCCTAACCATGTAACTGAGATCAACCCTAAGTATATAACTAAGATCAGCGTTAACGATATAATTAATATCAACCTTAACCAGATAACTAATATCAACGCTAACAATATAATTAAGATAAACCCTAACCATTTAATTAACATGAGCCCCTCTCAGTGATATACAATGGTCTAGTGGTAGACCAGATTGCTGGAGGACGAAGAGTCGGGGGTTCGATACCCCCTTCGGTCGCTCTTGGCGTTGCAGGTTGTCGTCAACCGCGATGGTAGCTTGTCCAGTTGAGGCAGGAGACCGCTCCCAACCTGCGTACGACGGGCTCCTTTGACACCACGCCCCACCAAGCGTTATCATTACCTTTTTTAATTAACATCAACCCTAAACATATAATTAAGATCAACCCAAACCATATGACTAAGATTAATCCAAACCATATAACTAAGATCAACCCCAGCCATATAACTAAGATTAACCCTAACCATATAACTGAGATCAACCCTAACCATATAACTAAGATCAATCCAAACCATATGATGCAATTGCTATATGTTTGCTTCACACCAGGAGCCTCTATTGCTGTTGCCTTGTTTGGCTAACTACAGGTGGTGTGGGTGGGTGGGTGGGCGTGTGTGTGTGTGAGGGGGGGAGGGGGGGGGCACCACCATCCAACCACCATCACCATACCACCACCACTGCCACACCACCACTACACCACTACACCACCAACACAACTATCACTACCACAACACCAGAACACCCAACAACCACACCACACCAACACACCAACACCACACCAATACCACACCAACACCACACCAACACCACCAGGAGCTTCTTTTGCTGCTGCCTTGCCTGGCTGACTGCCCAGCATCGTTGGACGCTGGTGTGCTAGAGCAGCTGTGTGAGAACACGAACAAGACAGCACAACGATTAGTGAGTGCCATTTCACCACTCGTATGTGTTAGTCATGCGTGCATGTTTGGAGGCTGTTGTGCTAGAGCAGCTGTGTGGGAACACGAACAAGACAGCGCAGCAATTAGTGTGTGCCATTTCACCACTTGTATGTGTGAGTACTGCGTGCATCTTTGGAGGCTGTTGTGCTAGAGCGTCTGTGTTAGAACACGGACAAGAGAACAAGAGGAAGCACTGTTTTTGTTGCGTGCGATGTGTCGCAAACTGAGCGACTTAGTGACCCCAGTGCAACGGGCTGCCCCCCGAACCTCAATTTAGTTGTTATTGGCGACAACATTATGTTAGTCTGCCTTATTTGACTCGATTTGAACGTTTAACTATTTGACTCGATTGAACGATTTAACGCTTTGACTCCTTTTGAAGATTTGACAATTTTTTGATATTTTATTCTTCTTCTCATCTCCGTATAACTCCAGTCATTAGGTTCTCAAACCGTCATATGTGCCTGCCGAATTGGCAACAACTTGTTAACAAACAGTCATTATAATAACTTACACAACTGCCATCTGCCCAAACCTCGTAACACCTGCTTTTACATCAATCGACCGAGGCTGATAGACCATGGGTGGTGCTGGGTGGAAAGTGGGTGGCTGTGTGGGTGGGTTGGGGAAAGTTATGTGTGTTTAATCAATTTTTCTAATTGAATCAATTAATCAATTAGTTAATTTTATAAATAAGTAAAATAAAAAGCTAACATACAAGGTTGATCTTGAGAATCTAAACCCTAAACTCAAAACTATAAACCCTTAACACATTCTTACAGGTTGATCTGAAGAAGCTATACCCCGAAGCTGACTGCGCCAAGATGGTTTACAAACGACCTGACATGCTGGTGGACGCTTCCTGGCCTGGGGTTATAGAGGGTTCTAAGCTGCTGACAGAGGTCTTCCCCTCAACATCCTTAGATAAAATGGTGAGATCTCCCATATGGTTTAGTCAGAGTACTGCCTGGTACCGCCTTCGTTCCTTTTTCTTACTGTAACCAACACCACACATAAGACGGTGTGATCAGCGCATGTGTGATTATTGTAGAAGGTTCTAGACTGCTGACAGGGGTCTTCCCCTCAACAGGCTTAGACAAGACGGTGAGATATGCGCACGTGTGTCTATTATAGAAGGTTCTAGACTGCTGGCGGAGGTCTTCTCCCCTCAACATATTAATACAAGATGGTGAGATCTGCGCATGTGCGACCATTCTAGAAGGTTCTAGAAGGGTTTACCCGGTGGCCGGTAAATGGAGCTGGCTGGAATCTGCCATGCGTAGCCCCAAACAAAACAGTGGTCATATTGTGCTTGATAGCCTGTTGCTAAAAAACAAAGGTAATAATAACGCCTGGTGGATCGTGGTGTTAAGGGAGCCTGTCGTACGCGGGTGGGGAGCGGTCTCCTACCTCAACTGGACAAGCTACCATCGCGGTTGACGAAGACCTGCAACGCCAAGAGCGATCGAAGGGGGAGTCGAACCCCTGACTCTTCATTATTAAAGTGATTTGGTCTACCACTAGACCAATGTATATCACTGAAAGAGGCTGCCTGTTGCTATGTAACACAGCTTTTTTAGGCGGAGCCCTCTTTTCAAGGGGGCAGGAGCCCCCATTTTTACCCATTTGTCCGTCCGACCGAAAAAACAAAAACACTTTAAGCCTGACACGTCAGCTACCGGTCGCGAAACTAACATGCTTCGGTCAGCTCCATCGTTGCCATTTTTCGTTCCTTTGCCAACACACTCCGCCAATTTTCCGCGTCGCTTGCGACGCTGCATAGGACTTGTTTTTGCTACCAGTAGCAGCTTCTAGGCAGCTCCCCTGGCTTACTACCCAGCCAAACCAATAGCAACACAGTGCATCTGGAAGGTGATGATATGGTCTGTTCAATACTTTTGAGATATTGTTGCTTATCGCTCAGTTTATGGCTCAGGGATCTGCCAAGAAGCTGCTGCTCGCTGCGGAAAAGACTAGCCCTAGGTGGCGGTGCAACTGACGCGGAAAACTGGCGGAGATTGTTGGCTATCGGAGCAACAGGTGGCAACGGAATCAAGCAGACAGAAGGTAGTTAGTTACGACAGTTAGTTGAGGCAGTTGGCTTCGTGTCAGGCTTCGTGTGGTCGCATGGTCGGTTGGTCAGACCGACAAAGGAGAGATCCTGGGGGCTCCCGGTCCCCAGGAGGGATGGCTCCACCAAAAAGATATGCTAAGTATGCTTGGTTGGCCTTATGCTAGTAACCCAGCCAGGGTACTACTGAGTGCGCGCGGCAGCGCAGTGCCGTGCTGCCTTTTTGAGCCCCTCTGCGCATTTAGCGCAGTTTTTTCAACACCCCGTGGTCGCAGCGCGCAGTTTTTGCGCGTTATGCACTAAAAAGCGCTGACCAATTTGACGTATGTGCGCTGAAAACGCTGATCAATTTGGCAAGAAGTAGTACCCTGAAGCCAGCAGCCTACTGATCTTAGTGCTCGCCGACCAATAGGTTAGTCGATCAAAAGAGTGACCAAGCAACTTACTGACCACCTACCAACAACCGCCAGACCACCATCTAAGGACCACCAGACTACCGACCACCTAACGACCGCCTCCCACCTACCACCAACACAGGTGGAGTGCAATCCGTTTCTGCTGATATCTGATGTGGATGATGGGATCTATGAACTCAAGAAGTAAGTCACCCCTGTGGATATTACACTGATCTGATGATTGATCTGATGATAGATCTAATGATTGACCTGATGATTGATGTGATAATTGATCTGATGATAGATCTAATGATTGATCTTATGTTTGATCTGATGATAGACCTGATGATTGATCTGATGATTGACCCAATGATTGATGTGATGTACATTTCATCATATACCATACGGACACTGAAATTCGACGGCTCGGTAATGTCGTCTTCGTGGCGAAGGCGTGGGCATGGGGTTCTGCAGAATCGAACCTGGGTCAATCGGTGCAAAAGGGGGGGTGGGGGAGGGGGGAGGATGCCGCCTGCCGATTCGTTGGTCTTGGATTCACTTAACCGGCAAATCGCGTTGCGTCCAGAGACGAACGTTACATTATCAAACCGTTAAATTTCTGTGTCAGTACGATAAACATTTTTAGGGCTCTATGTCTCTCTCCGTGTTTGTCTGGTGGATGTTCTGTGCCTTTTGTCTTGTTCCGCCTCCTCGTGGAATCTCGCTAATTCGCCAATTCTCTAACTTACCTTTCTGCAATGGTCATCTCTTTCGCTTTCTTTTCTCCTTGCCTAAGTAGTTTGCTCTGTTTTTTCGTTAAGCCCTTTAATGTGCTTTTTCTTTCGCTTTTTAGGGTCTGCCTCCCAGACCAGTTTCAGAGGTGTATGTTGCCTAAACCCTCACTGTTATAAAACTGCCCAGCTGCTCCACCGCTGTACGTTCTCGGCATTGTTTTGGGCAGAGCCCCGTCTTCAGGGGGGCGGGAGCCCCCATGTTTACCCATTTGTCCGTCCGACTGAAAACATTATTGAAGCCTGACACGTCATCCAACGGTTGCGTAACTAACTCGCTTCGCTCTGTTTCTGCTGATATCTGATG
Organism: Chlamydomonas sp. ICE-L; assembly: GCA_013435795.1. Lineage (NCBI taxonomy): Eukaryota > Viridiplantae > Chlorophyta > Chlorophyceae > Chlamydomonadales > Chlamydomonadaceae > Chlamydomonas > Chlamydomonas sp. ICE-L. Next base: position 7,558,181 of record JACBWV010000730.1, read on the forward strand.
TGGATGATGGGATCTATGAACTCAAGAAGTAAGTCACCCCTGTGGATATTACACTGATCTGATGATTGATCTGATGATAGATCTAATGATTGACCTGATGATTGATGTGATAATTGATCTGATGATAGATCTAATGATTGATCTTACGTTTGATCTGATGATAGACCTGATGATTGACCCAATGATTGATGTGATGTACATTTCATCATATACCATACGGACACTGAAATTCGACGGCTCGGTAATTGACGTCTTTGTGGCGAAGGCGTGGGCATGGGGTTCTGCAGAATCGAACCTGGGTCAATCGGTGCAAAAGGGGGGGGGGGGGGGGGGGGGAGGATGCCGCCTGCCGATTCGTTGGTCTTGGATTCACTTAACCGGCAAATCGCGTTGCGTCCAGAGACGAACGTTACATTATCAAACCGTTAAATTTCTGTGTCAGTACGATAAACATTTTTAGGGCTCTATGTCTCTCTCCGTGTTTGTCTGGTGGATGTTCTGTGCCTTTTGTCTTGTTCCGCCTCCTCGTGGAATCTCGCTAAATTGCCAATTCTCTAATTTACCTTTCTGCAATGGTCATCTCTTTCGCTTTCTTTTCTCCTTGCCTAAGTAGTTTGCTCTGTTTTTTCGTTAAGCCCTTTAATGTGCTTTTTCTTTCGCTTTTTAGGGTCTGCCTCCCAGACCAGTTTCAGAGGTGTATGTTGCCTAAACCCTCACTGTTATAAAACTGCCCAGCTGCTCCACCGCTGTACGTTCTCGGCATTGTTTTGGGCAGAGCCCCGTCTTCAGGGGGGCGGGAGCCCCCATGTTTACCCATTTGTCCGTCCGACTGAAAACATTATTGAAGCCTGACACGTCATCCAACGGTTGCGTAACTAACTCGCTTCGCTCTGTTTCTGCTGATATCTGATGTGGATGATGGGATCTATGAACTCAAGAAGTAAGTCACCCCTGTGGATATTACACTGATCTGATGATTGATCTGATGATAGATCTAATGATTGACCTGATGATTGATGTGATAATTGATCTGATGATAGATCTAATGATTGATCTTACGTTTGATCTGATGATAGACCTGATGATTGACCCAATGATTGATGTGATGTACATTTCATCATATACCATACGGACACTGAAATTCGACGGCTCGGTAATTGACGTCTTTGTGGCGAAGGCGTGGGCATGGGGTTCTGCAGAATCGAACCTGGGTCAATCGGTGCAAAAGGGGGGGTGGGGGAGGGGGGAGGATGCCGCCTGCCGATTCGTTGGTCTTGGATTCACTTAACCGGCAAATCGCGTTGCGTCCAGAGACGAACGTTACATTATCAAACCGTTAAATTTCTGTGTCAGTACGATAAACATTTTTAGGGCTCTATGTCTCTCTCCGTGTTTGTCTGGTGGATGTTCTGTGCCTTTTGTCTTGTTCCGCATCCTCGTGGAATCTCGCTAATTCGCCAATTCTCTAATTTACCTTTCTGCAATGGTCATCTCTTTCGCTTTCTTTTCTCCTTGCCTAAGTAGTTTGCTCTGTTTTTTCGTTAAGCCCTTTAATGTGCTTTTTCTTTCGCTTTTTAGGGTCTGCCTCCCAGACCAGTTTCAGAGGTGTATGTTGCCTAAACCCTCACTGTTATAAAACTGCCCAGCTGCTCCACCGCTGTACGTTCTCGGCATTGTTTTGGGCAGAGCCCCGTCTTCAGGGGGGCGGGAGCCCCCATGTTTACCCATTTGTCCGTCCGACTGAAAACATTATTGAAGCCTGACACGTCATCCAACGGTTGCGTAACTAACTCGCTTCGCTCTGTTTCTGCTGATATCTGATGTGGATGATGGGATCTATGAACTCAAGAAGTAAGTCACCCCTGTGGATATTACACTGATCTGATGATTGATCTGATGATAGATCTAATGATTGACCTGATGATTGATGTGATAATTGATCTGATGATAGATCTAATGATTGATCTTACGTTTGATCTGATGATAGACCTGATGATTGACCCAATGATTGATGTGATGTACATTTCATCATATACCATACGGACACTGAAATTCGACGGCTCGGTAATTGACGTCTTTGTGGCGAAGGCGTGGGCATGGGGTTCTGCAGAATCGAACCTGGGTCAATCGGTGCAAAAGGGGGGGTGGGGGAGGGGGGAGGATGCCGCCTGCCGATTCGTTGGTCTTGGATTCACTTAACCGGCAAATCGCGTTGCGTCCAGAGACGAACGTTACATTATCAAACCGTTAAATTTCTGTGTCAGTACGATAAACATTTTTAGGGCTCTATGTCTCTCTCCGTGTTTGTCTGGTGGATGTTCTGTGCCTTTTGTCTTGTTCCGCCTCCTCGTGGAATCTCGCTAAATTGCCAATTCTCTAATTAACTTTCTGCAATGGTCATCTCTTTCGCTTTCTTTTCTCCTTGCCTAAGTAGTTTGCTCTGTTTTTTCGTTAAGCCCTTTAATGTGCTTTTTCTTTCGCTTTTTAGGGTCTGCCTCCCAGACCAGTTTCAGAGGTGTATGTTGCCTAAACCCTCACTGTTATAAAACTGCCCAGCTGCTCCACCGCTGTACGTTCTCGGCATTGTTTTGGGCAGAGCCCCGTCTTCAGGGGGGCGGGAGCCCCCATGTTTACCCATTTGTCCGTCCGACTGAAAACATTATTGAAGCCTGACACGTCATCCAACGGTTGCGTAACTAACTCGCTTCGCTCTGTTTCTGCTGATATCTGATGTGGATGATGGGATCTATGAACTCAAGAAGTAAGTCACCCCTGTGGATATTACACTGATCTGATGATTGATCTGATGATAGGTCTAATGATTGACCTGATGATTGATGTGATAATTGATCTGATGATAGATCTAATGATTGATCTTACGTTTGATCTGATGATAGACCTGATGATTGACCCAATGATTGATGTGATGTACATTTCATCATATACCATACGGACACTGAAATTCGACGGCTCGGTAATTGACGTCTTTGTGGCGAAGGCGTGGGCATGGGGTTCTGCAGAATCGAACCTGGGTCAATCGGTGCAAAAGGGGGGGTGGGAGAGGGGGGAGGATGCCGCCTGCCGATTCGTTGGTCTTGGATTCACTTAACCGGCAAATCGCGTTGCGTCCAGAGACGAACGTTACATTATCAAACCGTTAAATTTCTGTGTCAGTACGATAAACATTTTTAGGGCTCTATGTCTCTCTCCGTGTTTGTCTGGTGGATGTTCTGTGCCTTTTGTCTTGTTCCGCCTCCTCGTGGAATCTCGCTAAATTGCCAATTCTCTAATTTACCTTTCTGCAATGGTCATCTCTTTCGCTTTCTTTTCTCCTTGCCTAAGTAGTTTGCTCTGTTTTTTCGTTAAGCCCTTTAATGTGCTTTTTCTTTCGCTTTTTAGGGTCTGCCTCCCAGACCAGTTTCAGAGGTGTATGTTGCCTAAACCCTCACTGTTATAAAACTGCCCAGCTGCTCCACCGCTGTACGTTCTCGGCATTGTTTTGGGCAGAGCCCCGTCTTCAGGGGGGCGGGAGCCCCCATGTTTACCCATTTGTCCGTCCGACTGAAAACATTATTGAAGCCTGACACGTCATCCAACGGTTGCGTAACTAACTCGCTTCGCTCTGTTTCTGCTGATATCTGATGTGGATGATGGGATCTATGAACTCAAGAAGTAAGTCACCCCTGTGGATATTACACTGATCTGATGATTGATCTGATGATAGATCTAATGATTGACCTGATGATTGATGTGATAATTGATCTGATGATAGATCTAATGATTGATCTTACGTTTGATCTGATGATAGACCTGATGATTGACCCAATGATTGATGTGATGTACATTTCATCATATACCATACGGACACTGAAATTCGACGGCTCGGTAATTGACGTCTTTGTGGCGAAGGCGTGGGCATGGGGTTCTGCAGAATCGAACCTGGGTCAATCGGTGCAAAAGGGGGGGTGGGGGAGGGGGGAGGATGCCGCCTGCCGATTCGTTGGTCTTGGATTCACTTAACCGGCAAATCGCGTTGCGTCCAGAGACGAACGTTACATTATCAAACCGTTAAATTTCTGTGTCAGTACGATAAACATTTTTAGGGCTCTATGTCTCTCTCCGTGTATGTCTGGTGGATGTTCTGTGCCTTTTGTCTTGTTCCGCCTCCTCGTGGAACCTCGCTAATTCGCCAATTCTCTAATTTACCTTTCTGCAATGGTCATCTCTTTCGCTTTCTTTTCTCCTTGCCTAAGTAGTTTGCTCTGTTTTTTCGTTAAGCCCTTTAATGTGCTTTTTCTTTCGCTTTTTAGGGTCTGCCTCCCAGACCAGTTTCAGAGGTGTATGTTGCCTAAACCCTCACTGTTATAAAACTGCCCAGCTGCTCCACCGCTGTACGTTCTCGGCATTGTTTTGGGCAGAGCCCCGTCTTCAGGGGGGCGGGAGCCCCCATGTTTACCCATTTGTCCGTCCGACTGAAAACATTATTGAAGCCTGACACGTCATCCAACGGTTGCGTAACTAACTCGCTTGCGACGCTGCATAGGATTTGTCATAGTTCTTCTTTTCAGCTACGAGTAGCAGCTTCTAGGCAGCTCCCTGGGCTCTCTCTTCATCCAAACGTTTGGCAACCTAGGCACCTGGAAGCTGTTTTTGTTTGTGCAGTGCTTCGCCATTCCGTCGCTGCATGGGGGCGTATGGATCCGGCTAAACTAGTTAGAAATTCCCCGGGAGGGTCCCCTCAACACCACGCCCCTCCATGCGTTATCTTGTTTTGTTTCTTTCACAAATGCCCCACCAAATCCCCCGGGCTCAGCGTTTCGTGCTCCGCTTGGTTCGGGGGGCAGCGCGTCACACTGGGTCGCACTGGGTTGCTCAATTTGCATCGTGTTGTACGAAGAAAGAGAAAAAGGGATAAAGATGCAGCTGGCAGCATGTGTCTTTGCTCAGTGGCTGGATGAGGGTGCTGGCTGGAAGCTGCCTTGCGTAGCCCAACACCAAACAGTGTTGTACACTTGTACGTGTAGTGGATCAACCTGAGGGGATCAGTCCATGTCGCGGGTTCATGCGCAGTGGGCAGAAATGGCTCCAGAAGTTGGGGGCCCTCCCCTAATGAAATAAGGGAATAATTATAAATCTCAGTAAACCCAGTGCCATACGGCAGCTAAGAATAATAAACCTGAAAGAACGATGTGAGTAACAGCTACACCTTCATAGAGACGTGGGCCGAAGGCCTCTGTCGACGCTGGTCCCTTAGGTATCGCGGCACCTCTCCCGGTGTGACCAGTGTAACAGTGGGTTCTTTGCTCCATTGAGGGCGGTAATGAGACGCGTCAGACCATCCACAATCAGTACCAGAGACGCAACGGACGGATGGGGGTGGTATGTGGGGTGGGTTCTCTGCTACATCGAGGGCGGTAATGAGAATCAAGACGCATTGTTTTGGACAACCTTGGTGTAGTAGTGTTCATACTACCCGCCTATGTTTACTTTGCCCACAGACGACGACCAGCTAGCGAGGAGACTGATAGTACATGCTTGTTGTCAAAAACATGTTATCACTTTATTTTATTTGATGTGTATCTATGTGTGCATCCATTCATTCATTCATTCATTCATACATTTTTCAGTTCAATATGTCCCCCCAGGGTTCTTCCAGCGTTGTTCCAGGGTATTTCAAAATCCACATTTTGAAGCGTAGCTGTTTCCAAAATCTACATTTTGTGGCGTAGCTGTTGTCAAAGCTTTTTGTTTCATGAGCCAAAGCTGCGCACCATGAGCCAAAGCTTTTTGTTTCATGAGCCAAAGCTTCTTGTTTCATGAGCCAAAGCTTTCTGTTTCATGAGCCAAAACTTTTTGTTTAATGAGCCAAAGCTTTTTGTTTAATGAGCCAAAGCTACGTACCATGAGCCTAAATATACGTTAGCGACGTATGTGACCCTTCAAAATCTAGGTCTTCGTCGTGAAGCGTGACATTTTAAACATCCCTGATCCCCCCTGCGTCCGAGATGTGAAAAGAAACGTTTTTTACAACCCTGATCCCCCCCTGCACCAAGACGTGAAACGTAACGTTTTGAATAAACCTGCCCCCCCCCCCCTGGTCAATCCCCTTTGATCTCCCCTGTGTCGAAGCGTAACGTTTTGAACAAACCTGGTATCCCCCCCCCCCCCAGTCAATCCCCTCTGATCCCCTGATGAAGCGTAACGTTTCGAACAAAGCTGGTTTCCCCTGGTCAATCCAACCCTGGTGCCCTCTGTGCCCGAGACGTGAAGCATAACGTTTTGAACAGCCCAGTTCCCCCCTGCACCGAGGCGTGAAGCGTAACGTTTTGAGCAACCCTTCCTCCTCCCAACCCCACCTCACCCCACCCCAACCCCCACCCCTTTGTCAATCCCCCCTGATCCCCCCTGTGTCTAAGTTGAACAAACCTGGTCTCCCCTGGTCAGTCCAACCCTGGTCCCCCCCTCCACTCACCCAGTCCCAACCTGCCCCTCTTGTTTCCCCTCCTACCTATGCATGCGGATGAATGTTATTTCTCTAGCCAGCTTCTTGACCAACAACCCTGCCCCCCCCCCCCCCCCCCCCATCCCCCCAACCTGGTCTCACCTGGTCAAAACAACACTGGTCCCCCCATCCACTCACCCAGTCCCAACCTGCCCCTCTTGTTTCCCCTCCTACCAATGCAGGCGGATGCCGGGTATTTCTCTAGCCAGCTTCTTGACCAACAACCCTGCCCCCCCCACACCCCACCCCCATCCCCCCAACCTGATCTCCCCTGTTCAGTCCAACCCCCGTCCCCCCATCCACTCACCCAGCCCCAACCTGCCCCTCTTGTATCCCCTCCTACCTATGCAGGAGGATGCCGGGCATTTCTCTAGCCAGCTTCTTGACCAACAACCCTGATGTCGCACGAGCTTGGGTCAACAGCCACTGTTTTGCTGCAACCCTGGATTCAAGTAAATTGTGATCGATGATCAGATTGACCCCTGAAAAGGTGTATTCGTGTCTAGGATCATACAAATGCCTACCAGTATACAAATGTATGTACGTCTCGGTACAGACATCTAGTACGCCTTTTCCTTTTTTTGAATGAAAGGATTATCACCCAGCCAAAACAATGGAACTGGGCAAGTCTTGAAACCGCTTACCATGTTCCCTAGGTTCCGCGGATATCGTATTGGAAAGTTGGAATGGAGGACGGTGGGCAGCTGAGAGTTGGAAGCCATGTAACAATCCACTCCAATCTATGGCAGGTTCAGGATGTTGGTTGCGTCTCACCCATCAGTTGATTGGCCCACCACAACTCCATGGTCGTGGGCTACGGGTTCTGTTGATAGTCGGACGCAGCCTAGTGACAGAATTGCGTTCCAGGACTCAACCTACCGACTTGGGTGCGTCCCAGGACGCAATCCTGGGGTCCGTTTGAAGTACCCTGGTTAGCTATCATGTGACGTTTTCGTCCAAATGAATATACCGTGGTTTGACATTACACATTTAATGGTTTATTTGTAATATAATTCATTCATGCAACTGAATGTTTAAACTTAGAACATGTTACACCGGCTCATGGCCTGGTGTAAATAGCACAATACATTACACTGTGTACCGGTACTCAGAAGTGTGGTGTACACATCGTACGCGCCTAAAGTAATGGCAAGGATCAGTATTGGCAAATGGGTAAATTTCCCTTAAGATGGGTCTCACAAAAGCGTGGCTAAATTTGCTTGGCAAAGTTGAAATCTGAAATCCAGTTGGCAAATCGTCGTTGTGCTTACATTTCTTGCTTCATTTCTTCCTTACATATCCACAACGTAGTGGCAGTGTGCGTGTTTATGGAGCCCCCAGACTCCCCACAACACCTTGCGTGTGCTAATTCTCTACACGGACAACCGTGTCCAATTACCGTTTACCGTACACACGACCTGATGGCGGATGAGTTGAAGGAAGGGGTTCCGCCAGGTTGGATTGTGTCTTATGACTTAATTGAACTATTACACATCTGCCTCGGAATCTCATCTGCGCTGCTGATTCAGCGGATGGGGCCGTCCGCCAACATTTACGCCAGGGACAGTGCAAGACAGCGCAGTACAAGTTTACCCAGAAGGTACCGAGAGGTGTTCCGTTCCAGCATCCGAGCTAGGAAAGAGAAAGAGAAGTATGCCAAGGAAGGAAGGCATAAGACGCAAACAATTGTAAAGCCTGCGTCCTGCGAAGCAACGTACTTTCCCTTCTGGTCAACGGACCCTCCCCACGATGCGTCCTGCGACGCAACGGACCTTTCGACGTTGCGTCTGCAACGAAGGGCACAGCATCCGGAACAACACTGGGTGGGATGTCACTTAGGACCTACCCCCGGGGCATGGAAGTGTACACGAGAACAAGCGATTTGTTCGCGTGTACACTATCCTGGCAATTTCTTGTACCGCCGAAGACGGCCAGCAGCCATATTGCTGGCTGAAGCTATGTACCCAAGTTCAAGTTGGAAACTTGGAATTGGAAGACGGTGAGCAGCTCTGAGTTGGCTGAAAACGTGTAACAATGTATTAATCCAATTCATCTTACTTCATTTTTGGAGACACCGTATCTGGATTTGACATTACACATTTAATGGTTTATTTGTAATATAATTCATTCATGCAACTGAATGTTTAAACTTAGACCATGTTACACCGGATCATGGCCTGGTGTAAATAGCACAATACATTACACTGTGTACCGGTACTCAGAAGTGTGGTGTACATATCGTACGCGCCTAAAGTAATGGCAAGGATCAGTATTGGCAAATGGGTAAATTTCCCTTAAGATGGGTCTCACAAAAGCGTGGCTAAATTTGCTTGGCAAAGTTGAAATCTGAAATCCAGTTGGCAAATCGTCGTTGTGCTTACATTTCTTGCTTCATTTCTTCCTTACATATCCACAACGTAGTGGCAGTGTGCGTGTTTATGGAGCCCCCAGACTCCCCACAACACCTTGCGTGTGCTAATTCTCTACACGGACAACCGTGTCCAATTACCGTTTACCGTACACACGACCTGATGGCGGATGAGTTGAAGGAAGGGGTTCCGCCAGGTTGGATTGTGTCTTATGACTTAATTGAACTATTACACATCTGCCTCGGAATCTCATCTGCGCTGCTGATTCAGCGGATGGGGCCGTCCGCCAACATTTACGCCAGGGACAGTGCAAGACAGCGCAGTACAAGTTTACCCAGAAGGTACCGAGAGGTGTTCCGTTCCAGCATCCGAGCTAGGAAAGAGAAAGAGAAGTATGCCAAGGAAGGAAGGCATAAGACGCAAACAATTGTAAAGCCTGCGTCCTGCGAAGCAACGTACTTTCCCTTCTGGTCAACGGACCCTCCCCACGATGCGTCCTGCGACGCAACGGACCTTTCGACGTTGCGTCTGCAACGAAGGGCACAGCATCCGGAACAACACTGGGTGGGATGTCACTTAGGACCTACCCCCGGGGCATGGAAGTGTACACGAGAACAAGCGATTTGTTCGCGTGTACACTATCCTGGCAATTTCTTGTACCGCCGAAGACGGCCAGCAGCCAAATTGCTGGCTGAAGCTATGTACCCAAGTTCAAGTTGGAAACTTGGAATTGGAAGACGGTGAGCAGCTCTGAGTTGGCTGAAAACGTGTAACAATGTATTAATCCAATTCATCTTACTTCATTTTTGGAGACACCGTATCTGGATTTGACATTACACATTTAATGGTTTATTTATAATATAATTCATTCATGCAACTGAATGTTTAAACTTAGACCATGTTACACCGGATCATGGCCTGGTGTAAATAGCACAATACATTACACTGTGTACCGGTACTCAGAAGTGTGGTGTACATATCGTACGCGCCTAAAGTAATGGCAAGGATCAGTATTGGCAAATGGGTAAATTTCCCTTAAGATGGGTCTCACAAAAGCGTGGCTAAATTTGCTTGGCAAAGTTGAAATCTGAAATCCAGTTGGCAAATCGTCGTTGTGCTTACATTTCTTGCTTCATTTCTTCCTTACATATCCACAACGTAGTGGCAGTGTGCGTGTTTATGGAGCCCCCAGACTCCCCACAACACCTTGCGTGTGCTAATTCTCTACACGGACAACCGTGTCCAATTACCGTTTACCGTACACACGACCTGATGGCGGATGAGTTGAAGGAAGGGGTTCCGCCAGGTTGGATTGTGTCTTATGACTTAATTGAACTATTACACATCTGCCTCGGAATCTCATCTGCGCTGCTGATTCAGCGGATGGGGCCGTCCGCCAACATTTACGCCAGGGACAGTGCAAGACAGCGCAGTACAAGTTTACCCAGAAGGTACCGAGAGGTGTTCCGTTCCAGCATCCGAGCTAGGAAAGAGAAAGAGAAGTATGCCAAGGAAGGAAGGCATAAGACGCAAACAATTGTAAAGCCTGCGTCCTGCGAAGCAACGTACTTTCCCTTCTGGTCAACGGACCCTCCCCACGATGCGTCCTACGACGCAACGGACCTTTCGACGTTGCGTCTGCAACGAAGGGCACAGCATCCGGAACAACACTGGGTGGGATGTCACTTAGGACCTACCCCCGGGGCATGGAAGTGTACACGAGAACAAGCGATTTGTTCGCGTGTACACTATCCTGGCAATTTCTTGTACCGCCGAAGACGGCCAGCAGCCAAATTGCTGGCTGAAGCTATGTACCCAAGTTCAAGTTGGAAACTTGGAATTGGAAGACGGTGAGCAGCTCTGAGTTGGCTGAAAACGTGTAACAATGTATTAATCCAATTCATCTTACTTCATTTTTGGAGACACCGTATCTGGATTTGACATTACACATTTAATGGTTTATTTATAATATAATTCATTCATGCAACTGAATGTTTAAACTTAGACCATGTTACACCGGATCATGGCCTGGTGTAAATAGCACAATACATTACACTGTGTACCGGTACTCAGAAGTGTGGTGTACATATCGTACGCGCCTAAAGTAATGGCAAGGATCAGTATTGGCAAATGGGTAAATTTCCCTTAAGATGGGTCTCACAAAAGCGTGGCTAAATTTGCTTGGCAAAGTTGAAATCTGAAATCCAGTTGGCAAATCGTCGTTGTGCTTACATTTCTTGCTTCATTTCTTCCTTACATATCCACAACGTAGTGGCAGTGTGCGTGTTTATGGAGCCCCCAGACTCCCCACAACACCTTGCGTGTGCTAATTCTCTACACGGACAACCGTGTCCAATTACCGTTTACCGTACACACGACCTGATGGCGGATGAGTTGAAGGAAGGGGTCCGCCAGGTTGGATTGTGTCTTATGACTTAATTGAACTATTACACATCTGCCTCGGAATCTCATCTGCGCTGCTGATTCAGCGGATGGGGCCGTCCGCCAACATTTACGCCAGGGACAGTGCAAGACAGCGCAGTACAAGTTTACCCAGAAGGTACCGAGAGGTGTTCCGTTCCAGCATCCGAGCTAGGAAAGAGAAAGAGAAGTATGCCAAGGAAGGAAGGCATAAGACGCAAACAATTGTAAAGCCTGCGTCCTGCGAAGCAACGTACTTTCCCTTCTGGTCAACGGACCCTCCCCACGATGCGTCCTACGACGCAACGGACCTTTCGACGTTGCGTCTGCAACGAAGGGCACAGCATCCGGAACAACACTGGGTGGGATGTCTGACTCAGTCACTTAGGACCTACCCCCGGGGCATGGAAGTGTACACGAGAACAAGCGATTTGTTCGCGTGTACACTATCCTGGCAATTTCTTGTACCGCCGAAGACGGCCAGCAGCCAAATTGCTGGCTGAAGCTATGTACCCAAGTTCAAGTTGGAAACTTGGAATTGGAAGACGGTGAGCAGCTCTGAGTTAGCTATAAAACGTGTAACAATGTATTAATCCAATTCATCTTACTTCATTTTTGGAGACACCGTATCTGGTTCTTTACTTATTTGCCCAATCCAACTTGACAATGCGTGGAAAATTATGGAACCGTTTTGTTTTTGCCCCAGTGCAAGCAAACGGGCTTTCTCCTCAACCTCACGCCTGTTAATAAGGTGCATAAGTAACAGATAGGTAACTACATATTTATTATACAGGTATTGTTTATCCTACCCACGTTTTCTCAGCCTGCAGACAGTGAGCAGCCAAATTGAGTTGGGCAGTGGGTTGATTAACCATGGGCACATCACAGCCTAGCATAACTGCATAAGCAAACGAAATATTTGAATCGGAAGTTGAAATCTATTCATTTTCGGGTTCGGAACCTTCTCATATTTTATTGGATTTGAAATCGTTTCGTCTCCCCCCCCCCCAGCTTCCCCCTGACACAGGTGCTTAGTCAAATGGCAACAAAATGTTTTATTTTTCCTCCCCTTCCCCAGCCTCTGTGTGCGAGAAAGAACAAATAGTTGCTGTTCCAAGTATTGTTTAGGCGGAGCCCCCCCTTCTGGCCCCCACCCCCAGGGTAACCCCCATGTCCGCGGCCATGTCCGTTTGTGCTACACGAAGCCTGACACGTAAGCCAACTGTCTCGCTACTGACTGGCTTCGTTCTGCTCCATTCGTTGCCACCTGTCGTTCCGATAGCCAACACTCCCCGCCAATTTTCCGCTCAACTTGAGACTCCGCCTAGGAATCCACTATATAATGCGATCACTATACGAAACCCCGTTTTTGCCGAAATTATCCCTGTATGCGACCCGATTTGAGATCTCAGCACTCCAAATCGCTACCCAGAAACCGAATCGACACAATCCACTACCTAGCTCGAGGGCTCGACCCCAGTCCTTTCACAGCAGCTGTCCAGGTCGGTTCAGGGTCGAAATATAAGGGTTCGGGGTACTAGTTAGCACTGCTTCTTTTTTAAGCTAGATGTAGCAGTTTCTACACAGCTCCCCTTTCCTATACCTAGGCCAAACCTGAAGCTAGCTTGTGTGTCTTAATGCTGACATGACATGTAGCTCAATGCAGCTAACAGCTTTGGGCTTGAACCAGTGGCTGGCCAATGGAGCTGGCTGGAAGCTGCTATGCATAGCCCAAATAAGAAACAGATCCAGTTGGGGGGGGGGGGGGGGGCAGCGAGGAAGGCGAGCAGCCAAATTGCTAGGGACCGGCGTATCATATGATGTTGAATTAAGGCAAGTACGATATCATGTGATACCATACAAATTGCATCATGTGATACTGTATATAAATGGTAACTTTGGCCTAGACAGACTGCCAGCATCATATGATACCGGTATCATATGATGACATGATATCATATGATATCAAAATGCCGTTCCCTACACATTGCTGGCTGGAGCCATGTAACCTAGTTCAAGTTAGGGGGCCAGAAAGAAATGGAGCAGACAGGCCGCTTTATCTATCCCCTCATCTTCATCTTCGGGACCAGCACTACTGTCCTCTCACTTTCGCCACACTAGACTCCACCCTCAACTCCTCTTCCTCCCCTTCGGACCATCACGATCACCACCATCTCACTCTAGCCACACTACTCATCACCCTCCACCTCCTCTTCCTCTTCACCCCCTTTTGGACTATCATCATCACCATCCTCTCGCTTCCGCTTCTTGTCGGATCCAGGTTCTCCCTCTTCCCCCTCATCCTCTCCCTCATCCAGCTCCACCTCCTCCGCCTCCTCAGCCTCGTCTTCAGCATCCTCCCCAGACACGCCTTCAACAGCATCCTCAGCCTCAGCCTCCCCAGCCTCGCCTTCCTCCTCCTCTTCCTGCACAAAGGGCAGCCATAAAATAATAAATACAAAAACATGCATACATACAGATACATACAAACATAAAAAAAGGAATGAACAATAGAGAATCATGTATTAGCCTCGCCTTCCTCCTCCTCTTCCTGCATTGAAATCCATAAACTAGTCAATAAAATCGTCCATGAAGTAATCCATAGACTAATAAATACAAAAACATGCATATATATACAAACATGAACACAAAACAAAGGAATGAACAATAGAGAATCATGTATTAGCCTCGCCTTCCTCCTCTTCCTGCATTGAGGACAGCCATAAAATAGAGAATCATGTATTAGCCTCGCCTTCCTCCTCTTCCTGCATTGAGGACAGCCATAAAATAGAGAATCATGTATTAGCCTCGCCTTCCTCCTCTTCCTGCATTGAGGACAGCCATAAAATAATAAATACAAAAGCACTGCAAAAATATGCATATATATTATAAACGTACTAGAGTTTGGCTATCCTCTGTTCCTTGCTCTTCGTTCGTTCCTCTTGAAGGTCTCGAGAGCACACGGCAGACGCGGACAATTGCCTGCGGTTCTGTACTACCGACTTCAACCTGTACCAGTCCTGTGCCTGGCGCTTCAAACTCTTCAATTAGTGCGTGAGCTTCTTTGCCTTGCCCAATCCGCCCTGCGCGCCCTTCCCACCCTTCACATGTCCCAATTCACTAACATGATCTGCTTTCCGAATCAGAATTCCAGGGTTGGGTTGGTGGTTGGGTAGGTGGTTGGTAGTTGTTTTGTTGCTTACCCCTTCACATATCCCAATCCACTATCATGTTGTGCTTTCCGAATCAGAATTCCTGTAAAAAGTGCCAAGTAATTTCCAGGGGCGCTCAAGCTATATGTCTACAACCCAGCGCGCTTCGTACAACAGCTTTCGGCTTGGAGGGGATGATCCTATGACATAAGGACGTATCATTACATGTATTATTACCCTCAGTTAGGTGGTCTCAATGGATGGTGTGTGGTAGGGCTGGGAAGGGGTGGGCGGTCAACTTGTACAAGTTAGCGTGTGGTGTGCAGGGAAGGGGTGGGTGGTAAGGGTCTAAGTGGGTCAGTTCATCAATGCTTTTTCTTTTTAGCCCTTCCTGCCACGGTTGGACAAGTCTCTTTATCCTATTTGGCATACCCCTGGACTGCAACATACATACAAAGATGCCAGATTTTGTTTCAGTTCAGCAAGTTGGAATCTTGTAGCTTTATGTTCTAGGCCTCGTCCAAGGACAGCGCCCTTATTTCAATATTTAGCGACTGTTTATTAGGGGGGCGCGGGGGGCGTGCCCCCACCCCGGATTTGTTTTTGGGATGAGGGGGGGGGGGGGGGGGGGGGGGGGGGGGGGGGGGGGGGGGGGGGGTCTTCAGGAATCATGCATTTTGCACATGGATGACATATGTTACACACGTTTGTAACAACTTTGTCGAGCCTTGAAGCCACAAGTCTTGTACTACAAGATCAGCTAAAATCACCTAAATAATGAGTCAGAAACTTCGTCATCATCTAGGCAGGCTCTCAACACACATGCATGGCAATGCAGATAGAGCAAGCCACACACATTCAATGGCTTCTCATGCTATTTCATTTCATTTCATTGCATTTGATTTCATTTTATGGCATTTCATTTCAATTCATTTAATTTCATTTGATTGCATTTCACATGGAGAATGAAGAACAAGGACATGAATACATGATGTGTGGTGAAGGAATGGTGGAGAATGCATAATGGTGATAAAGGGATGGTGGGAGGGAGGGAGGGAGAGTAGGATGGAGGAAGGGAGTGAGTGAGTGAGGAATACAGGGGAATGGGACTACTGACCTTAAGCCAGAAGCACTTTTGTTGTGTGAAGTGATGGGGAACTAAGCGTGGGGCGTGGGAATGAGGCTTACGCGGAGCATGGTCTGAACGCCCTCGCGTGGTGAGTTGCAATATGGGAGTGAAACAATTGGATGGCTTGTGAAATGCTATTCGATTCGACTGGTCGCAGGTTGCGTGAGACGAACAGGCGACTTCGGAATCGAATACCGAACAGCAGTATTAAATGGCAAATTACTTGGCAAACGACCCTTTGCCAAACTGAATTATAGTAGAATCTGAGCCGGCTGGGTGGCTTGCTTGCTGGTTCGCATTTGCTAAGTATCTCCAACAATGTTGGTAATCAACACACTCCTGAAATCTGTACTCTCTGCAGTACGCCAACCTACCGCTTCTTAATCCAATGCGAATGTGCAGAAATTACGCTGAGATTTGGAAGGCTGCCTCTACGGTATTCAAGCAAGGATGTGCAGCTTGCAAGAGTGGGGTAGCCTGTGGTTGACTGGAATTAGTACTTGGAACCTTCTTGTTTTCACTGTACAGCCTGGTTATTAAATGCAACCCTTGGCTGGGCAGTCATGGCCTAATGCTGAATTGTTCAAGCCGAGGATGTGTAGCTTGTAGCAGTGGGCCAGTCTGTGGGAAACTGCAATAACTGCAATTAGCAACTGGTACTAATTTGTTTTTACTGTAAACCCTGATTATTAAGTGCAACCATTGGCTGGGTATTTTGTACTCTCTATGTCTCACTCTCCCTCCCTTCCTCCCTGGCTGGCTGGTGATTTTCAAAATGTAACAAGGAAATGTAATTTGGCAAAGCGACCCTTTACCAACTGTTTTTAGGTCAAGACTTCAGCCATTTTCCAGGTCTATAAAAAATCACTTTTGTCACAGGAGGAGTGCAGGCCTCAAAATGTTCAGTCATGCCGATCGATTTTTTCTGAGAATAGGGCTGTAATCGCATGTATCATGGCGATCTTTAAAGTTACTTTTCACCTCATTTAGGGGGGGGGGGGGGGGGGGGGGGGGGTCAGCCCTCATTTTGTTTTTTGCTAACTTTTTACTCAGACCTCCAAATGACATTCTGAGACCACCCATAAGGAGGCCTTGGTAAGGGTAGTCTATTGGCACCACTTTGGACTTCGTGAAATAAGTATTTATCCCCCCCCCCCCCCTCCCCAAACCCCAGCCCAGCCCAGAGTATGAGTGGGTGAATGGCTGGGTATGTGTGGGTGAATGGCTGGGTATGTGTGGGTGAATGGCTGGGTATGTGTTGATAATATGGGTGGGTGAATGGGTGGGTAATATGGGTAGTCTATTGGCACCACTTCGGACTTCGTGCAATAAGTATTTACCCCCCCCCCCCCCCCCCCCGCCCCCAACCAACCAACCAACCAACACCCAACCCCCAGCTCAGCCCAGCCCAGAGTGCGAGTGGGTGAATGGCTGGGTATGGGTTGATATTATGGGTGGGTAAATGGGTAGGTAATATGGGTGAGTATGGGTGGGTGAATGGGTGAGTGGGTATGGGTGTGTGGGTGGAGGGGGTGCAGTGCCCCCCCCCCCCCCCTCCCCCCCCCCCCCTCCCCTCCCAACCCAGAGGAGGTGCAGAACTGATTTTTGACTATCACACAATCCTTATGTAGGAATTCCGAGGATGCCATAATGTGCGCCATACTGGAACCCCCCAGAATCCATATCTAAGTTTTTCAAAAAGGGCTTATTTCTATTGAAGGGGGGGGGGGGGGGGGGGGGGTCAGCCCCCCCCAGGTGTTTTAGGCATGGTGTGGCCTATCTTATTTTTCTATTCCCGTTTGTTAAGTTATTTTTGCCATGCTTTGTAGACACCGTTTTTGTGAACAAAAACAGGTTTCGCCAACTTTTAATCTTGCCATTTAATACTGCGCGTACGATCTGAGGAATGGAAATTTCTTTCACGTCGGGTCTGGTCGGGTTGTCGTGTCAATTTGGGTTTTGAGTAGCAATTTGGGCATAAGAGCTGGGATCTCAAATCGGGTCTTGTATTATTATTATTATTATTATTATCATCATCATTAAATGCGATCATTTCGGCCAAACGGGGTATGAGGTTATGATCGCTATATATAGCGGAAACAAAAATCCCAAATACACACAAGGCATGGATTATTTTTTCCGCTTTATATAGGGATCGCTACTTTTGACCCCGTTTTGACCCAAATTGCCACTGTCAAGACCCCCCCCCCCCCAAATAAGCAACTTTCAGATTTGAAACAAAAATCCCTGATATACACAAGGATCTATAACTCACATCTTCTTGATCAATATCATCCTCTTCTTCATCCTCATCAGCTCCTCCATCCTGCATTTGCAATCATCAATGTATTTATCAGCATGCATTCAATCATTTTTGAAATCGTGCATGCAATCAACAATAGATGAATCTGCATTTACAGAGATGTCATCATTTTTGAAAGTGTACATGCAATCAACTATATATTAATCAGCATTCACAGAGATGTAATCATTTTTGAAGGCGTGCATGCAATCAACATTAGATAAAGCAGCACTTAAAGAGATGTACTCGGGATGTAATCATTTTTGAAAGTGTGCATGCAATCAACAATATACTTAACAGATGGTATAGGGATTCAATCCTTTTTGAAAGCGTGCATACAATCAACAATATATTAATCAGCATTTATAACGATTAAATCCTTTTTGAAAGCGTGCATACATAGCAACACCGTTTTTGAGGCTACGCATAGCAGCACTGTTGTTGGAGCTCCGCATTGCAGTACTGTTTTTGGACTCACATGGAAGCTACAGCCCCCCCCCCCCCCCCCCCCCCCCCCAATTGTATTTTAGCCCCAATTGAGCGACTCGGTTTTGAGGATAAGTGAAGTGAAGTCCCTTTGGTCTAATGGGCTACCCCTGAACTGAAGCATACATACACATACAAACAAAACACTTTTACCTCGTTGTCCCAACCCCCATCAAGATCTGTATTTTGAGGTTGGGGAAGTCCCGTTGGGCTACTGGGCTACCCCCTGGACTGAAGCATACACACAAACCAACAAAAACGTTGATTCCAACCGAGTCATCCTCATCCTCCTCTCATTCTATGCAACTCCCCTTCATCGCCCCCATCCCCATCACGCTCTGCATTTGGATGTTGGGGAAGTCCCTTTGGTCTAATGGGCTACCCCTGAACTGAAGCATACACACACATACAAACAAAAACACTTGTACTTCATTGTACTGATCCTCTTAATCGTCCCCATCCCCATCACGCTCTGTATTTTGAGGCTGGGGAAATCCCTTTGACCATGGACTGCCCTCTGGACTACAGGATACATACACATGTAAACAAAAACAGAACATTCGAACCTCATTGGACTGATCCTCCTCTCTTTTTATTCCCCTTCATCGTCGCCATCCCCATCACGCTCTGTATTTCGAGATTGGGGAAGTCCTGTTGGCCTAATGGGCTACCCCTGGACTGAAGCATACACAGAAATACAAAACGTATGCACAAATACAAACAAAAACAAAACAAATACACACATACAAACAAAAGCAAATCATACACAAATACAAACAAAACACTCGTACCTCATCGTTCTGATCCTCCTCTTTTTATATACCCCTTCATTGTCCTCATCCCCATCACGCTCTGTATTTCGAGGTTGGGGAAGTCCCGTTGGCCTAATGGGCTACCCCTGGACTGAAGCAAACACACATACAAACAAAAACAAAACATCTGTACCTCATCATACTCATCCTCCTCTCCTTCCACCTCTTCTTCGTCATCGTCATCCTCATCCCCATCACGCTCTGCATGCACGGTAGCAAAATGCAAGTGAGCACATACGTTCGATTACATACATTTGACACATACATTTTAGTACATACATTTGACACAGGCATTTAAAACCGTTGTATGAAGGCTAGGGATAAACATCCAATTATTTCAGGTGCATGCATGCTTACATACATGCATGCCTAAATAAATAAATAAATAAAGGCATAAATAGTATGCCATACACACATGCACACATGCATATTAACGTGGATTGCTTTTTGCTGATGCAATGGCAACTGCTATTATTACGGTTGTACGCCACCACATCGACAAAAAACAGACCATCAAAAAGACTAACAGTCTAGCCACCACAACGTCAAAAACAAACCATCACACAGACTGACAGTCTAGCCACCACACCGACAAAAACAGACCATCACACAGACTAACAGTCTAGCCTTCACACAGACAAAACAGAACATCACACAGACTAACAGTCTAGCCACCACTTCGACAAAAACAAACCATCACACAGACGTACAGTCTAGCCTCCACAACGACAAAAACAGAATATCACACAAACTAACAGACTAGCCACCACGATGACAATAACAAACGATTACACAGACTAACAGTCTAGCCACCACAACGCCAAAATAACCATCACACAGACTAACAGACTAGCCACCACAACGACAAAAACAGACCATCACACAGACTGACTGAATATCCTCCACAGCAGCCCTGCTCATCCAGTCCATTCTTGTCCACGCCATCCAGATACTTCAGCTCTTTCAACATCTCAAACATCAGAAATTCGCTAACACTGCCACCGCCACCACCAATACCAAAACATACCAATACAAAAGCGCACACCACAGCAGCTCTTCTCCCCCAGTCCATTCTTGTCCGCCGTTACCACTGCCACCACCATCATGACAAAAACACACACCACAGCAGCCCTGCTCACCACCACCACCACCACTGCCACCACCACCATGAAGAAAAAAAGCAGCCCTGCTCACCCAGTCCATTCTTGTCCACGCCATCCAGATACTTCAGCTCTTTCAACATCTCGAAAACCAAAAATCCGCTACCACCGCCACCACCAATACAGAAACAGACCATGACAAAATCACACACCAGCAGCCTCGCTGACCCATGCCATTCTTGTCTGCTGTTACCACTGCCACCACCACCACTGCCATCACCACCATGACAAAAACACACACCACAGCAGCTCTTCTCACCCAGTCCATTCTTGTCTGCCGTTACAACCGCCACCACCACCACTGCCACCACCACCATGACAAAAACACACACACCACAGCAGCACTTCTCACCACTGCCACCACCACTATGACAAAGACGCACACCACAGCAGCCCTGCTCACCCAGTCCATTCTTGTCCACTCCATCCAGATACTTCAGCTCTTTCAACATAGCGAACACCAAAAATCTGCTACCACTGCCACCACCACCGCCACCACCAATACAAAAACAGTCCATAACAAAAACACACACCCCAGCAGCCCTGCTCACCCAGTCCATTCTTGTCCACGCCATCCAGATACTTCAGCTCTTTCAACATCTCGAACATCGAAAATCCGCTACCTCTGCCACCACCAATACAGAAACAGACCATGACAAAAACACACATCCCAGCAGCCTAGCTCACCTGTACCATTCTTGTCCACACCATCCAGGTACTTCAGCTCTTTCAACATCTCAAACACCTTGGGCAGGAGATCTGCTGTCTTGTCCACCACAGGGCATCCCTCCAAATCAAGGTGGGCTAATTTCAATGGCTTGAGGTGCGAGATTTGCTCAAAGCTGCTGATTCGGTTTCCTGCCAGATCTAGCTTTGTCAAGCTAGTTAGGGCGGCTAGGACCTCGAGGCCCGCGTTGATGCGGTTGTCAGCCAGGGATAGGGTGGTTAGGTTGGTTAGAGGCGGCAAGCCATCCAGACTGGTCAGACCGCAACCCGAGAGGGAGAGGACCTTGAGGTTGGTGTAGGCTGACAGGCCCTGGAGAAAGGGGGCGTGGTGATGGTGAAGGGTGAGGGTGGGTGGTTGGGTGGTGGTTGGGTGGGTGGGGGGGGGGATTGGAGCAAAAGGAGGAGGGGGGGGGGGGGGGGGGGGGGGGGGGGGAGGGTTTGAGGGGGGAGGGGGGCAGCAGGAGGTTGGTGTAGGCTGACAGGCCCTGGAGAAAGGGGTGGTGGTGAGGGTGAATGGTGAGGGTGGGTGGGTGGGGCGAAATGGGGTGGGGGTGCTGCTGGAGAAGGGTTTGAGGGGGAAGTGAGGCAAAACGAGGTTGGCGTAGGCTGGCAGGCCCTAGAGGAAGGGGGCGTGGTGAAATTGAAGGGTGAGGGTGGGTGGAGCAAAACAAGTTGGTGGTGGTGGTGGTGAAAAGTGAGGGTCTGTGGGGAGGGTGGGGCAAAACGAGGTGATGCAGCCTGGCAGGCCTTGAATAAAAGGAGCGCGGGGATGGTGAAGAGTGAGGGTGTGTGGGGCAATACGAGGTGGTGGTGGTGGTGATGGTCATGAGGGTGAAGGCTGAGGGTCTGTGGGGAGTGTGGGGCAAAACGAGGTTGGTGTAGCTTGACAGGCCCTGAATAAAAGGAGCGCGGGAACGGTGAAGCGTGAGAGCGTGTGGGGCGAAATTAGGTGGTGTTGGTGTTTGTGAAGGGTGAGGGTCTGTGGGGAGGGTGGGGCAAAACGAGGTGGTGCAGCCTGGCAGGCCCTGAATTAAAGGAGCGCGGGAATGGTGAAGAGTGAGGGTGTGTGGGGCAATACGAGGTGGTTGTGGTGGTGATGGTGGTGAAGGTGAAGGGTGAGGGTGTGTCGGGAGTGTGGGGCAAAACCGGATGGTGTAGCCTGACAGGCCTTGAAGAAAGGGAGCGCGGCGATGGTGAAGAGTGAGGGTGCGTGGGGCAAAACGAGGTGGTGGGGATGGTGGTGGTGAGGGGTGAGGGTCTGTGGGGAGTGTGGGGCAAAGCGGGGGTGATGTAGCCTGACGGGCCCTGAATAAAAGGAGCGGGGATTGTGAAGAGTGAGGGTGTGTGGGGCAATACGAGGTGGTGGTGGTGGTGGTGGTGAAAGGTGAGGGTGTGTCGGGAGTGTGGGGCAAAACGAGGTGGTGCAGCTTGACAGGCCCTGAATAAAGAAGCATGATAATGGGGTAAGGGTGTGTAGTATGGGTGGGGCGAAAAGGGGAAGAACGAGGTTCACTGGGTGGGGTGGGGGGGTCTGGGCCTGGGGGGGGGGGGGGGGGGGCAAAAATGGGAAGAACGAGGTTCACTGGGGGTGCCATGGGGGGGCCTGGGCCTGGCCTGGCTGGGGAGGGCCTAGGCCGGTCAAATGGACAATGGGGTGAATCTGGGGGCTCCCGCCCCCCAGAAGGAGGGGCTCCGCCAAAAAAGGGGAAGAACGAGATTTGCTAGAAAATAACACCTAAATATAGCGGTAAGTACCGTACCATTTTTTAAGTTGACTGTTGATTGACCAGTTGTTGTTTTTATAAGGCCAAAACAAGGGTCAAATTGTCTTGGTTATTGTACTAGTGGTTGGGGTAGCCTGGTAGGCCATCGGAGAGTGCTTGTGGTAGTGGTAGTGGTGATGGTGATGGTAGTGGTGGTGGTAATGGTGGTGGTAGTGGTGGTGGTGGTGGTGGTAGTAGTGGTGATGGTGGTGGTGGTTGTGCTAATAGTGGTAGTGATTTTGGTAGTGGTGATGGTGGTGGTGATAGTGGTAGCGGTGGTGATGGTGGTGGTGTTGGTAGTGATGGTTGTAGCAGTGGTGATGGTCGTGGTAGTGGTGTTGGTAGAACTGGTGGTAGTAGTGGCGGTAGTGGTGTTGGTGACGGTAGTGGTAGTGGTGGTAGTGGTGGTGGTAGTGGTGGTGGTAGTGGTGGTGGTAGTGGTGGTGGTAGTGGTGGTGGTTGTAGTGGTGATGGTGGTGGTGGTTCTGGTAATAGTGGTAGTGGTGGTGGTGGTGATTGTGGTAGCGGTGGTGATGGTGGTGGTGGATGTAGTGATGGTTGTAGCAGTGGTGATGGTGGTGGTAGTGGTGGTAGTGGTGGTAGTGGTGGTAGTGGTGGTAGTGGTGTTGGTGACGGTAGTGGTAGTGGTGGTAGTAGCACTGTTGGCAGTAGTGGTGTTGGTGGTGAATTGGTGATGGTGGTTGTGGTGGTGGTAAAAGTGGTAATGGTGGTGGTGGGAGTGGTGGTGGGAGTGGTAGTTGTGTTGGAAGTGGTGGTGATGGTGGTGGTACTGGTGTTGGTGGTGGCAGTGTTGGTGGTACTGTTGGAGGTAGTGGTGGTGGTGGTGGTGGTGGTGGTAGTAGTGATAGTGGTGGTGGTAGTGGTGGTGGAGGTGGGAGTGGTGGTGGTAGTGGGAGTGGTGGTGGTGGTAGTAACGGTGGCAGTGGGTGTGGTGGTGATGGTGGTGATAGTGGTGGTAGTGGCAGTGGTGGGTGTGGGATAAGGGTCCCTGAAGGTGTGCATGCAACAATGACACCATCAGGTCGCGCGCAAATACTCATGCGTTGCATGCTCATGCTCAGGGGGTCACGGATAACCCGATGGCTCGAATATTTTCGGCTGCCGAGGACCTTGCAATGGGCGCGATCGAATTGGGAGGTACGATCGTGTGCTGAATAATATTTAAATATTGTCCCGGGCAGGATGGGCCAGTTGGGCGCAGGTGCTATTTTTGAACCGCGCGTTGCGACCTTGGCCTTTCTGCCCATCGGCTCGGCTGGAGTTGAATGGAGAAGTTCTAGAATCACAAAGCGCCTAGATACCTACAGTGATGGCAGTGGATTTGAACTTGCTGTCCAGGAGCAAGTGCGTGACTTCCGCTGGTGTTTTTTTCTGGCGCTCACATTCGTCGCGGATCGCCTCCTCGATGTCCTTCATACGTTTATACTAGCGAATTACGCTTTAGGTTCTAAAAGAGGAGGGTAACGGAGCAAAAGAAAACAAGATACTTCTGGTGCGCGCGAGTTGCTTTTGCGTTTCTGATGTCTCGAACCTGGTGCCCAATGCGGAAATTCGGGGACAGGAAGTATACTTAGTATATCCTAGGAAATCCTGCCACCAGTTCTTGAGTTGGAATGTGGGACCCCAATCCTTGCTGACATGGACAAGTAAAAACCTGCGCATGCGCATAGACCTGAGACTGGCATGGACAATGCGTTCAACACGTGGCAATCCTCCGCAGTATTGTGCTCTTTGGACTTCTTAAGACTGTAACGGAATACCACTATAGGCTGTTTCCATGCATTCTTCCGACGAAACCTCTCCACCCACCTGAACGAACCTAAGTCTCCTCCCACCCAACCCAGCCTCTTCTCCTCCAACCCCAATCTGCCCAAGGCGTAGAAGGGAACTAGGTTATAAAAAACGAAGGAAGAAAAGACAGTGGACGCTAGGGGGCTGGGCTAATTGACTAGGGCTCTAAAAAAACTCTAAAAGTAGCATGCACGTCACTGCGCGTTTCAATCTCGCTCCTGCTACTGCCACTGTTGCTTCCCCTTCAACTTCTGTTTCTGCGTTTGCGTCTTTTTCGGCCTCTGCTTACACCTCCGCCTCGTCTTTTGCGTTCTCTCAGGCTAGAGTTTGCCACTCTCCTGCCGTAAGAAAATGGCAACCAGCCCACTGCCCTCCTTCTGTCCCAACTCGAGCTGAGTCCAGCAGGCACACCCCCACCCTATTAAGGGGGCGCCTCACGCGCGTTGCAGCTTCTAACCAGAGCTCGCCGCTCTGGCGACATTACTGCGACCCCTCGGGATTAAAGCATGGATGTTGGGCACGGTTGGCAGGTGATGCACCATGCTCGAGCAGCTCTCGGAGATTGGCTGGTAGGTGTCCCGCTGGGCTCTTAGAATGGCACATGCCCAATAACTACCCTCCATGCACCTTCTGGTAGCTAGCCACACTTGAACCATGCACCCTGGACTGTGCCATCTCTTGTCTATGTGCCTTTGTAACCTGAGGGTAGCTAGCCACACTTCAACCATGCAGTCTCACACCTTCGACCATGCACCGTGCCATACCCCATCACTTTCCAAGGTAACTAGCCACACTTCAACCATGCATCCCATTTCACTCCATCACTTCCAACTACATGCCATTCCCGTCAGGTCCATCAACGCAAGGCCTATTCACCCGTCCCTCAGCCTAAGCCTCTCGACCTGATGAGCTCTTCATCCCATTCCACACCATCACTTCCAACTACATGCCATTCCCACCAGGTCCTTCAATACGAGGGCTGTCTGCCTCCTGATCAGCCTGAGCCTCTCCACCTGAAGAACTCTTCCTCCCATACCATTCCATCACATCCAACTGCATCCCATTCCCTTCAGGTCCTTCCAACACGAGGGATGTCGACCATTTGCTCAGCCTTAGCGTCTGCCTCAGCGTCTCGACCTAATGAGCCCTTCCTCCATCCCATTCCACTCCACTCTTTCACATCCAATTCATTGCCATCACATCCAATCACATCCCATTCCCATCAGCTCCCTCAATACGAGGGCTGTCCACTCTCTGCTCAGCCTTAGCCTCTCAACCTAATGAGCCCTACATTGATCCCATTCCACTCCACCACATCCCATCCCATTCCATGCCATCCCATCACATTCCATGCCATGCCATCGCATATTATTCCACTCCTCAGCAACCCATTCTACTCCATCACCTCCAACTACATCCCATAGCATGTCATCACATCCCAGCCCATTCCACCACCTCCAACTACATCCCATACCATGTCATCACATCCCATTCCACTCCACCACCTCCAACTACATCCCATACCATGTCATCACATCCCAGCTCATTCCACCACCTCCAACTACATCCCATACCATGTCATCACATCCCATTCCACTCCATCACCTCCAACAACATCCCATACCATGTCATCACATCCCATTCCACTCCACCACCTCCAACTACATCCCATCCCATGTCATCACATCCCAGCCCATTCCATCACCTCCAACTACATCCCATACCATGTCATCACATCCCAGCCCACTCCATCACCTCCAACTACATCCAAATTACACCACATCACCTCCAACTACATCCCATTCCCCCCAGGTCCTTTAATACGAGGGCTGTCCACTCTGTGCTCAGCCTCAGCCTCTAAACCAGAAGAACCCTGGGCATTGATGGGGCGTGTGATTCAAGAAGAGTCAATACCGCTAGGATCTTCAGAGCGGCGTGCCTTGATTTTGTCTGCAGCAACGGCTAAGAGCGGCTTGTCCGAAGAAGAGTTTGATAATAGAGTAAAGGTAATATAATTGATTAATTTTCTTGTTACATTTTTTACTTTGACATCAGCTAAGAGGAGGTTATCGGAAGAAGAGTTCCAGATGAGAGTAAGGGTAGTAGATTTTATATATACGAAATACAAATGTGAACATTTGAGCGCAGCAAGGGCTAAGAGCGGGTTTGTCCGAAGAAGAGTTTAAGAATATAGTGAAGGTAATAGATTGTAATTATTTTAAAAACTTTTTTAATTAAAAAACGATTCAGCAGCAACATCAGCTAAGAGCAAGGTGTCTGAAGAAGAGTATGGAAATAGAGTGGAAGTATTTTATATGTTTTCACTGCAACTTCGGCTATGAGGAGGTTGTCGGAAGAAGAGTTTGAGATGAGAGTGAAGGTAATATATTTATTTGTTTACATTTATACTGCAACATCAGCTAAGAAGAGGTTGTCGGAAGAAGAGTTTGAGATGAGAGTGAAAGTAATATATATTTTATATATTTGTTTACATTGTCTTACTGCAACATTGGCTAAGAGGAGGTTATTGGAAGACGAGTTCAAGATGAGAGTGAAGGTAATAGATTTTGTTTTTTTACATTTTTGTACTGCAACATCAGCTAAGAGGAGGTTATCGGAAGAAGAGTTCAAGATGTGAGTGAAGGTAATAGATTTTGTTTTTTTACATTTGTATACTGCAACATTGGTTAAGAGGAGGTTATCGGAAGAAGAGTTCAAGATGAAAGTGAAGGTAATAGATTTTTTTCATTTAAACTTTTGTAAGTGTAAGAAAATTGAACAGCAGCATGGGCCAAGAGTGGGGTGTCGAAAGAGGAGTTAGAAATACGAGTTAAGGTAATAGATTCCGTTCATTTTTGTTTTTACAAAATTGAACAGCAGTATGGGCTAAGAGCTGCTTGATATTGGTAGGACGCCAACCTCACACACCTCATCATGTATTTTCAGCTACCAGCAGCAGCTTCTAAGCAGCTCCCCTGGCTTGCTACCCAGCTAAACCTTATAGCTTGAGCGCCATGAAAGCTGGTGTTCGCTGGGGCCTGAAAGTCCACACCTGGAAACTACTTGACATTCTTACAAGAATTCTGATGCGGAATGTAGCAGGATAGCCTAAGTTGACATCTCGAGTCTATCTTTTCGATATGAGACGTAGTGCATCTGAAATCTGACGAAGTCATGTTTCCAAGACTGTTGAAAGCTGGGGGCTTAGCCCAGTGGCTGGCCCAGGGCGCTGCCTAGAAGTTGCTGCTCGTAGCGGACAAGAAAAGCTATGCACCTCGTGCTCTATCGCCCCTTCAGGCTCTGCTGCAGCTGCTAACTGATATCCGTGATGAGATGGTAACACATGAAACAACACATGTACGCCACCTCATCCTTTGTTTAAATACCGCCTATTCAGGTAACACATGACAACCAGACATGTAGGCCACCAATCTCACACACCTCATCCGCTATTGCCACTGCAGGCTCTGCTGCAGCTGCTGCCTAATATCGGTGATGAGATGGTAACACTTGACATCAACACATGTACGCCACCTCACCATTTGTTTAATTATTGCCTATTAAGGAAACATATGACAACAGCACATGTTGGCCACCAATCTCACACACCTTATCCTCTATTGCCCTTTCAGGCTCTACTGCAGCTGCACCTGATATCGCAGATTGCCTATCTGTGCCAAGCTTTAGGGCTGCTAGATTGCCTCTGGCCACCAATTTCACACACCTCGTCCTCTATTGCCCCTTCAGGCTCTGCTGCAGCTGTTACCTGACATCGCAGATCGCCTGCTGGTGCTAAAGCCAGATCTTCTGATCGCCCTTTGCTTAGCAACAAACAGGATTGCAGAGCGCATGGTGAGGCATGAGCCAGGGATCGTGGTCAGGTTGGGATGGGGTGGGTGGTGGGTGTGTGTGTGGGTGGTGAGTTGTAATATAGCCGCTGTCTAATCGTGGCGATTGCCTGTTTGTGCTTAGCAACGAACAGGAGTATAGAACGCATGGTAAAGCATGAACAGGGGGTCGTGGTCGGGGTGGGGTGGGAGGTGGGGGGGTAGGGTGGGGGGTGGGGTGGGGGGTGGGGGGGTAGGGTGGGGGTGGGCTGTAACATAGCTTCTATCTGATATCGCAAATCGCCTGTCTGTGCTAAAGCCAGATCTTCTGATGGCCCTGGGCTTAATGACGAACAGGATAGCAGAGCGCATGGTGAGGCATGAGCAGGGGTTCTTGGTCGGGTTGGGATGGGAGGTAGATGGGCAAGGTGGGGGTGGGTGGGTGGGGTGGGGGGTTGGGATGGTCTAGGCTGGTTTGGGCTAGGCTGGGTTGGTATGGGTTGGGCTAGGCTGGGTTGGGCTAGGCTGGTTTGGGCTAGGCTGGGTTGGTATGGTTTGGGCTAGGCTGGTTTGGGCTAGGCTGGGTTGGTATGGGTTGGGCTAGGCTGGGTTGGGCTAGGCTGGGTTGGGCTAGGCTGGGTTGGTATGGGTTGGGCTAGGCTGGGTTGGGCTAGCTGTGTTGGCTAGCTGGGTTGGTAATGTTTGGCTATGCTGGGTGGGCTAGGCTGGGTTGGCTAGGCTGGGTTGGTTACTGAGTTTGGCTAGGGCCTGGGTTTGGGCTATGCTGGTTTGGTATGGTTGTGGCTAGCTGGGTTGGTATGGGTTGGGGTAGGAGCTGGGTTGTATTGGTTGGCCTAGCTGGTTGGCGTAGGTTGGTTTGTATTGTTGGGCTAGCTGGGTTGGGCGAGGCTTGGTTGGGCTAGCGGGTTTTGTATGATTTTGGGCTAGCTGGGGTTGGGCTAGCTGGTTGGTATGGGTTGGCTAGGCTGGGTTGGTATGGGTTGGGCTAGGCTGGGTTGGGGCTAGGTGGTTTAGTTCTAGGCTGGTTGTATGGTGGGGATAGGCTGGGTTGTATGGGTTGGGCTAGGCTGGTTTTGCTAATGCTGGGTTGGTATGGGTTGGGCTAGGCTGGGTTGGGCTAGGCTGGGTTGGTATGGGTTGGGCTAGGCTGGGTTGGGCTAGGCTGGGTTGGTATGGGTTGGGCTAGGCTGGGTTGGGCCAGGCTGGGTTGGTAAGAGTTTGGCTAGGCTGGGATGGGCCCCCCCCCCCCCGAAGGCTGTGGATGAGTTTGGCTAGGCTGGGTTGGGCTAGGCTGGGTTGGGCTAGGCTGGGTTGGGCTAGGCTGGGTTGGTATGAGTTTGGCTAGGCTGGGATGGGCTAGGCTGGGTTGGTATGAGTTTGGCTAGGCTGGTTTGGGCTAGGCTGGGTTGGTATGGGTTGGGCTAGGCTGGGTTGGGCTAGGCTGGGTTGGTATGGGTTGGGCTAGGCTGGGTTGGGCTAGGCTGGGTTGGTATGGGTTGGGCTAGGCTGGGTTGGGCTAGGCTGGGTTGGTATGGGTTGGGCTAGGCTGGGTTGGGCTAGGCTGGCCCACAATCTTTCTGTTGTCCCCGTGTTGACAGATCAAGCTGAAGATATTGCCATGACTTCAAAATATGCCAAAAAGGCCCACATAGGCAAAAATAAGACACATGACTCCGGATTACCCATACCCCCCCACACCACCCACACACACACACATCACCACCACCACCACCACCATCATTGACAAATCAATCTGACGATATTGTTCCCATCAGCCAACTGCTCATCCATGGTGCACAAGCAACCTGACATACTGCCACAACTCAAAAATTAACCAAAATAGGCCAAAATAGGCCTAACTAGGCCCCAGTATCCAAACTTTCCCGCCACCACCACCACCACCACCACCACCATTGACAGATCAAGCTAAAGATCATGTTCCCATCAGCCAACAGCTCATCCATGGTGCACAAGCAACCTGATATGTTGCCACGAGTCAAAAATTAACCAAAATAGGCCAAAATAGGCCTAACTAGGCCCCAATATCCAAACTTTCCCGCCACCACCACCACCACCACCACCACCATTGACAGATCAAGCTAAAGATCATGTTCCCATCAGCCAACTGCTCATCCATGGTGCACAAGCAACCTGATATGTTGCCACGAGTCAAAAATTAACCAAAATAGGCAAGGGGTAAGCAAAACAAAAGTGAAGTACACCATCCTAAAAAAGTGCTGAGGCACCTTCTGCAGACCCCCCCCCCCCCCCCCCCTTCCCGGCTCCGGAACCCACTGTACAGCCAGTAGCCACCACTTAGTGTTATGGTGTCTAATTATGCTCATATTACAGGGTTTTTAAAGGCCTGTACATTGAGGTTGGTCTCGACTCCATTGGGGATGTTTGAAGCATAGAAAATCATCATCACCAATGTCACATTGTTTGGTGGGGCTTTGGGGTCAGCGCCCCTTGGCCCCGAATGTGCCCACCTTCAATACTCTTCAACAATCCGGTATTCAATAACCAGGTCTTCAATCCAAGCTTCAATCGGGCATTAAATGATCAGGTCTTCAATAATCACTAATGTATGTATGGCTGAAGGGCACAATGTAGTCCTTTACAACATGTGGTCTTAGTTGGTGACGTCATCGACCACCATTCTCCAGAACAATGCCGGCGCGTAAGGATGCCTCAAGCCGCACTTCAACTCGCTCCCTTTGCACACACTGGGCATAATGTGTGGTGGATCTCTCCCTCAATAGCATATATGGACTGGTATTTTGTAGAGGAACACCCTAGTTCCACTCCCATGTCATTCTGAGGGCTAGAAAAAAAAGTGCCTGAAAAGCGGGGGGCCCTCAGGAAGTTGCTCGTGTACCGCACGTTGAAATCCG
The DNA here is from genome assembly GCA_013435795.1 of Chlamydomonas sp. ICE-L. Classification (NCBI taxonomy): domain Eukaryota; kingdom Viridiplantae; phylum Chlorophyta; class Chlorophyceae; order Chlamydomonadales; family Chlamydomonadaceae; genus Chlamydomonas; species Chlamydomonas sp. ICE-L. The sequence continues at coordinate 7,589,557 of JACBWV010000730.1, forward strand.
GGGCTAAAGGGGTCGTAAGCCCCGAAACCATCAAAAAAGTCAGAAAATGTGTCGGGGGGGGGGGGGGGGGGGGGGGGGGGGGGGGGGTAGATATCAACCCCTCAAAAAGGAGGGGGGGGGACGGCTTTCAGAAAAATCCTCTGTTGAAAACTGTTAGAGGCCAAAACTTCCTCAGGACTCGGTCTCTGATAAAATTAAGCAGACCTATGACACAAGCTCGACGAGATCTTTCCGAATTCACGCTTATTTCCGACAACGAGTAAATATGGAGGCGTGATCCTCTAGATACAAGTCGAGGCACCTGCCAGGCTGGCAGATCCTAGTTCAGAAGTCGAGCCGGTTTCGGAAATATCTTTGCAACTTCCTCACCAGACGGAATCTGACGAAGTTAAGCATACTCACAAAACTGGTTCGACGAGAGCATTCCGAATCTGCGCTTGTTTTTGAGACTGAGTAAATGTGTCGGTAGTGCTCGAGTAGTGACCTCCACAAGTTCCAAGTACACCAAGTGTGAAAGTTGAGTCAAAACAGAAACTCAATATTTCATCCCAAAACTTCTTGGGTATAAGAAGAGTACTTAGGCATGCAACTCAGGCTCAACACAACCTTCAAATTCTCAAACACCAACTCTAGCTAGCCCAGCTCAGAATCAGGACTAAGAAAGGGTGTTTGCTTGACCGTGTTGTGAAACTTTGATCAACTCAAAATTTAAGACCACAAATGGATAGAGCTCGTTGAAAGGATCACTATAGACACTACTTTGACCCCCTAATTATAATTCCTGAAGGAGATATGGGCCTTTGGGGGGGGGGGGGTAAGGCAGATTTAAAAAACTTCTGACGTAGGTATATGAAAATAACTTCCAAAGGGCCCCCTGCTGAAAAGTACCTAATTTTTTGAAAATGTCAGATTTTCTCCTCCCCCCAACGGCCCCAAACTTTGGAGGACCAACACTATTTGTCTACTCGGCCAAATTAAGCAATAAAACCTGATTCTTCATCCCCTCTGATATCTACAAAGTTAAGGGATGGTGTCATTTTGGTTTGAAGTTGCCCCCCACCCCCACCCCCACCCCCACCGCCACCCCCACCCCACCCCAGCCCCAGCCCCCCGGAAATAGGCCAAATATGCCAAAATGGTCCCAAATAGGTCCAAATAGGCCCCATGACTCCCATCAACCCAAACTTTCCCACCACCACAACCACCTCCACCACCCCCATTTACTTCAAAAGAGGCAAAAGAGGCAAAACAATAATCCCCATGACTCCCGATTACCCATACTCCCCCCACCATTACAACCACCACCACCACCATTGACAGTACAAGCTAAAGATCATGTTCCCATTAGCCAACTGCTCATCCATGGTGCACAAGCGACCTTACATGTTGCCATGCCTCCAAAAGAATCCCCAATTGGCCAAAATGTGCCAAATATAGGCCCAAATAGGCCCCACAACTCCCATCTACCCAATTTTCCCACCACCACAACCACCACCACCATTGACTTTAAAATAGGCAAAAAGAGGAAAAACCAATGAGCCCCATGACTCCCAATTACCCATACCCTCCCCCCCCACCCCCCCCACCCACCACCACCACCACCACTGTTGGCAGATCAATCTAAAGATCGTGTTCCCATCAGCCAACTGCTCATCTATGGTGCACAAGCAACCTGGCATGTTGCCAAGACTCTGAATTAAGCCCCAATAGGCCCAAATAGGCCAAAGTAGGCCCTCATGGGTCCAAGTACGCCCCATGGCTCAATACTTCCCAAACTTTCCCACCACCACCACCACCACCACCATCATTGACAGATCAATCTAAAGATCATGTTCCCATCAGCCAACTGCTCATCTATGGTGCACAAGCGACCTGGCATGTTGCCAAGACTCTGAAATAAGCCCAAATAGGCCCAAATAGGCCAAAGTAGGCCCTCATGGGTCCAAATAGGCCCCATGGCTCAATACTTCCCAAACTTTCCCACCACCACCACCACCACCACCACCATTGACAGATCAAGCTAAAGATCATGTTCCCATCAGCCAACTGCTCATCTATGGTCAGCAAGCGACCTGACATGTTGTTAGACAGCGAGTGGCCAGGTGTGCTGGAAGGCTCCAAGAAGCTGGCGGACATGTTTCCGGAAGGTTCCATTGATAACATGGTGAGTCGCTTGGGAGGTGAAAAGTGATGAAAACGCCTGGTGGTGCGTGGTGTTAAGGGAGCCTGTCGTACACTGGTGGGGAGCGGTCTTCTACCTCAACTGGACAAGCTACCATCGCGGTTGACAACGACCTGCAACGTGAAGAGCGACCGAAGGGGGAGTCGAACCCCCGACTCTTCATCCTCAAGCGATTTGGTCTACCACTAGACCACTGTATATCACTGAAAGGGGCTTGGTGAAAAGTGACTGGGTAGGGTAGAGTAGGGTTTGGATGACTAGGTAAGGATAGAGTAGGGTTGGGTATATTAGGGTTGCATAGGGCAGGGTAGAATAGAGTAGGGTTGGAATGGATAGAATAGGGCAGGGTTGAGTAGGGTTGGGTAGGGTAGGGTAAAGTAGGGCAGGGAAGGATAGGGAAGGGTAGGGTAGAGTAGGGTTGGGCAGGTTAGGATAGGGTAGAGTAGGTTTGGGTAGGGCAGGGTAGGAAAGGGTAGAGTAGGGTTGGGTAGGGCAGGGTAGTCAAGGGTAGAGTAGGGTTGGGTGAGGAAAGGGTAGAGTAAGGGTTAGGGTAGGGCAGTAGGGTAGTAAAGGTAGAGTATGTGTTGGGTAGGGGGCAGGAAAGGGTAGAGTAGGTTGGGTAAAGGGAGGGTAGGGAAATGGGTAGATTCTATTTTGGTGTTATGGTCATGTTAGGAAAGTGTATAGCGGGGTTGGTTAGGGCAGGTTATTCAAGAGGGTAGAGTAAATTGTTGTGGTTTCTTCAGTGTAGAAAAAGTGGTATAGTTAAGGGTTTGTGTATGGATTCTAGTAAGATGTAGTTTCCCGGTAGTGCAGTTATATGTGAAAGGGTGTATGGGTTGGGTAGGGCAGGGTAGGAAAGGGTAGAGTAGGGTTGGTAACGGTGGTATAGGGCAGGGTAGAGTAAGGTTGGGCAGGGTAGAGTAAGGTTGGGCAGGGTAGAGTAGGGTTGGATAGGGCAGGGTTAGAGTAAAGGTTGGCATGGGAAGTAGTGTTGGATAGGGCAGGGTAGGGACAGGTCAGAGTAGTTTGAGTAGGGCAGGGTAAAGAGTAAAGGTTGGCAGTGGTAATTAGTGTGTATGGCAGTGTAGGAAGGGTAAAGTGGTTTTTGTTTTTTTTTTTTTTTTTTGTTTTGTTAGGGGAGGGTAGAGTAGGGTTGGGCAGGGAGAGTAGGTTGGGTAGTGGCAGGGTAAGGAAAGGTAGATTAGGGTTGGGTAGAGGGGCAGGGTTCGTAAATGGGTATAGTGGGTTGGGCAGGGTAGAGTAGGTTGGGCAGGGTAGGAAAGGGTAGAGTAGGGTTGGGTAGGGCAGGGTAGGATAGGGTAAAGTAGGGTTGGGCAGGGTAGAAAGGTAATTAGTGGGTTGGGTAGGGCAGATAAGAGAGGTTAGATAGGGTTGGGTAGGGCAGTGTTTGGAAGGTAATAGTGGTGGGTATGGGCAGGGTAGAGTAAGGTTGGGCAGGGTAGAGTAGGGTTGGGTATGGCAGGGTAGGAAAGGGTAGAGTAGGTTGGGTAGGGCAGGGTAGAGTAAGGTTGGGCAGGGTAGAGTAGGGTTGGTAAACGGTGGGGATAGGGCAGGATTACAGTAGGGTGGCAGGGTAGCGTAGGGTTGGGGTATGGCAGGGGTAGGAAAGTGGTAGATTATGGTTGGTAACGGTGGGATAGGGCAGGATAGAGTAAGGTGGCAGGTAAGTAGGTTGGTATGGCAAAAAAGGGGTAGAAAAGGGTAAGTAGGGTTGTGGTAGGGCATGTTAGATTAAGTTGGGCAGGGGCATATAGGGTCATACACACAGGTATGGCATGGTAGGAATGTCGAGTAGGTTGGGTAGGGGCGGGTAGAGAAGGTTGGTTCAGGGTAGAGGTAGGTTGGTTGGTCAGGGGTAGAGTAGGAGAGTAGGTTGGTAAGGAGGAGGGTAGAGTAAGTTGTGGGCAGGTAGATTAGGGTTTGGTAGGGCAGGGTAGGAAAGGGTAGAGTAGGGTTTTGGTTAGAGCATTTGGATGGTAGAGTAGTGTTGGGTAGGGCAGGGTATGATATGGTTAGAGTATGTGGGTAGGCAGGGTAGGATAGGGCAGGGAGTAGGGTGGCAGGGGGTAGGCCGTAGGTAGGGTTGGTTGCGGTGAGATAGGGCAGGATAGGGTAGGGTAGAGTAGGGTTGGTTGCGGTGAGATAGGGCAGGATAGAGTAGGGTCGGGTAGGATAGGGTAGAGTAGGGCAGGGTAGGGTATGATACAATGAAATCCAAAACATGATAGTAACTATCATGTTGTTAGACAGGGAGTGGCTAAGCGGAAGTCTCTGTCATGTTGTCTCCTTCGCCCACACCTGGGTGAGTGGCATATTTATATGTTGAGGTACTTGCTGCACGCTCCAGGCAGGATGGCAGTGGGTCTGCTGCAGACAGGGAAGCGCAGACACAGAGTATTGTTCACAGTGCCAAGCTTGATGCAGCGAAGGGCTTTTACGACCCAGAGTGCTGGAAGTCTCCAAGGAGCTAGCTAACTAGTTCCCGGGAGGTTCTATTGATAACATGGTGTATGCTTGGGATAGGTTGGAATGGGATGGGATGGGATATGACAGGATGGTCACATTTAGAGTCCAGTGGGGCACCTGGAAAAAGGACCATCATCATCATCATCATCATCAACAGCATCAACATCATCATCATCATCATCACGTCCACCACCATCATCACAATCACAATCACCACCACCATCATCATCATCATCATTATCATCACAACCACCACCACCACCACCACCATCGTCAATATCATCATCATCATCATCATCATCATCATCATCATCATCATCATCATCATCAACATCATCATCATCATCATCATCATCATCATCATCAACATCATCATCATCATCATCATCATCATCATCATCATCACCATCATCATCACCATCATCATCATCATCACCATCACCACCATCACCAACACCATCACCATCATCACCAACACCACCACCATCACCATCATCATCATTATCATCACTACCACCACCATCATCATCACCATAACCACAACCATCATCATCACCATCATCATCATCATCACTATCATCACTACCACCACCATCACCACAATCACCACCACCACCACCACCACCATCATCATCACTATTATCATAGTCATCATCACCACCCCCACCACCATCACCACCACCACCACCATCATCACCATCATCACCACCATCATCATCATCATCATCATCATCATCATCATCATCATCATCATCATCACTACCACCACCATGATCATCACCATAACCACCATTATCATCATCATCATCACCTCCACCACCACCACCATCACCACCATCACCTCCACCACCACCACCACCACCACCACCATCATCATCACCATAATTATAATCATCATCACCACCCCCACCACCATCACCACCACCATCACCACCACCACCACCACAATCATCACCACCACCACCACCATCACCATCACCATCATCATCATCATCATCACCACCACCATCAACATCATCATCACCAGCATCATCATCATTGTAGTAGTACTGTAGGAGTGTGGATACATCTCATTTGACTGACATGCCCCATCTGCCTCATATACCAGGTCGAGCAGCAACCCCTCTTACTAGTGCCCGAGGTCGACTACGTGATTGGCGAGCTAGAGAGGTGAGCCCATGAATGGTTGATTGGTTGGTTGGTCAGTTGGTTGGTTGGTTGGCGGCAATGAATGGTGCCGAGCTAGAGAGGTGAGCCCATGAATGGTTGGTCGGTTGGTTGGTTGGTAAGTTGGTTGGTTGGTTGGCGGCATTGAATGATGCCGAGCTAGAGAGGTAAGCCCATGAATGGTTGGTCGGTTGGTTGGTTGGTGGCAATGAATGGTGGCGAGGCTCGCAGGCTGACAGATGAAACTGGTAATTTGAATGGGAACAGGCATGGTAGAAGGCAGACGACGCGCAAGGCAGGAGGGGAAAGGCAAAATCAGGACAGAAGGGGGTGCAAGGCGGAATCAATTGCGGCGCGAGGAGGGCAGGAGAGGAAGGGCTGTTCGGACAAGCGCAGATGGGATTTGAACAAACACTTCCTTTCCAAGTAGGCAGGCCGTGTCCGACACGTGGTTTTGGAGACCTTCATGTGCGAAAGGTTTGCGAAAAGTTCACAAAAATCCTGTATGTTTTTATCTAGATAGATGCATATGTGTGTATGTATGTATGTATGTATGTATGTAAGTATGTATGTAACTATGTATGTATGTATGTATGTATGTTATTCATGTTTTGCATTCTGCTTGTTGCACTACCTGATCTTGCCTGCATTTTGTAACTTGAAAGTGTGTGTGCTACTGTTCAGGGGTAGGCCAAATAGGCTGAAAGGAACCATGATAGGAAGAGCTAAAAATAAAAAAAGCATAATGTATGAAGGTTGATGCCCCAAAATGATTGTCTTAGGCTGTTTGTCTGTTTGACCGTCTGGTGGTCGTTTGACTGTCTGGTGGGATTAATTGGGTCCCAAAACTATTTTCTACTTGATTGTCTAGATTAAGATTCTAGGTGATTGTCCATGCTGTGTGTTGCTTCCGTGTATGTAGATTGATGCCCAAAATTGGTCGCCTTGGGCTTGGTGTTTGACTGCCTGGTGGTTGTTCGACTTTTGATGGGAGTAATGGGTCCCAAAACTATTTTGACGTAGTTGTCTAGATTGAGATTATAGGGATTGCCCATGCTGTGTGTTGCTTCCATGCATGTAGCTTGATGCCCAAAAATGATTGTCTTTGGCTGTTTGTTTGTTTGTTTGACTGTCTGGTGGTTGTTTTAATGTCTGGTGGAAGTAATTGGATCCCAATACTTTTGGTGAATCATTGTCTAGATTGAGATTATAGGGATTGCCCATGCTGTTTGTTGCTTTCGTGTTTGTAGGTTGATGCCCAAAACATTTTTTGTCTTAGGCTGTTTGTCTGTTTGATTGTCTGGTGGTTGTTCGAATGTCTGGTGGGAGTAATTGGGTCCCAAAACTCTTTTTTACTTAATTGTCTGGACTGAGATTATATGTGATTGCGCATGCTGTGTGTTGCTTCTGTGCATGTAGGTCGATGCCCAAAATGGGTTGTATTGGGCTGCTTGCTTGACTGTCTGGTAGTAACAAATAGGTCCCCAAACCAGCCCAAACCATTTGTATTCCTCCTGGTCTGATAGGGTTATGTGTTGCTTCCGTGTATGTATGTTTGTGCCCAAAATTCATTGTCTTGGGCTGTTTGTCAGGACGGTGTAGTCAAAATTCAAAATCAGAGTCAAAACCCAAAAGCCATTCTCTTAGGCTCTTGGTTTGTCAGGACAGTGGTAATCAAAATTCAGATTCAAAATTCAAACCTCCTTGTCTTAGGCTCTTGGTTTGTCAGGACAGAGGTAATCAAAATTCAAATTCAAAATTCTTTGTCTTCAACTCTTGTTTTGTCAGGACGGTGGTAGTCAACATTCAAATTTAAAATCAAAATTCATTGTGTTAGGCTCTTGGTTTGTCAGGACGGTGGTAGTAAATAAGTCCCATAACTATTGTCTATCCCTCCTGGTCTGATAGGGACGTGTGATGCTTCCGAGTATTACATTACATTACATGTTAAAGTCTACTGGACACCGCGAGGGTGTATGAGACTAAGTGCTTTAAACAAAAATAAAAAGCACCCACAAAGCAAAAAAACCCATTACATCAGGGGGGTGTCGAGGACAAACAAACCAAACTCCCCACCACCGTGTATGTAGGTTGATGCCCCAAATTGATTGCCACAAGGCACTGATCAAGAACCCTGAACTAGTGCTGTCTGTTGTCAGCAACAGGAATCTCAGCCTCTGGTAGAGTCTTGTATGTAGGGATAGGCAATATGATATCATACGATATCATGTCATCATACGATATCAGTAGTCTGTCTAGGCCAAAGTTACCATTTATATACGATATTATATGATGCAATTTGTATGATATCATATGATATCATACTCGCCTTTGGTCAAAATCATATGAAATGCAGATCCCTACTTGTATGTATGTATGTATGTATGTATGTTACAGTCTACGTCTGCAGACCTGCAGACCACACTACCTGATCATTGTAGGAGAATTGTCGTAAATTTGGCCTGAACAAGTTGAGGTGCGAAGTAGGACGTACTACTGTCGATTCCAAATCATCCGCTGAATTGCTATAAGACTCTACCACAGGTTATTTGGCCAACCCCTTGAGTGTAGCATGAAATATGTCCAGGCGTATGATGATATGATATATGCCCAGGGGTATAAAAAGTACTTGCTACAGTGGAACAACAGTGAATTGCTGTGATGGAATAATTACAAAGATATGATGAGGACTGCCGCGTGCGCTGGTGCTTGCAGGTTTGGTGTGTGGTGGTGATGGTGGTGTGTGTGTGTGTGTGGGGGGGGGGGGGGGGTATAGAGCAATATTGAGACAGAAGGAGAAACTCACCTCCAGGCACCTGATGTTTGCAGGTTTGGTGTGTGGTGGTGGTGGTGGTTGTGTGTGTGGTGGTGGTGGTGGTGAAGGTGAAGGTGGGGGGGGGGGGGATGTGTGTGTGTGTGGTTTGTGTGTGTGTGTGTGTGTGGGGGGGGGGGGGGGGGGGGGGGGGGGGGGGGCAATAGAGCTCCATGAGACAGAAGGGGAAACTCAACTCCAGGCACCTGATGTTTGCAGGTTTGGTGTGTGGTGGTGATGGTGGTGTGTGTGTGTGGTGGTGGTGGTGGTGGTGGGGGGGGGGGGGGGGGGGGGGAGGTGATGTGTGTGGGTGTGTGGTTTGTGTGGGTGTGGGTGGTTTGTGTGGGTGTGGGTGTGTGGGGGGGGTATAGAGCTCCATGAGACAGAAGGGGAAACTCACCTCCAGGCAACTGATGTTGGCAGGTTTGGATCTTTCATTTTGACTCTAGTTCAGCAGAATGGAATGGTTGCAATGACATATGCAAGCGTGTATGTAGTTATAGTCCAGGGGTAGCCAAATACGCCACAGGGACTTGCCCAACCTGATTAATAATGGATGCTAGCAGCCGTGGAGAGAGAGAGAGAGAGAGAGAGAGAGAGAGAGAGAGAGGGGGGGTCGTTACACAGTGGACCGCTGTGAAACAGGACTCTTTGGTAGTTGGTAATTGAGTGAAGAAAAATTCAGCACAAATCAATAAGAGCTGCCGCCTGCACTGATGCTTTGTATGTATGTTACAGTCCAGAGGTAGGCCAAATAGGCTAAAGGGACTTTCCCAACCGTGTAGGAAGGACTTCGAAAGAAAAAGCACTGATAAACTGAACCCCAAACAATCGTTTTGCCGATGGGGGCCCTGAGTTCGTGCTACAGTGATCATTTAATTCTTGATGTTTGTAGGTTGATGCCCGGCGTGGGAGTTGTGCAGGCACTGAGGATTGTCTCTTGCGATCTGTTCTCTAACCATCGCTATTAGCAAGCCAGTATGTATGTTACTATACCTGGCCGCCTGAACAGTTACAAGGCCGCTTGAAAAGGTTCAAGGCCGCCTGAAAAGGTTCAAGGCCGCCTGAAAAGGTACAAGGCCGCCTGAAAAGGTACAAGGCCGCCTGAAAAGGTACAAGGCCGCCTGAAAAGGTACAAGGCCGCCTGAAAAGGTACAAGGCAGCCTGAAGAGGTACAAGGCCGCCTGAAAAGGTACAAGGCCGCCTGAACAGGTACAAGGCCGCCTGAAGAGGTACAAGGCATTTATTCATAGGGACTGCCTTCAAGCCAGTATGAATGTTACAGTCCAGGGGTAGGCAAAATAGGCTAAAAGGACTTTCTTCAAGCCAGTATGAATGTTACAGTCCAGGGGTAGGCAAAATAGGCTAAAAGGACTTTCTTTAAGCCAGTATGAATGTTACAGTCCAGGGGTAGGCAAAATAGGCTAAAAGGACTGTCTTTAAGCCAGTATGAATGTTACAGTCCAGGGGTAGGCAAAATAGGCTAAAAGGACTTTCTTTAAGCCAGTATGAATGTTACAGTCCAGGGGTAGGCAAAATAGGCTAAAAGGACTTTCTTTAAGCCAGTATGAATGTTACAGTCCAGGGGTAGGCAAAATAGGCTAAAAAGACTTTCTTCAAGCCAGTATGAATGTTACAGTCCAGGGGTAGGCAAAATTGGCTAAAAGGACTTTCTTCAAGCCAGTATGAATGTTACAGTCCAGGGGTAGGCAAAATAGGCTAAAAGGACTGTCTTTAAGCCAGTATGAATGTTACAGTCCAGGGGTAGGTAAAATAGGCTAAAAGGACTTTCTTCAAGCCAGTATGAATGTTACAGTCCAGGGGTAAGCAAAATAGGCTAAAAGGACTTTCTTCAAGCCAGTATGAATGTTACAGTCCGGGGGTAGGCAAAATAGGCTAAAAGGACTTTCTTCAAGCCAGTATGAATGTTACAGTCCAGGGGTAGCCAAAATAGGCTAAAGGGACTTCCTCCAAGCCAGTGTATATGTTACAGTCCAGGGGTAGCCAAAATAGGCCAAAGGGACATCCCCCAAGCCAGTATGAATGTTACAGTCCAGGGGTAGCCAAAATAGGCTAAAAGGACTTTCTTCAAGCCAGTATGTATGTTACAATCCAGGGGTAGCCAAAATAGGCTAAGGGGACTTCCTTCAAGCACTGATTAACAGGGTCCCAAGAAATAGAGGATTGTCTCAAAAGACCTCTTCTCTAAACATCGGTATTGGCGAGAAAGTATGGGGGGTTATGAGGCTCAATATGTGTATTTTTACAGTCCAGGGGCAGGGTTGATGCGTAGGATACGGATACAGTACGGGTACGGTACGGGTTTAAGAAGTGAGTACAGTTTGAATACGGTACGTTTTTTAGAATCACAAACATTCCCTGACCTGGCAACCTTTTGTTTTTTGCCAATTTTGGCTCGGTTCCACTTGGAAACGTGTAGAGGGCATTCCGGACTTTTCAGTGGCATGATTATCATGGAAATTATGCCACTTTGTATCATGGAACTGACTATGCGAGAGTCATGAGTACGGACCGTGTGCGAACTCATTTTCTGGAAACGGGAAAATGTACAGTCCAGGGGTAGACAAATAGGCTCAAGGGACTACCAGCCTTCAGGATTCTAACCAGATGCATGCAGACTTCATAGACATGGGTAGTATAGATCAGGGTACTTCAAATGGCCAAATTGGCCAGCGCTTTGGCGCACTTGAAAACAAAACAACTGCGCTTTGCAGTGCAAAAAGCGCAAATTTTGCTTGCAGCGCCCACAAGGGGTTGCAAAAAACTGCGCTTAAAGCGCAGAGGGGGTCAAAAAGTCAGCGCTCAAAAGCGCAAAAGCGCGCGCTTAGTATTACCCTGGTATAGATCAGGGTACTACATTTTGGGCTGCGCTTTTGACGCAACTGTCTCCTGTTGGGTTGCGCTTTAGACGCAAGTGAAAACGGATATCTGCGTGCTGCACCCAGAGGGCGTTTAAAAATTGCATAAATTGCGCAGTCGGGATCCAAAACCGTATATAATAGTGCGCGTCATGCAGTAGCCTGGTATAGACACTGTTGCACCACGCTCCTGAGTACATATCTTGAACTTGAAGTTGGTTACATGGCTCCAGCCAGCAATTTGGCTGCTCGCCGTCTTCGGCAGTAATATCAATCATTTAAATCAAAGCATCCTGTGTACTGCA